>CM016565.1:882357-985705 GCA_003412495.2 Echium plantagineum
TGTGGACTCAATTTTTCGTTTCATATCGTATTTTATCATATAAATTATATTTTTACAATTTTAATGTAATTCTTGATAATTTTTCTTCCTTCAATCCTTCGAGCAAAACAAGGCAAAAATAACGGAAACCGAATCCATTGACTGCCTCATCATTTCCACCTTGTAGAAACCAATAGATGACCCAAAGATCGCCCGTCGAGCCTCGGCCACTAGGGGTCACAACGGCTTATGAGTCCTTTTCCGGGTTATACCCACTATCTCAAGTTCCTGATCGAACAAATCCATTGACACAAATAGTTCATGGAAGAAAACTAGATTCTTTGGGTCGAACAAATCCATTGACACAAATAGTTCATGGAAGGAAACTACATTCTTTGGGTCGAGTTGTGAGTTTTCGCATACGAGATATCCGTCTTGTTCACTAGAATATAGGTCAACATCTTAAATGTTATTTGGATATTATTATATTTGTCAAGATAAAAGGCATGTGAATTAAGGTGAAATGTATTATAAATATAGTTACTTACATTTCACCCTATGTCAAAACTAACTCAAATGGAATAAATCCAAATGAAACATTACACTTCCAATAACGTAGCTGAACATGAAAAATTACAATCCAAACAAAGTGAACATAAAGTTTAAGGAAATTGGCTTCTGATATTACTCATATTTGAAAATTTTTATTTAGATCACTAATGTTTCAGTCCGACCAAATATGATCACGTTTGGATTGATTTAAGGTTGACTAAGAGTTAAAGTAGGAGTTTATAAGTAAAAGAAAGTTGGCCGATGGAAATATCTTCCAAAAACTATCGTTGTGACCCCTATGAAAGACTTTTAAATATTGGTGATTATATTTGATCGATCAGAACCAAAATAAGTGATTTTTTTTTTCTTTCAAAATTGAGTGATAGCAAAAATCATTTGCCCTAAAACTACAACTCATTTATAGGACCCCTAGGGTGGACACAAGAGAATAGTTTTCCGAATATTCGAGTTCGAATATATTCGAATATTGTCGAGTACGAATTGAACTCGAATACGATTTTGCAATTCGAATGATAAATGACGTCTACTAGTTGGATACGAAAACTTTCGAATATGTTAATTTCGAGTTTTAACCGAATATATAAACCGAATTCGAATATTATTACCACTTCAAATATTGTTATAAAAATTAAAATTCGATGATAAAACCATCCACGTGGACGGCTGAGACTTATCCATCAAAGCATCAACCACCTCCGCTCTCCGTTAGATCTTCCCATAATTAAAAAACATTAAATTTAAAAATAAAAGCAGAGTCAACAAAATACAAATTCTCAAAAGAGTTTCGCGGTTATATCACAACTTCATTCACTCACAAACAAACCCCAAATTGCCTTTCTTCAGTTGCATAAACCCAAATGCTTTTCTCAATTTTGCCTTAAACTTTGATACTTGAGGTTTTTATTAAGTAAAGATTGGAGCTTTATACTGTTTTTCTTTTTTTGCTTTTATTTGAAATTTTTGTGCTGTTTAGGGTTTTTGGATTTGATTTTTCAAAAGTGGTTTCTGGGTTTTCTTGTGATTGGGTTTAGAGTGGAATTCAGTTGAAATAAAATAAAAAAGATTGTATTTTTTTCAAAATTTTGTTTTGTTTTTCTGATGTGTATGAAAATATGAGTTCTTGTTTTTGAAGTGTTGATGCATATTCTTGGATTTTATTATAGTTGATTGTTCAATCTTCGTTTTATCTGTAATTGTCTTATGGGGTTTATGTTTTTGTAATTTTGTTACATGATTGCTAAAATCCTGAAAATTTGATTATTTAATTTTAGTGTACTTTCTTTAGTTAGTGGACTAATTTTGTTTTTCAGTGATCAAGATTAGTAGACTTTACGATTGCCAATTTTGTTTTTCATTGATCGAAGAGAGTTACAAATTGTTGAGTTATCCTTAATGTTCCTGTTTTGATTATACTTTTAACTTATTCTCTTTGTTTTGAAGTTTCTTCATGGCTCCTGTGAGGAAATCTAAGAGTTTGAGTAAGGGTTTATCCTACATCAATGAAGTCTCCCCCACAAAAGAATCAGACAGTTCCAAAAAGAGTGGTCGGGTGAGTGTCACCCTTTTCACCCTCAGTTGACTTCCCTGGAACTAAAAAGTTAGATTGCTTGATAAGGATGTTTATTCAACTGTTGCTAAAAAAGGATGTGTGTTTTTATGATAAACATGTGTACATATATCCAGAACTCAGTAAGATACTTGCCTGCAGCTAATCTTTGAGCATAGCTTCTTACCCTGGGCGGAAAATACTTTGCTTGAACATGATTGCTATTGTTGCATATTCATCGCTAGCTGTATATTATTATATGTCTATGTTTAACATTTTGTCTATCCTTTTTCTTCCCTCCAAATTCAAGTTCATACTTAAGGGTATACTTTCGGTAAATTTCTTTTTAGAAATGTTCACTATATCATAAAATTTATTAGTTATTTGATAGGAGGTTACAAATATTTTGCAGAAGAGGAAGTTGACTGATCTAGGACCTCAATGGAGTAAGGACGAGCTAATTCGCTTTTATGAGGCATACCGAAAGCACGGTAAAGAGTGGAAGAAGGTATGATTAAATGAAATCTAAGTGTTTCGGCAAATGGATTCGTCCTCCTTGGCATTATTCCGATAGTTCCCTTCGTTTACAATCTTGTGGAGTTGGTCTGATAATGCAATTTCAGTTTTTTTGGGTATATGGTTGTCATTAGTACTCATATGGAGTCATTTTTACTCTTTAATCATCTACTCATCATAAGTTCGAGTTTTTTTGGGGAACTACAGGTGGCTGCTGCAGTGCGGAATAGAACTATAGATATGGTGGAAGCTGTATATACAATGAATCGAGTGAGTGTAATACATTGATATGCCATATTTTAGTCGCTATGTTCTGCACTCATATATGTATGTATAAGTTTTAACCTGCCTCTTCCCATACTTTTCTTTTCAGAAAAATTTAGTATTAGAACTTCATTAAAGTTAATATGGACATCCTCATTGTGCTTGAACTAAATTTTTGTATTTGTGCTTTAGCAGAGGTTTTTTTATTGTTGCTCCAGTGTTCCTGATAATTCTGCTTGAACCCCCCAAAAGGAACTTCTATATAAATGAATATATTAGTAGTCTCCTAGATTCCTCGGCTAAGTGGCACTATTTACATTTCTCTGGACTCCATATATTACCCTTGTTTTGATCTGAAACTATATATTAGTTGATACCATTAAGGTCAAGTATTCAGGTAAGAGCAACACAGATACTGTAGTTCCTTATGATGCTCTGAGAGGAGCTTTTGATCATTCTTTGTATGTTGCACTTACATAGAAGGATCACTTGTGGCTTCTTCTCAGTTAAATTTGCATATGTCCAATGAAGAGACTACATCTGTAGAAATAAACCAATAGCACTCTCATTTTTCTTTTCTTGATGTTCGACTTTCTTTGACAATTTGGTCCAGTTAATGCATTGCTAAACCTAAAAATAAGAATAAGATATATGATTTGTTCTGTCATCAGTATCTGATGTTCTTCTTTCGTGATTAAATTCTAGTTCACATTTAATTGTTCTACAACTTCAAAAAAAAAATGATCTCTCTCCCACGTTTGTCCTTTTCGTATCTTCCATTTGTTGACTTGATTTCTCGAGTAAAAAATGGCTACACAAGTAGGAGAGGGTTGTTATGTGTTGCAGCTGCTCCTAAAGGTGTATATGGCATAACGTGTCCTTGTTACCAGGCATACTTATCTCTTCCAGAGGGGACTGCTTCTGTGGTTGGGCTCATCGCTATGATGACAGATCACTACTGCAATCAGGTGAATCCTCTCTCTATGTATATATAATATGTGGTGTACGCAGTAGCCACAATTGTAATCTGTACATAATGGAGACTTTTTTATAGGAAGTACTATACAAGGATTTGCCTTTGTTCTCGTTGTCTCTTTCTCATTTCAGTTCCCACCCACTTCTACTTGTGCATAGTGGAGGGTGGTTTCAGTACATGGCAGCTGACAACTGCTTACATACCTTTGAGCTCTTTTCATTTCATGGTCTAGAAACTTATATCAAATTGGACGGGTATTATTTGGTTGTTTTAATAGCAGGTAGGAAGTGACAGCGAACAAGAAAGATATGAATTTGCTGAATCATCTCAAAAACCATCTAAACATGCTCGTGTTAATGTTCAGCATACTTCTCCAAAAGTACCAGAGATAAATGTTTCATCACCACCCCCGGATATTGCCAACACATACGGCTGTCCCTCGTTGTGGAAGAAAAAGCGTTCTGGAGGTATGTTGCTAATATTATCTTTATTAGGGGAACATCTACTTCTGAAACTACTCAATATTTTCAAAGTAGAACCATTTTTTTAAATTTTCAAAGGAAGATTCTATGTAGGTTGAGTTGATGAAGTGTTATTGTAAATCCTGCAACATTACCCTATTTACTGTCACATCTTGTGAACCGCTCTATATTTCATGATCTCCATCTACCCCATAGAACTCTTATTATAGGTTGGTGTTTGGTGAGAGTGTGACCTATTGTTTTCTTCCACTCCTAATTTACATGTTATTTACATTGTCTTGGGGAAAGCCTTCGTTTTTGTGGCTTATAAGTATGGGCCAATGCTAAAGATAAGCTGCTGGAGTTTCTGTAGGAAGTCAACCTCGAGCTGTTGGCAAACGGACTCCTCGCTTTCCTGTTTCATTTTCATATGATAATAAACATGGTGAGAAGTATTTATGTCCGAATACACTAGGCTTCAAAATGGAAGGAAATAACAACGAAGATGAAGTTGCTCATGAAATAGCATTAGCTTTGGCAGAGGCTTCACACCTCGGTGGCTCTCCCCAAGCATTACGGACACCAAAGAAGAAATCAGGGAGTAACTTATCATCTCCTCTGCTTAGATCTCCATGGGAGGTATTTACTTAATTTGTTCGACGATCTACTGCCTAGTCCTGTTGAAAGTAGTTCAAATGGTTTTGGGGATTTACTTTGCAGTATTCTAAGCTAAAAGCATCAAAGTCCAAAACTGAAGCTAGAGACACTGATGGAGAAGATCTTGAAGCGTGCATGGAAGCTGGCATTGGAGAATTATCCAAGGTTAGGATTAACCTGATGGAATCTGGAAATGACAGTCAACTATTTCAAAAATCTGGACTGCTGAAGCTAGAAGTTGATGAGAATTTGGAGGATCATCTAAATGAGATTAAGGAAGAATGCAGCGGAACAGAGGAAAGTCAAAGATTAGGTGCAGGAAGAGGAAAGTTTGAGACTGAGGGTTCAGACACCAAATCAGCAAGGTCTTCATTGCAGGGTTCAAGAAAGGGGAGCAAAAAAATCCTCTTTAGCGAAGGTAATAGAATATTTTGTTAAAGGTTTTTGCTCGTCACAAATTTCTTGTTCTAATAATAGTTACTTTCATAAAATGTGATGTAACTGAATTTGGTCTCTGCCTTGTTGAAGTAAAAGGTCAAACCAAAAGTGACCTTTACAGGTTAGGACTTACTTCTGTCCGCTTTGATTAATTAAAATTAAGGATCGGCCAATCCTTATTGAAAAACATGATGCATATTATGTCTGTACATATGGGTCCTTATTGTTTGAGTGAATTTTGTTGACTTGCTCCCCTAAAAGATACTTGTCTTGTTCTGTATTGGTGCTACCTTTTCTGTTTTCTGAAATGTCGAAATATGCATAGAGAGGTAAGTGCCCTCTCCCCGCCCCCAACGGACTCTTCGACTGATTTGTTATCGACCTTTAATTAGATGCAGTTGTCAAATTTTTATTTGCACTTATTCTGTTTTTTCCTGTTATTGGTGCTATCATTTTTTGGTAGATGAGGAGTCTGCAGTCGACGCGTTACAAGCTTTATGTGATTTGTCACTAATGATGCCTGGGTCAGATGACGGTGGTAGGTACCATGAATTTGTTACTTTCAAGATTTACTTCTGTTATCAATTTCAATTTCCAACATGAAGATTTTGATTATTCTTATTATGCCTGTTCAGGTTATTTTCTCAATTTCTGTATTCTACTCATGTTACCTATACCTTTGGTTGTGCTTATTTGTTAATATTTTGTCACTGATACACTCTCCATGTGATAATTGGATGCATTTATGTTCCCTCGATGCAACAACATAGTTGACTTGTAAGTTGTGTAACTGACATTGTGTCTATAATGACAAGCTTTCCTTTTTTTCCCTTTTATCATTCTTCACTTTCTCCAACTAAACCTTTAATTCATAATACGAGCCTGATAATTTTATCAACAACAAATACTTAAATTCATTTTTATTTTTAAAACCAATTTGTTTATTGTGGACCTCATGTTTAGCTTCAGTAATCTGTTAAACTACCTAATTTATGCCGTGTAGAAAAGTAATTTAACCAAGAATAATTTACTATGGTATGCTAAGTAATACCGACAAATTCTAACATAAGTGTAGACTATCGTATGGTAAACTTGAACCATACATATGATAAGCATATAGCATAAACTTCTGCACCAACTGGTTGAAATAATTTGAGATTTAACTGAGTTTATGTTTCATTTTAAGATCGGCACTACTGCTTTACTTTAACCTTGTGTTGTACTATGTGAATATTCAATTGATTAGCTATGTTTTGTTGTAATCCAGAATTAATGATGCGGGTAAAAAATGAGTTTGATGATCATGTTGATGAATCTGGATCCCTGGAAGCGGTTCCTAGAGGCCATTCAAGAGATTGGAAAAAGTCGCCGACTGGTAAATTGAGAACAAAGCCATCATCAAGAGTTGTTGCTTCGACTAGAGCATTAAAACTTGGAAAAACTTCGGTTGTTGAGAATAACACTAAACTTGAAGGACAACTGGAATCTAATCACTCTATATTAAGAAGTAAACAAAACAAGGCAATTTCATCGAAGGCAAGTTGACGAGACTTTTGACTCTTTTTGTGTGTCAATGTTGCGTAAAATGTTTGGTGGACTTATGCCTATCGATTTTTCAGACTAGGAAGATTGAATTTCATGTCGAAGAGAATCAGAATGAATCTCAGGAGTTGAAGGTAAACTCACTTGTGTCTAGTTCAATAATTTCCTTGCTTCATTGTTTCTCTGAACTTTTCATGCTCTTTCAAGCTTATCCTTATTTGGTGGAACTGATACATTTTTTGCTCTCTTATAGGCAAGAGATGTGGGAAGGAAGAACCTGAATAAAATGAGAAAACCTTCCCAGAGTACTTCACCCAAATTGGTAGAAAACCATGATGATTCTAAGTGTAATGGTCTAAGAAGAGAAGGAAGTGATTCAGGTCTATCTGCTGTACAGCCTTTTGCTGTAAACCAGGCCAATTTATCTACTAAAGTGAGAAGCAGACGGAAAAACAACCTTAAGAAACCACAGATGCTCAAATCGACTGGAAACATTCTTTTAGATCAAACTAATGATCCTGTTTCTTCAGTTCATGACAGGGCATCCTATCTAAAGGTTAGCCTTTACTCCTTCTCATAATGCACAGTAATAGTGTTCGAGGTGGAATTAAATGGCGTTACTGATTCAACAGAAAATACTTTCCAATTTATTGTCGAATGAGAGGGCACAGAACTGGTGCATCTACGAGTGGTTTTACAGTGCGATGGATTACCCCTGGTTTGCTAAAAGAGAGTTCGTGGAATATTTGTATCATGTTGGACTGGGGCATGTTCCAAGGCTAACTCGTGTTGAATGGGGTGTCATAAGGAGGTTATTTATCTGAGATACTCATGTGCTATATTCTTGGTTTCTATTTTTCTTATCAAACGATACTTTAATGTGTTTTATCATTCACGTCCACGCTTTCCTGCATTGCCTTCCAGTTCCTTAGGTAAACCTCGAAGATTTTCCGAGCAATTCCTGAAGGAAGAAAAACAAAAACTGAATCACTACCGTGAGTCTGTGAGAACACACTATACCGAACTTCGTGATGGTATAAGGGAGGGCTTGCCAACTGATCTTGCAAAGCCCCTGTCAGTTGGACAGCGTGTTATAGCTATTCACCCAAAAACTAGAGAACTTCATGATGGAAGTGTCCTGACGGTTGATCGATCAAGGTGCCGAGTGCAATTTGATCGACCTGAGCTTGGGGTTGAATTTGTTAAGGTAATGCTGGACATGTATATTTTCTTATAATCTTGTTTCCGAAGTGAAGTCTTACTCTTTAGGTGTGACTGTGTGAACTGTAGTTCTGTTTTCAGTTATATCAGGCAGGGTTGCTTATTTGAGTGTTCTCGATGTACCTCAACTTCTTCTATTTTGTCGAGATGACCTCTGGCTATGTTTATTGATTCGCTGTTCCTGGCAGGATGTACATTGTATGCCTCTGAATCCTATTGACAATTTGCCTGCATCAATAGCCAAACATACAGTTGGCGTTGATAAATTTCTCGAGATTTTGGATGAGGTTAACTTGAATGGTCATGTGAAAGAATATACCAAATGCTCCCGTGGGGCTGCCATAGAGAACGTTAGTGGTTTCTCACATTTACCTCCTTCTGCTTATGGACTGAGTGTACCAAACCAGACAGAGGTCAGTCCATTGACTTATTATTTTACAAATATGAAGACATTTTAACACCCAACAACATAATTGATGAGGAGATTATATGATTTATTAAGGTGCTTGGTAGTTAGATCATTTGTATGTCCGATAACTCTGGTCTATGCAAGAATGATGTCAGAGATACATTTGAGTGTAAAATTACTGAAAGTAGTAATGTGATGTGTCATTGTCTACACTAGGCACTTTTATGGAGAAAGGTGGCAAAACACACTGGTAAAAGAGATCTAATGAAGAATGCTGTCCCATTTATTGCTGTTGTGTTTAATGACTTTGCGGAAACAATATAGGAAAGTGGTTACTTGGTTTACAATGCTTAAAATTTTCTGGCTTGCTAATTTATAGAATTGTTTTTGATTTTGAGGTAGTATCCTCTAAATATTAGCCAAGTAAAAGGTCGCTTAATATCCTATGCATGTACTACCATGCAGAATACTATGCTATGTGCCCTAGGCGCAACTACTGTGGTGTATTAGGCTATTTTGTGGGCTGCTTCCTTGTCAACCTGTAAGTTCTCTTAACAAATTCTTTATTTTCTTCAGGTGGGTGTTACAGATTCTAGTACACAAGCTAGAGTTGGCATTGCTGATTCTGTAGCCTATCAATATACACCATATTCATATCCTAATGTGCAGGCTCAAAATCATGCAAAAGAAGCAGACATACAAGCTCTTGCTGAGCTTACTCGTTCTCTTGACAAAAAGGTAGTTGTGCATTATATTTAGTGTCCTGAAGTTTTATGTTGCATGTGCTCGACCAAGTCTAGATCTGTACTTGTTATGACCTTGGTCTTGGGCTCTTGGCCAATATCTTCCAGATAGGTCTAAAAGTAAGCCCTTGATGTAAAGGGATCTCTCCAATCCTTGGGACATAGCATTTTTGTTGAACACATCTGTCTTGATAACTGGTTGTGTTTGCCTAACCCTTGAATTTACCATTGTAACTGGTTCTTCTGCACCATTTTCATACTTTTGGGTTAGAACCACAATCTTATAAATGAATGCCATTTTTTTGTGCATTACTGCATTTGATTCTTTTCTCTTCTCATACGGCAAGTTCTTAATTTTATTTTATGGCTGTGCCTTGAATCCTGATCTATTGGTGGAATTTCATTAGATGTTTTTGATTTGAGGTGTGGACTATTGTAGTTACTCACTTGTGTTTTGCAACTATTCCCTGAAAATGGTTTCTTTTGTGACAATGGACTAGTTATTTAATTAGCTATTGCAATTACTGTTCTGATTGATTGTCACACTTCTCCTTCTTGTTAAACATATTGCGGATCAGTTATCTTTAAATGGTCCCAAGAGCGTGTGTACGTTCAGTGACTCTGATCCATGCAACAATGAGGTACTGTTTTTTGGAACTGACCTGAATGTGTGTAACGAAATCTAGGAAGCTGTGGTTTTGGAGTTGAGGCGCATGAATGATGATGTGGCTGAAAACCAGAAGAAAGGTAAAACTTCTCTTCAGGACTCTGAGCTCTTCAAGAAGCAATATGCTGCAGTACTTGTGCAGTTGCGTGAAGCCAATGAACAGGTAATTGGCTGCTCTGCAGAAAGTTAATTGAATGTACTTAATTGACAGCGGTTTTCGTAGTTGCTCAAGATGATTTAATTCATGTCAGGTTTCTTCTGCTATATATTTTCTGCGGCAGCGGAATACATATCAAGAGCACATTCCAGCAACATTATTGAAGCAAAATGCCAATCACATCGATCCTTCTGGTTTAACCAATTCCTTTGACCTTGCTACTGGCCAGCCTTATGAATGGGAATCAAATATCAAAGAAATTATTGAAAGCTCAAAAACAAAAGCTCGCACAATGGTAAATGTGGCTATACAGGTATAATCGCAATCATGTCGTCAATATTCCTTGGATGGAGGTGATTTCTAACTTATATGTCAATTAGTTAAATGAGTACCTACATTTACCATTTTAGGAGGCAGTGTAGAATGATAGGAAGGCGGGCTTTTCTGTAGATGCCACCGTTACTTTATCTATCTAATTAAATAAGTCTTAATTATCTTGCATAAATATATATATTAAAATATTTCTAACTTTTAAGGAAGAACTGAAGTTATGATGTCAGAACTCAGAAGCATGTATTGTCAAGGAACTGACGCTTGTTAAGTGTGTTCTTGTTCTTCACTTTTGTGTTGGGGACTTGTTGGGGGGGGGGGGGGGGGGGTGTTTGTACTGGGTAGAGTTTCCCATAAACTTATAGTTGTCACTTTTGAACATGCCAACTTATTCCCCTTTGCAATTGCCTTTTTCGTTTTTTTTAAATAAGGCAATGTGCACTCTGAAGGTTGATGACAAGACTGAACAGGCTATTGATTACGTCAATGACCAGATTACTTCAGATGATTCCTGCAGGCTAACCGTAATAAGCCTAACTTCTCTTTCCATAGTTGATAGGATTTTTTGTGTTTCCATGTCTAATATTTAAAATTTACTACAGGTCCCTGAAATAAAGTCACGGAATGTCTTCGACAACAAGGAAACAGAAATTCCTTCTGAACTGATTTCTCAATGTGTAGCTACTTTGCTCATGATTCAGGTGAAGTTGCAAAACTGTATATGTTCTTCACTTTTATTCACATTGGTTCTTTCTATTCCACCACCAATCTGCAATCTTTTGAAGATGTTGCCGGTTGAGGGAAGTTGGACATTCCTTTTAAGGGCTTCGTACTTCCTGACATTTATCATCTCGAGCTCACTATAAAGTCTTACTTTCCTGGTTTTAACTGCAGAAATGTACAGACCGACAGTTTCCGCCTGCTGATGTGGCCCAAATTCTGGATTCAGCTGTTGCAGGTTTGCAACCTTGTTCCTCAATGAACCTGTCAACTTATGCTGAAATACAGAAATGCATGGGAATCATCCGCAACCAGATTTTGGCACTAATACCAACCTGACAGAAGAACTCTTCGTTCTCTTTTGTATATTTGTATTGTAGATACTAATATAGTTGTAATATGAAGTCTTCCCTGTGAACTCGGTGGGGATTTTATGTACATTTTGCATTACCAGTAAGTTATAACCTTAGTGGCTTGGCGAGGTAATCGTTCGTTTTCTCTTCTTAGTTGAACGCTTTTGGTCTGAGAATTGGACCTTCTAATAAAGAAATTGGCCCTTAAAATTATCAAAAGAAGCAGTCATGTCCTGCTCAGAGTTGACAGAAATTTTACTCCGCCTTACTTTTTCTCTTTGAAATCGATTGCCGCCATTGCGATGATTCAAATCGCCATATACCCTATATAATATGTGAAGGGGTAATTAATTAAGTCGTGGTTCGAATTAGGTACTCCGTCATGTATTTAGTCAGATTATAAAGGTTTTTCTTGAAGTCGGGTTAATAGAATAGCCTAATAGAAAATGTGATTGCTAGTAATCATAGCTTTATAAGTCCTGGTTCGAAACTCATTTTGTCACTCATTTACAAAAAAAAAGGACTTTCTTTGAAGTCGCATCATCTAATTAAGGAACTCCTAGGAAGACAAATTAATACAACTATATTATTTAACTTTTATGAATATATTATATAAACTATACGTTTACCTTCATTTTTTTAAAATGGCTTTGCACATGTGTTATTATTTTACACATTAAACTATTTAAGCTTAGTCCAAATAATCCCTCATCCATTTTTTAGTTGTCCTTTTAGCCATTTACATATAGATTAAGAAAAATAAAAATAGTCAAAAAGTACATTAAAATTATAAAATGATAATCAATTGTAATTAGTTAATTGATAACTTTCATAAGTAACAGTAATAAACAATTACATTAAAAATGTAAAATTGAAATTAAATAAGCTAGAAATATAACTATTTAAAAATGTAAAATGAAGGGTGAAAAAACAACTAGATAAGAATGGAGTAAGTATTACATAGAAGTTTGTTGGAACATATTAGAGTAACTATCATTATAGAAATTATTATTTAACGCACACGTTCAACCGTGCACAAACATTTTAGTATGATTAATATCCCATGAGCACTAAGCTATCTATAATCGTAATATGGATCAATGATACTTTTTTTTTTGGTAAATTAGCAATGAGGGAAATATCGAACCCAGGACCTTTTTGATCACTGGCAAGAGCCTTTTCCACTAGGCTATTCAATTAACTCTCTTATTTTGCATTTAAGCCTTTTGGCTTTGCAGTTTAGGTGAAGCCTTTTTTGCATTATGTAAAAATTTATAGAAAGCATAAAGCAGCAGTGGAAACAATGTGGATATATGGCGTAATGGAAATAACTCCTTGCTTATGAGTTGAAGGCTTCTTCTATAAATTGTACAGATTTACAGGCCAAATTTCATATCCTACTTGGCTGTAAGAACAAGCCATGAATTCTGAGGCCAAACCAATGTCATAAATAATGAAAAATTAAGACCATGTCAATCGATCCATGCATGGGTCCAAACGTTTCCTTTGGCGAATTGCGGGAGACGTGCAATACTGCTGCTATTTCATCCATTATCTAACAAACCAGAAATCTGAAAACATCGCTCAGGGAGACAATGCCTTCTACTCGCTTGCTTCCAGCCTCCACAATGACTAACCGTCTGACCCCTGTAATAAAAAGAGAATCAAAAAACGACTCGTAATCAGCAGGTACAGATGAATTCAGGGTGCATTAACCAATCGAACAGTTGAAAAGTTACCTGGCCTGGATAACCTTTCCATCACTTTGTATAATGGGTCTGACCGCAAACACATATGACATCTTTGATTACCAAGCCCAATGGAAGAGCTTGGGTCCTCGCCAAGCTGCAACGCCTAAATCAATTAAGAGGTGAGGTGAGTAAATCATGTAGATAATTGATAAAGTAAATTAGCAATCCTATGAGACGGCCTTGTTGTTGTGAAATGTGTCACCAAATTGTATACATATAGATGTTCATGAATGACCAAAGAAACTGACAATTCAGTGGACATATCAATCAAATAGAAGAGAACAAGGAGCGCACATTCCGTGACATACAACTTCAATTGGACTTGTAAATTGAAGTGCATGAAATTACACAAAAGATCATTTTGGTTGTTATATAAATAATAAAAAAGTTATGTCCTTAATAGGTTTATCAAAAAAAGATGGTCAAGTGTTTGCCTTTAAAATTTTGGAGTAAAAAATATATGTATATATATTGATGAAAATACATCAATAAATAGTACTTGTACTGTCAATGAACTTAACTGTCAACAGCTGACATCACTCATGAGTTAACAATTCGTATTAGCAATTTGAGGAGTGTCTGGGTCAGGAAAAAGCTTCAGGGACTTGAAGATGCATACTTCATCTGTCTTTTTCATCTTTCTTTAATTTTTGTCATGTTTAAGGTTTATTTTGATGTTTCTCCTTCTATTGGAGTTCTTGTTGTCATTTTAGCACTTGTTGAACTTTAAATGTTTGTATTATTTGATTCCTATCTATAAAAAAAAAACTTAACTGTCAGCAGATATATTTTATTCAAATCAAAGTTGTGTCAATTTGGACAACTTAAAAAAATTCTGCCGACTACTTTCAGTAATTGAAGGAGTACTAAAATCACTTGGAACCCAATCTCTGTAGTGCAAATATACTTACTTGATGAATTGTTATTTCCTCAAGTTTAACATGTGTATATAGTTTTCCCTTGGCCAAAGATGTGATGTCACTGCTCATACAAAAAAAAGTTAACAAGTGAATGAAATGTAAGAAGAGTGACCGAACCATTTAATTGGTAGAACAATATGATCAACAAAACATAAGTCCTTACCTTCTAGAATAGATATCTATTAGCGAGTCATTATCATCTACAATAGGAATTGAACTAACTTGTGCTGCAAATAGAAAGACCATACATAAGATGTGGAAAAAAGAGGAAGGCTTTGACCAGTTCCAAAGCATAACAACTTTAACCAAATGAAACTTTTGGAAACAGGGATATACAATAAATGATAAACTTGCTTGAATGTGGGACGGTCACTACAGAAAGTATAAGAGTGTGCTGGTTTATCGTGAGAGCATACCAGTTATAACTAAGATATGAGATAAATACAACACCTGAGATCTTACTCTCGTAAAGGTAGTTTTGTTGAATGGTGTTTGTTATATAGCGTGTCATCGATGAATTATGCAAACATCAACAAAATCATAATGTACCTTGCACCAACAAATTCAGAGCTGAGCCAAGAGAGGCACTGGGTCTCAACATCGCCAATGGTTGTCGATTAGCCTCTCCAATTGTCGGAACCCAGGTGCCAATGGGAATTACGCAAATTGGAAGTTGTAATATGGGCAATGAAGCAAGAGAATGCTTAAAGTACCTGCAGATACCTAGAACGCAGCAACCTATCAGCAAAACATACAAGTTTAACATAATCAGAGAACTGGCTAATGTCTTACTTCTCATTATCCCCGAAAGTGAAGCAACGTGCAATAGTTGTGGGTATAATCCATCGTCAGTTGAGGAATTAATGATGGGAATTGTGGCTACCCTGTTATGTAAGATCTTCAAAGCAACGTCCTTTAGATTCTCATCTGGTCCAGCCTATGCGGTGGAGAAGACATTGTTAGGCGTTAGATGTTGTATGGAATATAATAAAAATTAAGCCAGAAACCATAAACACAAATTAAACTAAGCCAAACACAGTATAAAAGTTTTAAGGGTGAAGGAAGCAAGACACTTATAATCATGATTAAAAGATAATTTAGATCTACTAACATGGACGAGTCGCCTTGTTGCCACAGTCCCATGATTGAGCATTTGCCTCTCAGCATATGATTTTGCTTCTTTCCACGCATATATAGTATGTGTTTCAAGCTGCTCCTCGGTTAAATTAGATCCATGACTACCGAGCTGCAATATATGTTAAAAACTATTACAATCACATCCAACTTTTGGCTCTTATAGCTAAAGTTATGTCCACTATAACAATTAACAACAAAAGAGTACAAGATAATTTTGTTACAGAAGGATATACCTCTCGCATGATCAATATAAAATCAAGGGCACTGAGGACTCCCACAAATTGTCCTCTAGAGAAGTCCCACAGAGGAACAGTAGGAATTCCCTACAAAAGTATCACCAAACATTGAATCTAGGGAGCTCAAGGCTATATGAAGTACTTTTTGAAAAAGTGATCAATTTTAAATAGATACTGTATTCAAACAAGATAGCCAAAATTTGAAAAAGACAATTAAATGTTTCTGGAAAACCTCCTTACCTGCTCATGCAAAATGTGAAATGCTTGTTTTACTGGTAGCTCAACATCTAAAGCAATGGCCTGAACAAACCAATTTAATAGAATAAATCCAAACAGTGACATACTGAATGAGAACAGAGATCTGGGAGCAGAGATGGGTAGAGAAGAAGCATCTATACCTTCCCAGACTCGGGAAGCAACTCATATGCCGTATGTGAAGATAAGAAACCAGATATACGAAGACGAGAACTTCGTAACTCAGCTTCTGTTATCCCAGACACCCTAACCTGCCATCGATAGGCAGAAAGTTAAAGCAAGAACATGAGAATACTTACCTCTGACAAAGATGAAAGGTAAAGATAACTATGTCTTCCAACTGCCTAGCTTACATTATGTAAGATTCAGAAACATATTAATGGAAATATTACTTCGATAACAGCAATGGTAGTTGTTCCTACTGCGGAATTCTAGTCCTTTTAAATATTAAAGTTACTGAAAATACCAAGAATAGTAACTCAAGTTTGAAATAACTAAGAAAGAAGCATAATTACTAGTTCTCATACCACACGTTGAAAATTATCATTGTCGACATCCATACTAGCTACAGGTGGTAATTGTGCATGTACCACACCGTAATCTGCTTCGTTAGTGGCCAACATCAGAGTATTGACTGTCCCATAATTACTATTCACAAAGGGCTGATTCTCGTCATGTTTCCATTCACCATCTACAATAAATTTATACTGCACACAATAGAACAGCATAAGAGCCACAGCCGTGTTTATCAATTTTAGCCTACTAATGGAATATAAAAATTCTATAAAAAAAAGTAAGGCAAAGAAAGAAGCATAACAGACATGAATGTGATAAGAAACAGAGTAAGAAAAGTAAACCTACTTGGTGATGTCCGGGTGGTAAATTACAGACAGTCTGAAACACAGTAGGACATCCTTCAACAGGAGCCATAGGCCATTGAGTCCACCTTTCAAAATATAATTACAAACATCATAAGTAACAGTGAAATCAGAAATTAACAAATTGTGTATCAAGCAAACACGGAGAGCACACTTCAGACAACACGAGTAACAACCTAATCTTGCAAGAAAAATCGAAAAATATATCGACAAGATTCTTACCCGGTGAAGGAAGCACACAGATAAACACTCCTTCCCCCATGAGACCACACAAACCGCACTGGAAGCAACCCTACACTCTCCCTCCCATAATTCATCCCACCAGGATACATACCTCTCTAATACTTCTATTAAAAATCTTAACAAAAAACAATTGCTAACCCCTAAAACAAATTAAGTTTTTAAAGCCCCACAAAACACCAAGAAATATTAAGAAGATCACAGCACCCTCAGAATCCCAATGCCTACAACCTAAAAAGAAAATCTTTATCAATCTTCTGTTAACTAAAACAACTTTAAAACAACACCTTACTAGAGCATCAAGAACATAACAAAATCAATTATAACCAAAATTGGACAAACCCCAATATCCCAATTAAAAAAAATTACATATAATTAGGAGTAATCATAACAAATAGCATTAAATGAGCTAAAAATTCGATCTTTAACTAATGCAAACTCAGAAGCTAAAAATTATGCTAAATCGTAATAATATAATGCAGTAATTAATGAAATCCAGAAGAGTTAGAGGGTTTATATTTAGAAAATATGAGGAAGGAAACCCTAACCCTAAGAGTAATTTGGATAGTATAAATTTCAATTGGAAACAAATCTTTGAATTTGGGGAAATAATTAAGTGTCCTAATTTGAGGAAGATTCTGATAGGGGGAATATTTAGGTAAGTGACGTGGCTTTATGACAAATTCCGATTTTGTAGCATCACTACTTATCTATTCACATAAGGAAATTGTTACGCTAATACTAAAAAACAGTTAATATGTCGGAAAAATATTTGATTGAATATTTCGTATTAAATTTAATATGAAATTTTTTTCTTAAATATATCTATATATTTTTTAGGTGTTATATATACATTATTTTTAATTTTAATTATCATGGTAAATAATGGATTGAAAAATTAAGGATGTTTTGACATAACATTGTATGTCATTATTGAAGTCTTGATATAGTTATTTTTTTTCTAAATTATAAGTAACTCTTATTAAGTAAATGGTTTGGATGTTGAGCTTTGACAAATTTACTTAATTAATTTAACTAATTTTGTTATCAAATTTTACATCAAAAAATTGAACTACTTTACAAATTAATTATAAATGCTACTTGTGTACTTCTACTTGCTTTCTACTTGTTTATATTAAAATTCTTATCTCACAATATTTGATAACAATAAACGAAATTTCAATCATCATCATAAGTTATGATGATTAGTTGATTTACTCTAATTAATGGGTATCGATATGAGCCCGGTTCAATATTGGATTCATCTATGAACCGGATGCTCAATTTCAACGTGTATGTTAGATTGGATATAATATGCGAGAATCGTAAAAGTTAATAAATGTGTTGTGGTCAATATCGTTGGAAATCCGACAACTCATTAATGGTACACTTCATTAAAGTTAATTAATCTCCATAAATATATATATATATATGAACACTTTAGATAGTAATCTTGAAGATACATGAATATATCTCAGAAGGCAGAAGCAGAATATATAAATAGTCTTCAATTGATGATATACATAAACATTTTTATTGGCTATAAGATGTTCACTTGACAATTTCAGTGGCTTGACTTATGATTCATGAAGCTGTCTCTTTTCCCTTAATTTGCTTTCATAAGCACTGACCAACTCTTTTTCTAAGACCTGTTAACCATAGCAAATTAGCAACACATTCGTACATATACACGGCAAAACCATGATAAAAATGAAGGGAGATCAACTTAAAAAATAAAGTGGGAGCCAATTTAAAACAAAATATAGGTGCCTCCGTATCCCCTAGGTCCGCCCCTGTATATATACATGCTAAAGAATTAATTAATTTGAGAGAAAGCTAAGGTCAACAAACCTCCAATAGCTTGATTTGGTTGGTATATTTAAGGTAATTAGTGATTCTATCTTTCTCTTGGTTTGTGCATTCCTCAACCTGTAAAAATCAACATGAGATGTTATTTATGTATGCTTGTGAAATTGTAAACGTACTTAGAAATTAATACATTATGTAGAAATGTACAAATTATAACCTTTAGCATGTAGTCATCATAACACATAGTTGAAATCCAATCCTTGGCTTTAGAAGAATAATATGAGGTTGTATCATCAAGCATTGCTTCTTCAAAATCCTTTTCGTAGTATTCAACTGAATCATCACACATCTGAGTGTAGATGTCCAACACATTCTTCACCAGGGCCTGATCGATCACGCTTCCCTCGCGGTCCTTTCTGATCTGGAGAACCAAAAACGTCTTAGATCTTCTTTACGAAAAAATAGACATTTCCGTTTTATAATTGATATGTCATGTATGGTCACAACTCACACACACCGTGTTAGATAATCCAAACCGTCACTATTGTAGTATATAGATAGGATCACATACCATAGATATGACAACACCTCTAATTTGGTCATTGATTTTTCCATAGACCTTGCAAGGTATGTGTATGAAGAAGTTAAATACATTGCAATAATACTACAGAATGAGAAAGTGTGGCAATTCTATGTATATATCTATGTCTTACAAGTTCATAAAAGACCATATGACTGGTTTCTTTGAGAGTGAGCAACTGTCTGATCTGTATGAAGTATCTCTCTAGGTAATGGAAGAATCTTGAGAGCCAAAATGTCATAATTTTGTAATTGTTCCATTGTTTCAAGAGCTCTTGCAATAAAACCGCGTCCGTCTTTCCCCGTAAAGATGGCAAAACCTGCCAAACCAACATACTGTGATCGAAAATATCAAAATCTATATAGTTTAGCCGCGCCCTTCGGATAAAAGGCACGAGCAATCACATGTTTGTATTTGTCCATCCTACGATCACCCGTCTTTCAAACATGTGATCAATCTTGTCTTTTTTACCAAATAGGTAATCACCTTAGCAGAGATGTAATCTTGAAAGGTCTTTCTGTAGTCGTCATATAGTCTTTGAAGAGGACCATTTAGATTTGGTGCACATATGTTATACACTGTTCTATGTTGTTAGAGTTAAGATTGTACTCATCATGTGAAACAAAACATACAAGCTTGATATTTGTCTGAACTTATTAAACAATCACAAGAGCTTATCAATAACATAAAAACAATGCAACATAGATTTTTCAAGTAATACAAACACGTTGCCCTTAAGGCTATTTCGCCTCAATCAAAACAATTCTAGCCTTTGGGATCAACATCTCAACGATACTTAAAACTAACATTATTGTGATTGTGCTAAATCAAGAATAGCAACCTACATCACAGAACCAATATTCATGTTCTTCAGAAGAGACGAAATAAAATGGTTTCATATCTTCAAAAATGTCAAAATACTATTTATAATGTTGCTCAAACAGTACTGTTGACATGGGGCTTGAGGTAAGTCCCCAGTAAACCCCTACTTCAGAGGATAAAAAAGACGAGGGGATGGGACTACTTGGTCGGGACTTGCATCGAGAGATGGAAGTCTCGACACCCAGGAAACCTACAACAACTTGATTATATAACACAAAGCTAAAATCTAAGGAATAGAAATGCATATGAAGCAAAGGATACGTGTAGAGGCGCATATATTGTTCCGAGGTAAATAATTGTCCATGGAGAGCCGCTCCTGATTCCAAGCTATCAGTGAGTTTGTTTATGGCTTCTTCTTGCAATATAACCATCCTTCTTCATAGTTGACTTTGCTTTTGTCGAATTTGTTGAATTTTTATGCTCCATTGATTAATAAGGCTGCTTCAAGATATTGAAGCAAAGATATATAGGAGAAAGCCAAGATCAATGTAAGCATGAATAAATGGTTGGTGGAATTGAATGACAATGGACCTCACCTTAGAAGTTTCCTAGTAAGATAGAGGAACAAAGACTTGAGGAATTTTTTAATGGAGAAAAGGTTGAATTAGGCAAAATAGACAAATCGATTGGTTACAGTGGAAGAATTTATCTTCACTCTGAAAACCATGGTTGGAACTAACGTACTTAGTTTGGAGAGGCTTCGTAAATGTCGAATCGTTGTAGTTGTCGGCTAGTCGCCCCCTAATTTTTTGAAAAATATATATATAAAATTTATCAAAATTTTATCCATTCGTTCATAATTACGTTGTTCGTCTCCCCTATATGATTATATGTTTTCTTAATTATATGGTATCAATCACCTCCTATTGCTCTCGAAGTCTTGCAACAGATTATAGATGTTATTTCATTAAACTCCATATCTACCTTACCTTGAATTGTTCTAAATGATGAGTCTATTTAGTAATTTGGATATAGAATCTGTCTGGATACAATTACATTGTATTGTAAGGTATGGCCTATAAAAAATGGATTAGTGACTAACCAGACTTGTAGAACTGCCCCTATTTTCTTTCGTGGGGCTCTGGTAATGTACTACAACCAAACAAATGAATAAACAAAATTGAGAGGGGGTTGAAGGTTCAACTTAGAATCGATTCGAACCAATCCGATGTAAACTCGTAAGCCACAAACGTTACAGCACCTGCTGGTGCAGCTTTGATGATCGAAGGAACTATTCCTTTATAAAGCCCGTGCCAACCTTCTTCATACAGGATTCGGCGAAGACCATCGTACATATTTTTGTATGCATGCCGTTCAACTCGAGCTCCGTATCTTGGGTCCCTTTGAAGTCCTTCGATCTGCAAAGCAGAGGTTTCGTTAAATGAATTGCAAAGCATCGGTCAAAGGTGCATATAAATGCAATTCATGGAAATCGGAGCATGTCCTCGAAAACGTCACTAAGGAAAAGCTTGTCTACGATATTTTATTCAGATATAGAGTTTCAAACAATCATAAGTTATACTGAATAAGAACAGTAGAAGCACTCGGCAGATGTACCTGAAATCTCTTTTTTACAACATCAAGAGGGTGACATACAGCTTTAGCACAAGTTCCAGCTGCCAAGCCGCAAATGAAAAGCTGGAAGCTTGACAGAGTACCCACGGTTTCATCAGGAATGGGTGATCTCAAACGGTTCCAGTTCTGATCAAAAGAAGCGGAACAAATTTGAACCTCAGTATTCCAATAGTTTCAGAAAATGCGAAAATAAGAAAAACGTCAACCAACTTTTGTAGCAATGCAAGAACAGTATAAAAATATGTCTTTTTCAAATTGTTCTCATGAGTAATAATACCTAAAGGATCGGGGGAGAGGAAAAGAGAGATGAAAGGGTACAGATAGCATATCGAGTTTTACCATTATCCATCGCTTAAATGTATCATAGGACCCAAACTGCAAACCAGCATAGGGAACAATTTCCACAAGGGTAGGTGTTAGTCCAGCGTACATCCCTGGGATGCCCCGTACTCTAAGTATATCAACAATTGCAGACCTCATATTAGGATAGACCTGAAAGTAGAAAGACCAATTTTTAATTGCAAAACGTCAACATAAATGTACATGGAGTTGATGCATGAAACTCTACAGCTTAAAGCATTCACATCCCGCAGATCATATAAGCTTTCATTAGCCACAACTGCCTATAATTGTTCACAGCTACTTGAACAATCAAATAGATGTGAAGACATAAAACATTAAAAAGTTAGGGAGTACCTTGGGCTCTCCCTGGGAAGCTAATATAGTTCTGACAAGATCAAACGGATAGGACCCGAGAGTGGCAACGCAGCCTGCCAGTGCCCCACTGACAAAAGAGAGGTATGGACTTAAATGGATATGATTCTCTGAGACAAATAAAACAACCAGATCTTACAGTCAGAAACCATAGAGGAAGATCCAATTGCATTGAGTAAAAACATAAATTGTCTAAACAAATTCTAAATCACTTCGCAAACCTGACTTCGAAGAACCAGATACTATAGACTTCAATTTATGCAACACTGTGAATTGAATCGCAGTATATGGCATGACCATGAGTAGTGCTGGGACATTACCCCTCCAAAAACCCTGCAATTGTCATTACATAATTCATCAATATACTTCAATCTAGGATCTAATGCAAACCACACAACTAAGATTTCAAAAAAGCAATATCTAATAAATCTTTACTGGGCAGTATTTAATACCGGTAATCCTTCCTCTCTCAATATATCCCTAGTTGCTTGAAACATCCCAGTGTACTTCGATGCACCAAATGCTTCCCTCCGAAGTATGCCCCATTGAGTCGTAGGCTCCAATTGAACCTGTTAACAATGAAAATGACTCTCACATAGAGTAAGAAGCTATGCACAAAACATGCATACACTACAAAGGAAAAACTAAACATGTATTATTTTGATGGTTTAAGTTCAGAAACGAACTCAGAGAATGGCCAAATCGAAAGAGAGAGATGCATACATATTTCTCCTTAGAGTGCTGTTCTAAACTACAACCAACATGTGAGACAGAAATATTTGTGTTCACCAAAAAACAGCATGCATTAGGTCAGTAGATGTATAGACTAATGTAATTATGTAAATAACAACAATCCTTTTAGTCTTATTATGGAAAGACTCTTTCGTATGTAACGCTTCTCGTAAGCAAGAAGGCAACTTTATGCAAGTAATTACCATGCCAACCATGGCCATATATGCAGAAAGCCAAGATATAAACCATATAACGATAAATTTCTTAGTTAAAAAGAGATCAAAAAACGTAAAATATGTTATCTTGGTCCAATATGTTTTACCTGAAATCTAATCTTAATACATCTAAAGGTGAAGTAACCGTCCTCGATACACCTCCAGAAATTGCCCCTGCTGCCAAATCAACTCCCACCCGTTTTAGCTGTCCCGGCTCGTCTTCCATCCCCTTCATCTCTACTGACTAACTAAAAAACGCCTGTACACATCCATTGTGCAAAATTAACCACCACCTTTCAAATTAACTTAAATTCTACACATTTATCACAATAAAAAACTGATCAACAAGGATTAGTTTTAACAATCCAAGATACTACGTTTGCAATATGAACCTACAAATATATAGGAACAATTGCAACAAAATTGACCAAATAAGGAATAATTTCACAACCCACTTACCAAGATGCTACTTTTACAATATCACACCTCCAAATATATAATAACTATCGCTAAGAAACTGATCAATAAGGAATAATTTCACAAGCCACTTACCAATATGCTTTTTTTAAATATGGAACTAAAATATATACGAGCAATTCGAAAAAAAGAAGATTAAAATAAGGAGCAATTTCACAACCCACTTACAATGATTCAATTTTTACAATATGAACCTCCAAATATATAGGAACAATTGCAAAAAGAACACTATCACACCACTTGGGAAGATAGTATTTTTTTACAGCATAAACCTCCAAATAGAAGGGAACAATTGCAAATTAGCGCAAATTTTTACAGAAAATCTTTAGGTTTTTCTATGAACTCAACAAAAAAAAGATGGCTTCAAGATTAGGCAATATATACCTCGGAAGTGGAAAGGAGAAGGAGGGGCAAGAAAGACGAGCCGACATTTGAAAATATTATTACAGTCAAAATATAAGTGCTTTAATATGTAAGAAATACGCAATTTAGCTTGCGATTCGTGGGAAACGTGGCAGGTTGTGGAAATAAAAAATATCGAAAAATAAAAGATTTCAAAAGACATAAGAAAATTACGTTGTTAATTTAGGGTTATAAATGTACCCGAAGCTTCAATAAGGCTCAAAATATTTGGCTCGGGATAATGTAAGTCGAGTCGAGCCGTTTAAAAGTCAATATTCCACTCAACTCTCAAAATCTTTTCGAAAAAGCTCGGCATGACCTCATATGATATATATTGCGTAGAGTAATAATATTTTTAGTATAAATTTATAATGATATCTTTCAAGGTTAGTTTTAATAATAAAGAGAAATAGATTATTCTTCGGATCATTGTGCTTCAATTTTAACTATTTTCGATTACCCACGTTTATATTATGTACAAAACAATTTACTCTCCCATTATTTTTTTAGAAAATACAATTTTTGTGCTTTTTTATAGGAGTCATTTCTTCATTTAATATCAATTTAACACTATGCTCCCTTTTTATTCGAACAACAACTATATATATATTTTCCCTCCTATTACAACCTTACTCTCCCTCGTAGTACAACCTTACTCTTTCTAAGGTATTTACCATGATAATTTAATCATTTTATCCCCTCCTCCAATTTCATTAAGGTAACCAACTTCTTAGAAGTTCCATTTTTACCCCAAAGTTTCACTATTCAAGTCGAAAATCGTCAATATTAACGGATCATGAACCAAAATGCACCATTATACACACTTTCAGAGACTATTTCCACAACAATGCCACTTTCAAGAACCAAACTACACCAGACCCTCACTTATTGTGACTATCCTAGCAATTAACTTTACATTCCCACGCAACCACATTTACAGGAACAAGGTGAATTCACAATTTTGGTCAATTATAGTACTCCCTCCATCCTTAAATGATTGTCACATTTTGACTTTTGGTGGTCAACAAAACACGATTTAAAACGAAAATATCAATTATTCTACATGCGAAAAAATTATGAAAAATTGATATTTCAAATATATATATTGAGACGAATCTAACAAGGTCCTACAAGACTATATTATTTATCATCGTTTAATATGAATTCATGGTCGAATTTTATTATGTTTGACCAACAAAGGTCAAAAACATGACAATCTTTTAAGGACGGAGGAAGTAGTACTTATTAAAATGAGTCATGGCTGAAATTGTATATGAATCGATAAGCTTGAGCCGTAGAATTTTAGCTTAGCTCGTTCCTTGATGGGGCTAAAGGCCGGCTCAACTTAGTGTTAGCTCACTGCTCATCAAATAGTGTTAACTCTGTGTTTATTTAATTATTTCTAATTAATTACTAAAATCTTATCGGTATTAGCTCACTGCTCATTATCTTTTTTTATTAATAGGGATAATTCATTACAATCAACAATAAATTCGTAAATTCAAGTAAAGAGGCGACTAGAGTCCAACTAGTGAGAGAAATCATCTCTCTAACCAATTTCCTTGCCTAGCAAGAGGGCTCGAGCCCGAAACCTCCGCTAGAGGTGTTTACATGCTTTGCCACTGAGACAAGATGTCTTGACTCACTGCTCATTATTTGTTAACATTACTAGTTGCTTGAACATAATCTTGTATGTGCAAATACTTTTATCTTTTTTTTACGAAAACATAAAATAAAATGATGATTGCATACGATTTAAAATTGATTTACAAAAATATTGAACAATTAATATTATGTAAAATAAAGACATATTTGTACAATATTATAAACATGTGTTTGAATAAATAAATAAATAAGTATAATTAAAAAAATATTAGATAATTATTTATATAGTAATAAATATTTATTTATAAAAAATCATGAGTAAACATCTATAATATATAGCATGATTTTTATAATTTAATAAAGCGCTACATGAATAGCATATATAATTTTCTTCTAGGCTTCACCGAATTTATTATGACTTCCAACTTAATATACACTATAGATTCAAACAAACAAAAAAATATAGAAAACTTCAATTTTTTTTTTTTTTTTGTAACTTAGCGATGAGATGAGTTTCGAACCCAGGATCTTCTCGTCACTAGCAAGAGCCTTTTCCACTAGGCTATTCGATTAACTCAGAAAAACTTCAATTATTAAACTCCATCAAAATAACAATGAAAAAATCAGAGAAGATGTACGAACACAATCAAAATTAGATCAGACTTATGATATTGAATGTTGTTGATTCAGCATACGATAAATTATGAGAAAAATTTGTTAACTTCGTTACGAAAAATCGTAATAAAAACTTATGATGGAGAAGCAAGATACGATGAACACCATCAACATTAGAGTAATTAAATAAGATGAAATAATATATAGTTTGATAAAGAAGCAAGTTACGATGCCGATCCAATATTACATGTTTTTGAATTCATCCAAACAAATATCTTTTCACTTGAAAGAAAGTAGAGTCTCTCTGTAAGTTATAACGATGGAATCATAAGGCCCACGAGATTTCAGATAATCAAAAGTTCCCGTATGAGGGTTCAATGAAATTAGCTTCTCATTGTAACACCTCAATAGCAATGCATCCTCTAACGAAAACGTCAACGGATACAAGTGTAATGTTGCTGGTGCAGAGGTACACAATTTAGTCCACGAGCCTTCGACTCCATAATCTTTCATGATCCAGATCTCTATGATTTGTTCAACATTCGATCGCCTATACGAGGAATCACACACTGCCAGATATCCATCATGTACCAAAACAATGCTATAACCTTTTGGTTTATAATCTTGTGGAAAGCCAATTGTACGGAACTTCTCTTTGTGCATATCGAAACGAAGAATTGATTGTTTAATACCTGAACCTGGGCAGTTTTGATATGCAACATGCCAGTGGCAAGAATTTCCATAAAACCTATTAACACCATCATTGGTACAGAGAATCATATCCTTACCACCACCCCAATGAAGTTGTCTCCAGGCATTAGATTTCATAGTATATACTTCGCCTTTAAGCCCCATTTTTTGTTTCCATCAATATAAGTAGATAGACTAATCACTTTCAAATTGTAAATATCCGAAGAGTCGAAACCAAAGGAAGGACTCTTCTCTTTGCGGAACGTTATACCATTCTGAGACTTAAATGAAGTCGGAGGCAACTGTTTGAGTTCTCTAGTTGCAGGATTGCACAAGAAAATTGTTGAATAATTGTCACGAAAACAAACGATTCCGTTGTAAGAACCAATAACAGAAACGTATCGACCAGCATCTGTGGGGAGCTGAAAATCGGATAGAGGTAATTCGTTGACAGATTCATCATTCGAACGGAAGCAGAACACTTCAACCTCTTTTTCCAGATCCCATCTAGAAACGAGCAAGCCAGAGGCAGTGTCAACGATGGGGAGATTGTGATTGTGATACCTCCTTACGAAGTCAGGACTCTTAATCAACTTGTTCCATTTTTTACAAACGGACTTCAATTTTAATAATGATTTCACTGAAAGCCTCAAAAAAATCTCAATAATTAAATCTTCAGGGATTGTTCTTGCTGCATTATTATTCTCCATCTTTTATCTCTTACTGTTCAACAACAACAACAAAAGTCAGGGGAAAAGAGGGTTATATACAGAAAGGTGTATATATTTAAGGTCTTTCGGTCACATGTTAAACATTAAATATAGAAATACAATTTAACATTCATAAGCATACAAGGTAATATTTAAATTTCAAATACAATTAATTAACAAATTAACAATTATTTCCCTTATTAGTTTCTTAACAAAAAATCCTACTAATATTTATGAGGACAAGATTTTAAGTGCAACAAGTTACAAACACACGATACACACATAGTCACATGCTTCGTCTCCATCAAGATTTCAATTTTATTGATTATTATGATTTTGTGATTAGTATTTTAAGCAAAAAGGTGTGTGGCTGTGGCTTCTAGAATGTAGCCCAACTAATTGACTTTTTATTTTTTATGTTAAAATACAATTTAACTTGGCGTCGAGATAGTAGAGAGTAATTCTTTTGAAAATTGACTCTTATCTGACGCCACTCCGAAGCTTAATGTTTGACCCATAATAAAAAATGGGTCCAGATTTAACTGTCTCAATCTCGACGTTAATGTGACATCGGTTTTTTTATTCTGTCGCCATTAGTGCGTTTTTTAGTAGTGTAGTGAAACCTTACATTATTTTAATTAATAGTAACTGGGATTAATAATTAGCAAGAACATGAGAAGTTTAAACATATATTATAAATACATGAAAAGAATCGGCACAAGGTAAATTGCATAAACATCTAGTAATAATCAATTGAAAACCTCAAGCTAATACAAAATCAAAAAGTATAACCATATACGACTATGTGTATTTGTTGCACGATAACACAAAAATTGAAAATTATTATAACCTATTAGTGGGAATTGTTCGTACCTGTGCAGAGGGTTAAGAAAACTAAGGAAGTATGGAAGTTTTTTGCATTAGTTTTGATGTAAAATATATGTATATATAGGGAATAACCTAGTGCACACGAGTCCTTTTCCTTTTAGGATTATTATAGGGCACCTTATATGATTTATAACTAATAGGATTTTGATATAAGTGGATGAGTCTTTACAAAAAGTAGTGTCTAACTACAATTAGGTAAGTTCACCATTCTAATATTATCATTAATTAATTTATACTCCACAGTATTTACTCTTCTAATAAAATTAATTTTATCTTAATTCCACTCTTAACTTTACATACCATACTCTCATTTCCAAAACTAAAAAAAGACATAATGAAGAAGTTGAACACCTTTTGTGCAATAACCGTAGGTGAGAATACAAATGGAATTGTTTTTCGAACATTCGAGTTTGATTGTTGTCGCGTACATATTGAACATGAGTACATTGCTATTCGAATGATAAACGAATACAAATATGAACCCAATAATTAGATTCGTAGACTTTATGATACGCTCATTTTGAATTCCAACTGAATAATCAATCCGAATTCAAATTCGAAAGCAAATATTGATATAAATTAAATATTTTATTAATAAATTCGAGTTTGAATATAAAATATGATGAATATCACACTAAATTCGAATAGTGATAGAATAAGATCAAATCGAATTCGAACTGAATTTTAGTATTCAGATCTTATATGAATTCTAATGCCCGTAGGTTAGCTTTTGTGTTATCATTTAATTGAAAATAAATAATTATCATGTGGGCATTCAACCCACTTTGAATATATACTCATTATGTAGGCGTGTGGAGTTAAATTTCTTTACAATCTTTATTACTCCCTCCATCCCTAAAAGATTGTCACATTTTGACTTTTGGTGGTCAACAAAACACGATTTAAAACATAAATATATATTGTTCTACATGTGAAAAAATTATAAAAAGTTAATATTTCAAAAATATATATTGAGACGAATCTAACAAGGTCCCACAAGACTATATTATTTCTTATCGTTTAACGGAAATTCATGATCGCATTTTGTAATATTTGACTACCAAAAGTCAAAATGTGACAATCTTTTAGGGACGGAGGGAGTAATATTTAATTATGATTTTTAATTATAATTATTTTCTTGTATATGTTTAGCAGTTTTTTAGTTAGTTACTTAGCAAAGATTGATGGTCGATCGGTTCATACCATAAAAATATTTGTTCGTCGACAATATGAAAAATTGTGAGTTAGATTGATGGTCGGTTTATATTATTAAAATTAAGTTTTGAGTAGTACGTAGTAATATATTTATTCATATCTCAAGTTCAAACTAATATGGGTTCCATTTCAATAATATAGAGAATAAAAAATTGGTGAATATATAACAAATAATAATTCACTTTTCTCCCATAGTGATGGATCATGAAAATATGGGTATGATGAACCCATCCCGTTTGGGTAGCAATTCGGGTCACAAACCTGTACAAATCCAAGGACAAAGTTATATATTTCTATAAACTACATACGAGGAGTTTTACATCGATATCAAGATCAAGTCAATCGGATAAGTATTGAGGGAGATATGAGCTCCCGAATATGACGACTTGAGATGGTTAAACTAACCAAATGACATAAGGTTAAGGCCTAATTCTAATTAGGTATTTATCCCACATTGCTAAGAGTATAAATGAGACCACCCTCTTCACCCTATAAAGGGGCCTTAAGGTACAAGGTACGGACATTTAATTTTAATGTCAAAATGGTACACATAACTATATCGTTCTAAGATGGTACAAATTAAAAAACGTAATAACAAGTGTACCAAAATTGTGTTATGCACCAGTTTAGTATGTGTATCACTATTCAATAAACAAATTGGTACAAATGACCTAAAATGCAAAAATAAGCATAAATACTTCATATTAATGAATTTTTTAAAATGTTACGTATTACTTTAATTGTACCAAAAGAAAAATATATATTATAAAAATGGTGTAATATCCATTTTTAAATATTATTGAACCATTAACGAACAAAAAACAAAAAATTTAGTAAATCATAAGTTCATACGGACAAATCGGTAGGGGTGGGGGTTATGGGCATGGAAAAAAGAGTGTTTGGTTTTAAAATTATTTATTAATAACAATTTTTTTATTTTTTTGTAGCTAACACTTATATTTAATTATTGAGAAATTAATTTTTAAATCAAATTTTATGTATGTGTTCGGATTTGTCATTTTCTCAACTAATTCTTTTTCAATAAGGTACAAAAGAGAGGCAAATTAAAAGGAATTATACTTCAGATCTTTACTTTAAGAAAATAATGGTTGAGTCACCTTACGTTAAGAATCTGGATAATTTAGGTCCACAAGATAATTAGTTCTTATAAATTTATAAAATGTGCCCTAAGGGCACATGTTAATCACTTAATATGGTAATGCAATTTAACATCCGTAAGCATATACGGTAATATTCATAAGCATATAAGGTAACATTCAAATTTCAAATACAATTAATTAGCAATTATGTTTTATGTTTCCTTATTAATTTCTTAACCTGTGCCCTAAGGGCACATTTTAAAAAAATTTAACTATTCATATGTTATTATGAGGATCTTCTACGTGTCAATCAGTTAGTATGTAAATACCAGATTTTGTGATCAAAATTAATTATTTGTTTGTTTGGTTGGTTGGTAATGAGAAAAAGAAGTAAAAAATTATATTTAAAATGTAAACAATGCAATTTATATATACTATAACGTGGTTTGGGGTTTTTGGTGAGCTTCGAATTAGCTTGTTTATTTTTAGTAAATTAATTCCTAAACTATTTATTCTTCGTAAAGAAAATAAAAGAACATGCAACACCTGTTATTCAAACAAATAAAAAATATGGAACATTTTAACAATTAAATTCGACAAGGAAAAAATTTAAAACAACTAAAAAATACTTAATACCTATTATACAAATATGATGCACGACCACCATCAAAATTAGAGTTAGTAAATTTAATGTTATCAAATTCACTATATGAAAGTTTAAGAAAAATATCAAATATTAAATTCAATTTAATTATATCAATTAGTTATTAACAAAACTAAAATAATTTAATATAAAATATATGGCGTGTGTGTTGGTTTTTTCATATCAATCTTGACGAAGAATTACTTTTTATTTTTACCATGAACAATTAAAAAATTATAATTTTATGATAGCATTTTTAAAAAACAAACTCAACAATACTTAATTTATATTTATTGAACTATGAATAAAATTTGATAATAAATAATTGATAATTTGAAAACGAAAACATCAATTTAAACGTAAGGTACGTAGATACTGTACTTACCTACTCTTTAATATAGATTAAATTGCGGCGGTGATTTCCCTCCTTTCAGTTGCTCTCCGTCACTCAGCCGCCACTCTCACTCTCTGCTTAAACCCTAATTTCCTTCAAACCCCTAATAATTAAATATTTGATTTTTCCAAATTCGATTAAATTTTCAAGCTTCTCTACCTCAGCATACATGGATTCTCCGGTGAGTTTGAAGAAGCAGCAAGTGTTTCATGTGGGGTCTGTTTCGGAGCTGACGTCATCATTCTCGTCGGAGCAGCAATCTTCATCTCCGGTGGTGGCGAGTTTCAGCTCCGACGCCGGAGTCAATAAGCTCCGGTTTGTGATTGATTCGGAGGCGAACAAAGATATCAACTTTATTCTCCAAGGTTCCAAGGTATACTTCAATTTGTATCATTTTAGTGCCTCTGTTTCAAAAGATTGTCCAATTTGTTTTTCAAAATGATTGTTCCAGTTTGTTTTCTGACGGTTTAATTAATATATTTTGTAGCTTTAATTGAGATATATGAGGTTAAAAGGATCATTTGTGGCATTTTGTAACTTCTTAGTCTTTGATATCTTTCAGCTTCTTAAATTGGGTCCTGTTCAATCAGTATGCATGTCTGAAGCTACAGAAACCAATAAAGAGGTACGATTCATTTGCATACTTCGGGCGGAAAAAAAATCAGTGTTTGTTTATCCTATGTGGATCATCTAGATCGCTTGAATATGTCTACTGAAATAAAGGAATGAAATCTATGTGGAAGCGAAGGGCAGAGTTACTCATGTATTTAACTTTGCAGTCTCTGATGCTCCCAACCTTTTATCGCTGGTGCAGGCATAAAATTCAACAATTTATGGAACAGGCATATGCTACTAATATTGGGCTTTCTGATCAGTTGAATGTGGAGCCATACTTATATTAGTGCTTGAAATACTAATTACTAATCTTCTTTTGTCTGACTACTATTGCGATATGGAATACTTGAGATGCTAAAATTTGAACTTATTCTAATGTTCTTTCATGTGAGATCATAGAATCTATGTACAGGTTCATAGCTAGTCTCTCCTTTTAGGCCATCAATATGAATTGTATTTCCCAGAATACACTTCTATGTCCGCTCATACTTCATCTTATTGATATAAGATGTATGTGCATTGACATTTATGGTTTTGAAGGAAATCTATTCAAGGGGGGCCATCATTCAATTTATGAAGGAGGAAGAAAGCGAGGCCTTCCACTGCGCATTTGAACAGTGGAAAAATAGAGAGGGCTCCCGAGGTATGTCTTACAATGAGTCTGTATCTATGTGTAGAAGCACATGTTCATAGATTATGTTGAGGGCAAGTGTGTCATGATTTTCCGAAGTCTCATCACTAGTGTTAAATCTACTTATTTTCTGCTCAACATTGTCTTGAAGCATTATATTGGATAAAAAAGGACACTTGATAGGTCCGGTAGTATCTTAATAGTCTCAGGATGAAATAGTTCATGACCTTTATTGGTCTCCGCATATTTTGTCAATGTTCACTTGTTGAGCTATCTTGTGGTTTTGAATGGAGTACATATAATATAAGAATTTATTGAGTTCCATAAAGATTGGAACATTTTTGATTCAGTAGTAATTGATGATATTTAATTTTTCTTGTTGACAGTACTGTGCTTAGATCTAGAAGTTCTCAGTCACACCATAGCATGCTTACTCTGTTACTGAAATACAGCAATCATGAGGTGAGGTTGCTTTACTACCGTTGAACCTGATTCTATTATTGTTTCTCAGAATCACCAGTTTCAAATGGGACAGTATCAGACACTGCCAGCAAGTTCGATAGCAAAATTGAAGCATCCTCTGCTAAGATGTATTTTCATTATTATGGACAGCTTTTACATCAGCAAAATATGTTGCAGGATTATGTTAGGACAGGTTATATTTTCAACTCGTTATTTTGGTCCTACGTTTTATTTTGTCAGCCACAGTCACTTTACAGTTGGAACAGAAGATTGAACTCTTAACATTGGTAAGTTTTCATTTAATGACTTGCAGGAAGCTATTATGCTGCAGTTATTGAAAATAAAGTGGATTTTGCTGGTCTTGTAGTGGTTGATGTTGGTGCTGGTAGTGGCATATTGTCATTATTTGCTGCTCAGGTTTGCATATTTTGTTGCATGTAGTATCTTAGTAGTGCGCTTGCAATAATGGCGTATCTGAATTTCTTGTTGAAACTTCTGGTATTTCTTTACTGTTGCGCAGGCAGGTGCAAAACATGTTTATGCTGTAGAGGCATCTGAAATGGCTGAATATGCTCGTAAACTTATTTCGGGGAATCCTGGGCTCGCTGAAAGAATTACAGTTAGTTTCTTCTTTCAATTCAATTTCTTTTGAACATCTTAATAACAGTCCGATCCATATTATGTGACATTTATTGCTGTTGTGTAGGTTATACAGGGTAAAGTTGAAGAAGTTGAATTGCCTGAGAAAGCTGATATTTTGATCTCAGAACCAATGGGTAAGCTTATTAACTGTGCTATCTGCTTCCTTCCCCATTGTAGTGACCTCAATCAGTTGAGATATATTTGCATTTCTGATTACCATAGGGCATAGGATACGTGTAACTTTGTGCAGTTATTATCTTAATTAAATGATGTCTCTTCGTAAGTAATTTTTTTTTTAATTTACTAATTATGACTTGATGTAAGCTAATTGTCACTGCATGTATTGTGGTTTTTGGGTTCTCAGTTTACTCTACTCTATTGAGTTCCATGACAAGAAAGCTGGGATCAATATCTGCATTTTGATCAGCTTTTTCTTTTGTCAGGATTATTTGGTGCTTCATGCCTTTTTTTGACTTGGAAACTTTTAAATCTTATGATTCTTTGATGCCGAGACTATATTAAAGGGAGAATAACTAACCCCCCCCCCCCCCTGCAGGCACTTTGCTCATAAATGAGAGAATGTTGGAGTCCTATGTTATAGCAAGGGACCGGTTCCTTGTTCCAAATGGGAAAATGTTTCCTACACTGGGGAGGTAAGTGACTCATTTTCTTCCCTCTTTACAGATGTTGCGGATGCATGTTGGGTTTGTGTTGTATAGCAGCTCATTTTTTTCCATCCAGCCTTCGCTCATGCATCTTTCATCTGTGGGTTTTTCAGAAGTGTCATTGTATTGATCCAGCTAAATCACCATAACGTGTTTCAGTTCTCGATATTCATTTGTCTTATTCTGCAACGTTTATACTTACATGTAAACTCCTTCGGGTTTGCAGAATTCACATGGCACCATTCTCTGATGAATATTTATATGTTGAAATTGCAAACAAGGTAAGCCCTATTCTGATGTTGTCCATCTATCCCATTTTAATCTTTCTTTTCGTGATTCTTTACTTATTTCCTTCTGAAGCTCCAAGTAAATATTTGGTCTCGATTCATGTTCTACTTTGTTGGGCAGGCTTTATTTTGGCAGCAACCGAACTATTTTGGGGTTAATTTGACATCCCTACACGGAACAGCATTCCAAGGATACTTTACACAGGTCCATGTCATCCTCTGCCCATGCGATTCTTGTAAATAACTATTATCTTCTGGCATGCATTTATACTTGGTTTGCATCATGTGCCATGATTATATGATCGATGTTACTTATCATGTATATATATTTTTGTCTAGTTTCGGTCAGGAACTGGTGAGAGCCTTATAATCTGAAATCAAAATATATAGGTTGGATTTGTGGATTTAAGGGTCTAGAACACTAGTATTGAGCATGATGGATAATATAATTAAATATTGATATGCTAATTTACTGTTCAAAACTCTCAAATAAATTGTCCTGTGGTTATTAAAACTACTTAGGTATTAACATAATTTTCTGTCAGAAAGTCTCATATCTTAGAACTTCTCTCAGGTAGGGAATTTGCTCTATGATTGGCATTTTTAATGATGACGTTTACGCTTACTATATTTTAGACTGTCATACTAATTCCAGTTTGTTTTTCCTATCAAGTTATGGCATCTGGACTGGTATTTAGTTGCTTTGTATACATGATAAGTTGATACTTCCTTCAAAATTGTTGTGCAACGTGAATTTCCTGTTTGATATTTACTGCTTCTTGCTTATGTTGTGTGTTGTTGTGAACAGCCTGTTGTTGATGCTTTCGATCCAAGGTTATTGGTGTCTCCAGCAATGTCTCATGTGATAAACTTCACTTCTATAAAGGTGCTTGAGCTTTTGTTTTTGTAATTGTTATTTTGAAGGCAAATGATAATTGCTTGGCAGAATGAGGCTCGTAAAGGGAAAGCCCATAGAACATTAGCTCCAATGAGTCTGACGGATAATGGAATTTAAATGATCTCTTTAGGATCTCATGCACTTTCAGTTTGACTTCATAGTTGATTCCGTAATGACGAAATTCTGAATGTGTGTCTCCCATTTCTTCCATAGGAAGAAGAATTATATGAAATTGACATACCACTGAAATTTATAGCTTCTGTTGGTGCGAGAATTCACGGGTTAGCTTGTTGGTTTGATGTATTGTTTGATGGAAGGTAAGTCTGTAACAATCTTTCCATTTCCTTATTTATGTTGGTATTTGATATATACTAATGATCTTAAAAACAGCACTGTGCAAAGATGGCTCACGACTGCTCCTGGTGCACCTACAACTCACTGGTATCAGTTACGCTGTGTCTTATCTCAGCCAATTTATGTCATGGCCGGTCAAGAAATAACTGGCCGGCTTCACATGGTTGCCCACAAAGCTCAAAGTTACACACTTAACCTTACGCTGTCAGGTTAGTGTTGGCCTTTGTTTTCTTTCCAAGTTTTGCTGCTCAAATTCGGTCGTTAATGTGTATTAATCAAATTTGAAATAGCTAAAACGTGGGGTCCTGGAGCAGAACTTGGGGAAGTTCTCCAGACATCTTCTGGAAAGCTTGATCTAAAAGAACCCTATTATCGGATGTCTCAAGCCCCGATTTATCCTGTAGCTCAAGATCAACCATCTCAGCTGTTGCAACAGGTACTAGATTGTGGATCCTGTAAACTATGTACTGAAGTTCGAATATCAGAATACTTCTATCAAGATTCCATGACACTCTTGCTGAGTCCGTTCACTTGTCAATCACAAAATAATTGAATCCTATCAGAGCCACGTATCCTATCAGAGCCACGTATCCTATACACGAATGCACATTTTACATGATTGTGTAATTTGTGTTCAACCAAAATGAAAGACAAATCCATTTGTAGTATGAGCACGAAGTCCATGTATGCATTTAACATACGTCTTTCTTTTAGGTGGAAGAAGGTTCAGATTTCTTGCAACCACCACCTCAAATTTCTGACGCAGTTCTCCAATCCCTTTAAGGAAAGATGCATGCATATGATGGAGATGAGTTCGACGCCCTTGGCTACCATTTACGTGCATTACTTTTCATGCTTCAGTCTAAGAGTTCTAACACACACAGTGAAACAAGTTTCTGTAAATTATGTTAGCGAGGCTGTACTAGCTGTTCTGTTCTGGAGTTGATAATCTCACACGTTACTCTACTTCTCCTGTTTTACCTATCGGTGATTTTCTCCTTCGTTTGGCAAACTAATGTTGGCTTATTTACATCAGAAACTGGCAGAAGAAGCTGAATAAGTTTGTCCTACATTGACGTAGTTTGTCCTCTCCGCTATATAGGCCTCCTTCTAAGTGAAGTAAGGGGTCGGATTAAAGTAAGGGTCCAGTTATATGCTGCCGGAAGTAAGGGTCTGATTATACGCTGCCGTACCCTTGGCACAGTAGACTAGTCGAGACTAGTGTGTCGACGCAAGAGAATAATTCATATCTCTCAATAATGCAGAGGGGCTTCGAGTGACTTGTACCATAGCTGTTGTCTGATAGTTCTAACTATTTAATCTAGTGATTTCGTTGAATTTTGGAGATGAAAACATTAATGTTCTCGTAAAATTAGGTCACATGACTTTCCAGAAACTACGACAGAAACACAAGGTTCGTACATAATTTGAAAATGTGGATAGGTAACCATTTCTGGTTAAACTTTGTTGAGATAATAAAGTAAGTACACAACGTTGAAATTTTATGACGAGATTCGCCACAGCTACTAAACTATAATAGTAAGTCCTTATAAACAACCGGAGCTTAGAAAATCCCAGTAAGAAGGTTGGCTGCGGTAGTGATGGCCGCGCCGGTAATAGCACATTGAACAATCTGTTCATGGGACTGATCCTCTGATGTTATAGCTATCGCTGCACCTGTTATTGCCCCAGCCAGTGCACTGTTTTTCTGGGAACACAGAAGTGTAAACCAAGATAAGGTGAATAACGGTATCAGGCTGTTCGTCAGTTAGAAGTTTGGGTGCATGAACTGAGCATTCGAAAGATTACAGAAGAGTACACCATGACTACATTTGTGGTACAGAGATTACCTACAGACCGATAACATTGTTACTTACGTTTCAGGCATATCTTGAAGGAACACGAAAATTCACCAACTGTATCTATTTTAGTATCAAAGTAACACTGAACCGCCATATTGGCAAAACAGACGCTTCAGATAGGGTTCTAAACAGTATTAAAGGCAACAACTTCAACATCAGAAAGTTGGGAGTGCAAAAATACGATACATTCTTCACAAAGCAATAGAAAGGCGAATAAATACCCAATCATGAACTCCACGAGCTTCCTTTAGTCCATATGTCAGACCTGAATACAGCCCTGCGGCCAACCCTGCAGCCATATATAAGTTCAAAGTTCCAAATAATAGGTTTTGAAAGACGAAAGAAGATCCTTGGTAATTCAAATTCCCTTACAATGGAATCATTAATAACAGATTATATCACCACCAAAAATCATAGCGGATGGAGCAATAACAGAGGTCGCAACTTGCAACTAATACAAGTGACGAAAATATAAAAGCACCATTAAATCTCACCCCATTGTACAGATTCTTTACCAGTGTTTTTCACCTGCACAGATAGTAAAATGTACATCAACATATCTTCAATTTAATTAATTCCTACTAGCAACACATTTGGCCTATACAACTATATATTGCAGAACAAGGTGAATCCCAGATTCCTAATACATCCTTCCGTATATATGCTCAACACATGCAATATTCCCCTCTTGTTTATGCGACGTTAAAAATTAATTCAAACGAAAGGCCAAAATTGATAGAACAACGTGGAAAAAACGACGATAATGTGCTTACCAAAGCCTCGACAGATTTTTGGTTAGTTTCTCCTGCAAGAACAATAAAAAAATCAAGCAACCCTCATCTTATTAAATAGTAGTCGTAGTAGCGAACCGGTAGGCTATCTGTAGGGGAAATATTTCTTTTGGATACCTGAGATCCCTGGGAACCTACTTTTCTTATTCCCTCTTAATTCTGGAGGTAATCCCCCATCTCCACCTGCACTTGTATCATCATAATGTTCGCAATAAATAGATAAAACTTAATTGGCATTCGAGGAGCCAAACAATAATTATATTCGTCCCTCGTAAATAATACATCAAATCACAATAATATCAAACATTATCTCTAATAATAATATAATGAGAAAATTTCTAGTAGTCCATGTAAAATTTAACGTCTCCCTCAAAAGAGTACCAAAGTACACACACTAATATGAGAGACTTTTTGCACATATGTACAATTTATAGGGATCAAATAAATTGCAACTTGTACATATTATCTATATCATTTATGCAATTATGTCATTATATATCTAACCAAATAGATAGATACTCAAAATCTACTCACTCTCAACAGCCGTGAAATATGCTTCTCTTGTCACCGCTTGCACAGCACCAATCTGCCCATGGCATGAAATACAGAACGGTTACGGTTCATTAATAATACGATAAAAAAACAAAAACAAAATATGATTATTCAGATGAAATAAAAGTACCCCAGCTGCTTTGATGAAGCTTTCGGAAATACGATTAAGTAAGGGATGACCAAGATCAAATAAGAAGCCACCTTTATTGAAACCGATTTCATCCAACAATGATCTTGTCTCCAAATTATTACTACTCATTTTTCTCTTTTCAATAATTCAAACTAATATTTTTTCAAGAAACACATACATACATACATACATACATACAAGTATACAACTCATATTTCTTCATCTTCAAGCAGCCTAAACAAAAGGGAAAAATGACACGTGTCACACCAATTTAGTTACGTGTCAATCTCATAATATCAGCAACCGGACTTGGTGGCTACTTATGTTGTTTTGTTTTCTTTCTTCGTACTTACCACTTTGTCTAACGTGTCCGAATTTTACCATCTTAGACTCGGTTTATAGTAATTCAAACATCTAAGCATCTTCATTATATTATACTTCATCCGCATGTCGAGATGATCGTAATGAAGAATTCGAATGTAAATGTGGTTTTAGACGTCAATATTGTGATTTGTGAAGAGTTTATAGGGTTTTAGTATAAAATCAATTAATAATAAAGGGAATAATCCAACATCTTATATATATTGATAAAAAAGAATATTGATTTTTGATGTGGGATATGCGTCTCACCATCTTATATATTGATCCAAAAGAATATCGATTTTTGATGTGGAATATGTATCTCAACACTCCCTCACGTGTTGCCGATGGCTCAATAGCCTAGTGGCATCCGGCTCAACCTTTCATGTAAGAGGTCATGGGTTCGAACCTTGTTGGAGACATATAAACACTCCCTCACGTGTGACCCAATTATCGTCGGCATTTTTTTTGCCGGAATTACTTGTATGAGTGTATCGACAAAATTACACATGCTAATTGACTCGGAATCAGAGTTAATTTATAAATTCCACTCTAAAATCATTGGAAATAAAGAGAATAGCAAAGATCTTATATATTCTTCATAAAATTAAGAGAATGCTTTTCCAAACGCAAATTCAACTATGATCGGATTCGGATTAGTTTAGTTTAAAGTTCGTAAGCGCTTGACAGGCTTGGGCTTAGTTCAAAAGCCCATTCAATAAGGAGAACGGTGTTTGGGTCAGTTAGGCGGGAACCATAGAAAAGATAATAGTGCACCTTGACCAGAAGACGAAAGGAAGTATTTCTCAGTATCTAAATGATTGGTATATTTTAACTTTTGGTGATCAAATTTTATTTTAAAAAATTTAATTAAGAATTCCCACTAAACGATAAGGAGTAATATAGTCACGTGAGATCTTGTTAGATTCGTCTCAATATATATTTTTAAAATATCTACATTTTATAATTTTTCGAATATAGAATAAAAAATATTATATTTTAAATTGTGTTTTGTTGATCACAAAAATCAAAATTTATATTTTTAGGGACGGAGGGAGTATTTGATTTATTTGTATTTGGGTACCTGGCAATGTTATCCAATTATCCATTTGGTTCCCTATATAGTATAGGATAAGAATAAAAGAATAATTTTGTCAACTTCATCTTTATTTACCCAATTATAGATAACTTCATATGATTCCATCATAATCCAATCTAAACTATATCATCATTCATGTTATTCCCCTTCTCATTATCTAATTATATATCTCATTATCTAATTACTATATTATTGGCCAGCCCTCACTATACTCAATAATGGATTTCTATGTAGGAAAAGAAGTAAAGAAATTTATAAAACTTAGAATATATAATACAAATATATATAGTAAAGATAGTGTGAAAGAAATATGTTCTCAGCTTGAATTTAACTCGAAACCTTCTAGCAGAAGTTCGGGCAGAGTCATCGGTAATTGATGCAATAATATATGTTAGTCATTAAAAATGCAAATATTAAATTTATTTTCAAACTTACAAAATCATTAGGAATCAATTGATTTTCATATATCATCCTAATAAAATCAATCGATTATACCCCAATATGTTTTTTATGTAGCAACTGTAAAAACTGTTTAGAGAAGAAAAAGTGTCAAGATTATTGTTAGTCGATTAGTCATAGTTGGAGTCCAATAGATGAGCTGTATAAAATAAATAATTGCATGCATGGTTATCCACATCAGTATGGCTTCACCACACGTAACAACTAGCAACATAATCATGGACCTCAAATCTCATACTTGTCTAGGTTTAAATGTCAACAATTTAATTAAAATGATATATAAACATGCAGATTATTATCCTCACCATGTACGTACGATATAATAGAATTGCCATCGAGCTATTTTTTTGCATGATAAGAACATTTTACCTTACAAAAAACATAATAAATGAAATTATCAATAGTCGACAACAGGGTTCTCACGGTCAATACCGAATTAAGGACCATTTAGATAGTAGCCTATATCCATACGATTATGGCTTCTTATAAGATTAGAGTAGACTAACAATCAACGCAGATCACATATATATATTTTTCATATCGTATCCAGGGGCGGATCCAGAACCAAATTTTAGGGTGGTCCTTCATGATTTAAAATACGGAAGAAAAAAATGATTAATAAAAATACCATATGAAAATTGAAATGAATACGTTTGGCTCAATATATTCAGTTTAAATCAAAATACTTCAAACATCTTACATAGAACTCATCACTTAATCAACAAAATCTAATCCTACAATTGAAAATATCAAGAGCATTTTTAATTATTTTACCCTTAAAGAGCATCTTCCAAATCATCAAACACTCGAATAAATATACACATTAAAATTTATACAACAAAGTTTCAAGATTTTTAAGTGATTTTGTACTTATATTTGAAACATACACAATTGACTTAATCAAAAGTAAGTTAATTTAACTATGATTAAAATTTAGACAACAAAGTTCCGAGAGTAATTATATAATTTTATTAATCAAAATCAATTTGAACATCAATTCAAAAAAGATCATTTATTTGATAAGGCTTCATTACGTCTAAGTAAAGACTTCACCACTTATAAACAATCTAACAATACAATATAATATCATTGCGTCATTGTTAATTTGTACTAGTATCGTAGTTTGCATATGTACTAGTCTTCAATATTTGTAAATAATGAAGATATACATAATAATCAACAGGATATAAATGGACAATAACAAATTAAAAGAAGAAAAACATGAAAGCAAGGCATGTATCATTATTAACTTACCCTTCTGTAACATGAAAAAGATGGAAAAGTAGCATTGCTGAGTTTCGATCACAGGTGGCCACTGTGAAAGATTAGCATCTTAACCATCTGGGACATAAGACTTCTTGTAATTTGGGGTGGTCCAGTGCATACTTGGACCACCCCCTGGATCCGCCCCTGATCGTATCTTGTATAAGTCGTGATCTGAAAAGATGTGCACCCGTTGGCCGATTGGCCCTATCGAACCTTGAAGCATAGAAATAGAAGAAAGGCTGGGTCGTTAGGCCATAAAGCCCACATGGAGAGAGGACCCACATTATTAGGAAAGCAAGAAAGCAACACCCACTCTGGCAACTGGTAGGATTTGTCCATTATTTTTCTTGATATGTTGAAGCAATTCGATTAAGTAGTGAAGCATGTTGTATACTCAAAGATATGATTCCACAGCTTTAGCCCCCTTCAATAATCATCAAATACTATATATAGGATAACGCCAATATTTTTAATTCATTTTATTTATTTATCTTGTCATATCATTTTCAAGTGGGTGTTTATGTGCACACCACTACTACTTGATATTTTATTATTGTATGTTAAAAGAAGTATACTTAATTTGTTTAGTTATATTCAAAAAATATTCCAAAAAATTGATATATACATATATATAACATTATGAGTTTATTCTTTTGTAAAAAGAAAATTTCATCTAAATTAATTGGGGTTTAATTTGAAGGGATAATTTGAAACAAAGTGAAGGTTATTATTAGAGGGCAACTTGAGAGTAATAGCTTTTATGCCAGGGATATAAATTAAAACTTACAAAAAAGAATAGGAAACAACAATAAAATAATCTTAATAATGTATATATATATATTCATATATGCATAATGCATTCTAAATAATGTTACCTACATTGGTATATATATATATGTATTATTGTCCTTCGCTCTTATTATCTTAATCCTAGCTCCATCACTAAGTAATAATAATAAATGAGCAAAAGATGGCAATCTATTTTGGAGGAATCGATGCACACAATACAATTCAATTTTCAATTTAAGTTACGACACATAATATAATTTGCCAACTAATCTGCTTTTTGTTCCTTTTCAAACATGATTGGAGAGATTGATCGCTTAAAAAAATTATTGTTGAAATGAATTTTTGTTATTATGGTGAGTCCATACGTGTCTCGTACTATTATAAATTTGTTAAGATGATAATAATTAGATGATCCGAAAGGATAGATGGTATTTGAAATTTATGTTACATATATGTGAATGATGATGCTTATCAAGAATGTGCATTTGCAAAACATTCAAAAATATTATTACTAGAAATGTAAACATACTAATGAAAGTTAGTTACACATGAAATTATTATCTATTTGTAACATTTGACCTTGAGATATATCAAAGATTATTAATTCGATATTATTACAATCTACTACTATAAATTAAAATTTTAGGGACAGTCCAAAACGATCATTTGTTGCTTGTACATCGTTATCAAAGAAAAATATCAATATATGCACAACAGCTACAACTTACAAGTAATAACAAGTGCTTTTATTAGCTTCCAACCATATATTCATCTATCAAAAATACATTATTATTAACGAAAGCAACATAACCTTAATGTGCATATCTGTATTAACGACCAAATTAAATGGTACTACTATATATATTGGTAATTAAGTCACATTTTGCTAGAAGTAAAAATTCAAGTTTTGTTTCTTTTAAATAAAGTTGACACTTGGTATTTATTATCACAAAAATGATAAAGGCTATATGAAATTTTTCTTATCCATAATATGCGACTTCATTTGAAATGACCATTGAAAGATCGAGTCTCCATATTTTAGGAGCACGTCAATTCGAAAAAAAACATTATCTTCTTTATGTTAGAGGCCTTCGATCTCGGATATACTGGTAAAGAATGATCACTACTTTTAACTATGATTTAAATTTGATCAAGATGAAAATCGGAAACAACCATTAACAATTTTCAATAAGTACGTATCTAGATGGACAAAGTATATATGTATATAGTGCTATTAAAGGACCGGTTAATTCGAAACCTGCTCATTATCCGACTAGGAAAACTCGGGTCCGTTATCCGCTCGTATCCTTATCGAGCGATACTCGAGTAATTTTTTTTACTCGATACCTGATTTGGAAAACCCAGGGCCGCTCGATAAGCCGCTCGTTTATATTTTATGTTTTATATTTATATAATATATATGTTAAAAGTTTAGTCATAATTAATTTCATTGACCAATATAAGACTAGTATTGAAAAGAATTTTCAAATTTGCATTTCGACAATTAAATCTTGTTGTTGATAACCTAAAATATTTCTTTTTAAATAGAAATCTGGGGGTAACCCGGCACCCGCTCGTCACCCGACTCAAAAAACCTGGCTCGATACCCGCTCGTGTCCTTATCGAGGGATACGAGGGTAATAGGTTTGCTACCCGGCTCGTTACTATCAGGTAATTACCCGGCTCGGTACAATTGAAACCCGGCCGGGTAACCCGTTACCCGCTCGAACCCGGCTCGTTTGCAACACTATATATATACACACATACAAAAAAAACATTAAGTTAATCGAATAATCTAGTGAAAAAAGCTCTCGCTAATGAGCAGAAGGTCCTGGGTTCGATTCTCACCATATTGCTAGTTTACAAAAAAAAAAAAAAAAACATTATGGGAAATGCGTGTTGTCTTGACTTACTGATTCATCACTCCCTCTCGATCCATCTCTTAACATGTGTGGTCATCCACCATTGAACTTCGATTGACGTGGAAATCTAATCACAAAACTAAAACTCTATTAGTATTTGGTATCCATAATTTTTGGTGGATGATACATTAAAAGACATATTCCAAAATATTTTATTTTATTATTATTAATATGGTAATTTTTATTTATATCAATGTTACGTATGTGTGCCAATTTAATGTTTTTCTTTAAATCTATAATTATATATGTGTTTCAATAATTATAAACCATCTTTATTTGTGATTGAATGTTAAATGAATGAACACAATAACATCAAAAAATGGAAGGACGAATTAAATAATATTAAAATAATAAAATATGAAGCAATATCTATACGTATAATTTTTTTTCGCCACTAGACTAGTCAATTTTAATTCTATCTATAATTAAAATTGAATAGAAAGTCACAGTCATAACTCATAAGTTTGAGTCATATATCCCACTAAATTATTGAATCATCGACTTATGACAACATGTTTTAGAAAAACGTAGCTTAAACACTTATTTTGAACGCAACCTCTCCCTATATAACACCCATACTCCACTAACTTTCACTTCACACACTCAAAACAACTATACAAAATCTCCATCATGGCTAAAAATGCTACCCCAATATCTTCCCTTATTTTTCTCCTCCTCTTATTATTATTATTAACATTTTCACACATTGGAGAATCTCGTCCTCCATTTGCATGTGACCCTGCCAATACCATCACCAGAAACTTACCATTTTGTAGGTCTTCCCTACACATAAGAGACAGAGTTAACGACCTAATTGGACGTTTAACATTGCAGGAGAAGATTAGATCACTAGTGAACAATGCCGCCCCGATCGAGAGGCTAGGGATTAAAGGGTACGACTGGTGGTCTGAGGCCCTCCATGGCGTCTCCAATGTTGGCCCTGGCACCAAGTTTGGTGGTGCATTTCCTGCTGCCACTAGCTTCCCTCAAGTCATCACCACCGCTGCTACTTTCAATGCATCTTTGTGGGAAACAATTGGCCAGGTTATTTTTTAATATATAAATTCCTAAACGGCAATCTATTTTTTCTGATAAAATGGTACGTACACAGGGTCACATATTGAAACAAGTAAACAATTTCATATTTTGAATAAATTCGAGTCGATATGATTGTTTATTGTAACAACCTTATGGATACATCGCAAGATAATATATCCCGCCAAGAAGCCTAAATCCATATAATTATAATATTGAAATATTATCATATGTTCACTTATAAATAGGACAAAAATGGATGAAATATATTTTTTAGATGATACGTAAAATATAAAATGTTATAATAGGAACAAAGTGTCTTTTCTCGGTAGGCTACCAAAATGTCAATTTCGACGTTAACTATAGAGGCATTAAGTCCTTTTTTTAATTCAAAATGATGATGTTGATGTAAGCAATAAAATATCGAAAGCTAGGATTAAATTTAATTTAGTCGAATTTCTACTGGATAGAAAATTACTGATGAGCTGATTGGAGTATATATTTGAAATTTGTGAGGAGCTAAAGTTATAGTCACAAGTGGTCTTCTAAGTTACGTGACAGTCTTTTTGACAGAATATAAGTTGGCATGTGACTTTAGAGCATAATATAAGACTAATAAGAGTCCAAAAAGATAGGCAGAAAAAACTGTAAAATAACTGAAAATAGTGAAATAGTGTGTCGCATGTGATTATTGTCACATATGGTACTTAGCCGGCTAATTGGTGCTTTATAGTTTATGGTAATAAATACTATATATTAGCCATTTATTGTAAATAATCATTTTGCTTTTTTGCCCATGCCAATTGCGGGTATATATAATTTCAAGGTCCTACTTTCCAAGGCCCCAACGAACCAGTGAATCTAAGGTTGGATATTCATTCCAACCAACGAATTCAAGGTTGGAATGAATATCCAACCTTAGATTCACTGGTTCGCTATATAATAATGAAAAATTGAATTGTTGTTTAGAACCGAACCAATGAATCTGAGGTTGAGTATTCATTCCAACCTTGAATTCATTGGTTGGAATGAATATCCAACCTTAGATTCACTGGTTCGTTGGGCCTTGGAAAGTAGGGCCTTGGAATTAGTTTTTACCGCCAATTGCCCAAGGCTATTGATCTAATATAGTGCTTCTTAAACGTTGGGGGGCCCAGCAATAGTGGATAGCAAATGGGACTGTTTCGTGTTGCTTATGTGTTCCTTGGATTGGCACACATATTGCTTTTTGGATTATATTCTTCAAAATATTACTCTTCCGGTCTTTTCAAATCTTATCGTATTTCGAATTATAATGTGTAACAAATAATGAATATAAAATTGTCTAATTAATATAAGAGTTAAAGTATGAAAAGATAATATAGAAATTTTTTGCCGAAATTTAACTCTAATTATTTTAGTCAAAGCTCTAGTTAGATACCAGTAAACCACCAGACCATTAAATGATTGACGAGGAAATAAAAGGATATATGGCAACATATCCCAAACTATGATGAAGAATTGAAAAAGAATGATATGGAAGTAAAAAATGACAATAGTAAATAAAATAATGCATCTAGTGAAAGAAAGGAATAGAGCAAGTTGCCAAATTAAAAGCCAAGTTGTCGTCCAATAATAACGCCGCATCATCAATTGTATATTCTGATGATAATCCAAGGGACCACGAACCTAAAAAATGATTTCTTTATTTATATTTTTAACAAGTTAATATAAACAATGGAGTATATAATAACTGAGTAATTTTTATTATTATTGTTATAATTCATATTATTCAATTTAGAAAACGACATAAGTAGTACTAGTACTATTCCGTCACTAAATGATTGGTACATTTTAACTTCTGTAGTCAAAATTTAAAAGTTTTAATTAATAATTCTCATTAAAAGATAAAAAATAATATAGTCATGTGGAATCTTGTTAGATTCATCTCAATATATATTTTTTAAAATATGAACTTGATTGTTATAATTTTTCCGCATGTAGAATAAGAAATATATTTACGTTTTAAATCATATTTTGTTTATCATGAAAGTCAAAATGTATCAATTATTTACGGATGGAGGGAGCATAATATATACAACACGCTTGATGATATATGTAATACAGTTGCAGCTTTCACTACGAAAACCACATATCAATCGGCAACTTATTATTATTACTTTGGTCACAACTTCACATCATATAAAATTCAATTGAGATTATTATTTGTTAGTTGTTCGCAATAGCTACTGAATAGTGAATAAATAATTTATGGTGTCTAGTCGAAATCGGGTGGCCAAATTGGGATCACATATAGTTGTCTTGACTTGATTAATCGTTCGTATGTCACACATATATTATCACCCTAACAACAGTGGTATATATGTAAGTTGATTATTATTCATCGGATTACTTCATTGCTTTGGTCTTATCATCACATAAAATGTATGTAGTGCATAGTTTTTATTATAATAATTCAATGGACAACAATCTATTATAGTGTATGTGTCAAGATTCAAGACTAGAAATGATATAATGTACGTCGATCATAAAAATATGATAATTAAGAAGGAATGTTGATTACAAATAATTGCGGAAATGGTTTCATCAGAAATTGGGTTCAGATTGTCATTTGGTTCTCGAAAGCCAAAAGTTATAAATTAATCTTCAGATTTGGACAAAAGTTGCAACTTAATCAAAAAACTGATGAAGGTGTTAAAATTTAACCAAATTTTCTACTCACATAAGTGTGTAATAATGCACTAATGTGTACTATAGAATGTTATTAACCTTTTGTATAAATATAAAGTTAAAAGAAATGAATATAACATCAAAAGATAGAATCATGATGAGTTTTTGTTGAATAAATTAAAGTTATCTCGGGTAAATTTACATGGAGGGAGGCGATAATTTAATTTGTAGTTTATGTATGCATATTCAGGTAGTCTCTGATGAAGCTAGAGCTATGTACAATGGAGGAGTGGCTGGGTTAACATATTGGAGCCCAAATGTGAACATACTTAGGGATCCTAGATGGGGAAGGGGCCAGGAAACGCCCGGAGAAGATCCTCTCGTGGCTGCGCATTACGCCGCCAACTACGTGAGAGGTCTTCAGGGTAATGTAGGCAACAAATTGAAGGTTGCAGCTTGTTGCAAACACTACACTGCTTATGATATTGACAATTGGAATGGTGTCGACCGCTTTCATTTCAATGCCAAGGTAACATAGTTATAACATGCATTTTAATTTACTTAAATCTCGTTTTTCGTTTTTATTTGAATGATATACTGGTCGAGAGTCATATCACTGTTTTTATTAACTCGAGTAATATGATAATACAATAACCGAAGTTATTTATAAGTAGTGTGTCTACTTCATGCATGTGCTAATCAAAAAAAGAATTGACCCTACTTATCATTGTACTTTGTATTAAGTTTGCCTAATTATTGATTAGGACCTTGCTAGTTAGTTGTTCTTGCACGGAACAAATACTTAAGAGTCGGCCAATTATGAAGTGGATACCTTTTCATTTTCATGAAACAGATCAACTATGCTATTCTGCATTTTTTTTTGTTGCATGTACTTCTAATGTTTTCAAATTACGAAAAATACAATAAATCGAACAATGTGTATCGTCTCTACTCTCTACCTTCTATATAGCTTCGAAGATGTTAATAGTTTTCCCTTTCGACGTAATGTATATAATGATTAATAATTATATAGGTAAGCAGACAAGACTTGGAAGATACATATAATGTACCATTTAAAGCTTGTGTGATGGAAGGCAAAGTGGCAAGTGTGATGTGCTCTTACAATCAAGTCAATGGCAAGCCTACTTGTGCTGACCCCAACCTTCTCAAGGGTACTATTCGTGGCCAATGGAAACTTAATGGGTTAGCCCCTGGATCCTTGCTCATTTTTATGACTCCATCGGTCCAACTTTAGTCATTCCAAACAATAAATATGATGATAAATAAACGTAAACATCTAACATTTGTAAAACTATGTCGATGAAACAGATACATTGTCTCCGATTGTGATTCTGTAGGAGTTATGTATGATTCCCAACATTATACATCTACACCAGAAGAATCTGCTGCAGACTCAATTAAAGCAGGTATTCGAAGAAATAGTAAAAAGATTTGATAATTTCACTCTACTTGAAATCATCGATCTAAAAAAAGTCGGTTTAATCACAGGCCTGGATTTGGACTGTGGGCCTTTCCTAGCAATACACACAGAACAGGCCATACGTACGGGAAAATTGAGGGAGGCTGATGTCAATGGGGCCTTAGCAAACCTCTTAGCAGTTCAAATGCGTTTAGGTATGTTCGATGGGCCAAGACAACCTTATTCCAATTTGGGCCCGAAAGATGTTTGCACACCGGCCCATCAACAGTTAGCTCTCGAAGCAGCCCGTCAAGGAATAGTCCTTCTCATGAACCGTGGTGGCACTTTGCCATTGTCCACCAGGCGTCACAGAACACTTGCTGTTATCGGACCCAATTCAGATGTCACAGTCACCATGATAGGCAATTATGCTGGTATGTCACTCGTATTTTTCACCATTCACGGTTTTATTACGCATTTTTCAAACAAAACGTTTTATTTTGTTAACGATGTTTAATGTAGGAATTGCTTGTGGCTACACTAGTCCGTTACAAGGTCTATCAAGGTATGTAAGAACAATGCATCAAGAAGGTTGTGTTGGTGTTGGTTGCAATGGAAGACAACAATTTGGGGCAGCAGAGGGTGCGTCTAGGCAGGCAGATGCCACCGTGCTAGTAATGGGGCTCGATCAATCAATTGAAGCCGAGGCTAGAGACCGTGTTAGCCTTCTATTGCCAGGATTGCAACAAGAACTCATAACAAGAGTTGCCACAGCTTCTAAAGGACCCGTTATATTAGTTATCATGTCAGGAGGACCAGTTGATGTCACATTTGCTAAGAACAATCCCAGAATTTCAGCAATTATATGGGCTGGTTATCCTGGCCAAGCTGGTGGAACAGCCATAGCCGACGTCGTTTTTGGCACAACAAATCCTGGTATGTGTCACTCATTGCGGAAAAAACTGTTTCATGCATCATACAATGTTTGCTTTCTCTATATTCTATCTTATATCAAGAAATTAATTTTTACAGACAGGGGTTCGCTAAAGTAAAACACGTTTGATCACCTGTTTCTCGCTCATGTCATCATTCGATTATGTTTTTTCAGGGGGAAAATTGCCTATGACATGGTATCCACAAGACTATGTTTCTAAGGTACCAATGACAAATATGGACATGAGGGCAAATCCATCGAGAAGCTATCCAGGAAGAACCTATAGATTTTACAAGGGTCCGGTTGTATTTCCATTCGGTTTCGGTTTGAGTTACACTTCCTTCAGAGAGTCTGTGGCACTTGCTCCAACCAGTATCACAGTGCCACTTTACAACCTACATGCCTTCCAAAATACCACAACATTGAAGAAAGGCATTAGAGTTACTCATACTAATTGTGATTCACTCAACTTAGGAGTGCATATTGATGTGAAAAATGAAGGAGATATGGATGGAACTCATACTGTTCTTGTTTTTTCAAGCCCCCCTACTAAAAATGTTCAAGAAAAACAATTGGTTGCATTTGAAAAAGTACATATTTTGGCAAAGGGGCAACAAAGAATCATGGTGAATGTGGATGCATGCAAGCATTTGAGTGTGGTGGATCAATATGGAATTAGAAGAATTCCAATGGGTACCCATGATCTTCACATTGGTGACATCAAACATTCTATTTCTCTTGATGCAAAATATCAAGAGATCAAGTTATAATAATTAAACTTAATAGTGATTGATTTGCATTAATTTATTGCCTTTTTAATTATAAAATACAATCATAAGTGTAAATTATGAGTTTGAAATATTTTTATCTTAGTATTGTAATAATTGAGTTTTGATCAAAGAAGTTGAAGATCAAAATTCAATGCATATTATTAGAATTTTAGAATGAGAAGGTCAAAAGGACCACAAGATGTAATAGCATGATTTGGAAGTTTGGATATGATTACATAATTGTTACTTTGAGATGCAATCAACAAATATATGAATATAAGAATTCAATACCCAAGTTTAACTTGATTACTTGAAATTATGTACATTCTTTTAATGTTTATGAAAGGGTTGTGATTATCTAATCTATATGTCTTCTAGATGACCCCATAATAAAATCTAACATTTTGTTTTTGTTATAACAAGCTTACGTAGTCCGAAACCCACACTTATTGTCGAGATAATTTCTTTTCGATATCTTTTATAACCTAAACGTGTAAATTTAATCAACGAATAAAGTAACTCCATTTAACATGTCAATAGTGAATGGTTATCAAATAAGATATTTTTTCAAAAACAAAAACTGTAATCAGACGTAAACAATAAGCCTTTCGAAATCGTTCTAGCTTCAAATCATTGAAACTAAATCTCCAACCTATAAAGATTCCAACCTCAATCAATTTGAACATGTTTATTAATTTTTTTTGAAGGTAATGTATTAAGTTGAAAATTAAGAGTATCTTGAAATTATTATATTGGACCATTGGTGCTGAATCAACCCACGATAAAGTCCGGTATAATTGGGCTGGTTTAGAGCTACAGAGTTGAAGGAGAGGTCCCCACCAAAAGCCTTCACCATTAAAGCAGTCAACTTCTCAGAGTCAAACCCCACCAAAATCCTCTAAGGTCAACTCTCTCAAACCACCCCTCTGCTGCAAAATCAGGTAATAACAATCCAATCTTTAAATTAAATCCAACTTCTGATAATTCTAATTACAAATTAAATGCAAACCCTCTTGATCACCAGTACTTCAGCAGACTTTTATCAAGGAAAGATTGGTTTATGCTGCTTAATCATGAAACTAAGTCTAGAAGGCTCATATTGAACCCCCAATGTGTAGTTAGTATTTTGCAGAATTAATAAAATTCAATTTCTTGTCAGTCCTTCGTTTGTGAATAATCAATCGACTCGCTATGTTTTGAGTAATGGTCTTTATAGGAAAGGGCCTGTTTTGTTGTTAGGTGAGTTGAACAGGATTTGAGAAATGCTGATTTGAGTGTGACTGAGTGCATTTTGATTGGTAGCTGGGGGGAGGTTAGGGTTGGCTTATATAATGCTGTGATTGATGGCTTAGTGAAGTCGAATTCGCTGAACTTGGCTTACCTTAAGTTCCAGCAAATGCAAGTTGATAACTGTATGCCTGATCGATTCACTTATAATATTCCTATTCATGGAGTCTATAAAGCCGGTGTCCCCTCCTCGATGAGGCACTTCCTTTACTGAAGCAGATGGAAATATTCCCAACAGTTATACACATAGCATACTAGTTGATGGTTTCTGTGTTGCTAATAGAGTAGACGATGTATTTAGGATTCTAGATACGATTAAAGAGAAGAAATGGGTTCGGTTCCGCTGTCCCTAGTCGGCTCTTATCAATTCATCTGTAAGTACAAAAATATTGTAAAAACTCGAATGTCTCCTAATAATTTTTATTTTTATAGTTTTACATAAATATTACTCGTGTTTGTTAAAAATCATAATTCGACCATTTAAATATAACTTCAACTTTAATCAAACACTGATGTTCTTTATAGAGAATAGAATTTGGTCATTTCGTGCATTTTAGATGTTCAATTGAGTTTTTTTTTCTTAATTTTAGCGAAGCTTTTTATATCATTTCTTAAATAATAAACTAAAAAAAAAAAATTAACACCCGACCTCTATTGATTTCCCCAATCAGCCGGTACAGGTACGCCCAATTAACCATTTTAGAAATTTATTGTTTATCTATAACAGACGGAAAATATGATTGAATGATTATCAGCTGCAAGTCTCTTAATATGAGTTTGTGTTTTTACTAGATTGAAATGCCAATAACGTATTCATAGGTTGGTCACTCAGAACATCTTGCCAAATAGCAATGTTGGGTCGAACTCAGAATTTGTTGCGGAGGTCATTATCCAAAACATTCATAAATCCAAAATCACTATCATCGTCAACATTCCATTCTTCAAAAAATGTGGGATCAGCAACATCACTTTCAATTTGGAGGAGAAAGAAGGAGATATCCAAGGAGGGACTCATGGTTGCTAAAGAGCTCAAGCGCTTAGTGCGTGATCCTGTACGATTTACGCGCTACATGAACTCCAATGTCTCGCGACTGCTCAAGTCTGACCTCGTGGCTGTTCTCACCGAGTTTCAGAGACAGAACCTTGTCCATCTTTGCATCAAGGTATTCAACTATGATCATTTTGCATTTTTACCTTCGATACTAAATGTTTATATGAGTTTGTCTTATGGTAGTTGATTTGATGGAAATTGGCCACTTGTTAAACATACATTGATAGTTCATTGACAAACATGAAAACATGACAACTTGTAGGGAGATTCAGCTCAAAGGTAAAAAGATAATAAATTGGTAGTCTATTAGGTGGAAACTGGTCATTTGCCAGACAAGCAAGATTAGCTCATCAATTAGCCCATCTACGGTAGACATAATCTGTATTCTAAGTTTAACGATAATGTGTAGCATAGATGGATTATACTTAAGAATTAACGGTACGCTTATAAAAGAATTAAGGGAATACCTGCAGTATACAAAAGAAATTATTCACATCTCTTTAATTTATGTTGATGCTATTATAATACTTTTAAAATTGATCTTTTGATTTGTCATGACAGATATATGATGTGGTGCGTAAAGAAATATGGTATAAGCCTGACATGTTTTTCTACAGAGATATGCTGATAATGCTTTCAAGAAACAAGAAGGTGGATGAAGCAAAAAGGGTATGGGAGGATTTGAGAGGAGAAGGCGTACTTTTTGATCAACATACATTTGGAGATCTAGTTAGGGCATTCTTGGACAGTGGGCTTCCTAAGGAGGCCATGGATATCTATGATGAAATGAGATGCTCCCCTGATCCACCATTATCTTTGCCATATAGGGTGATATTAAAAGGACTTGTTCCATATCCAGAGTTGAGGGATAGGGTGAAGGACGACTTTTTGGAACTTTTCCCAGGCATGATTGTTTATGATCCACCCGAAGACTTGTTTGAGGACCAACGCCTCACAACAGATAATGAAGATGACTAAAATTTATTTCTGTATTAAATTAGTCCTCTACACGACAACCAGGAGTTTCTCGGCTGCAAATTGTGGTTCGCTGAGGACGAGAATGCAAAGACTTGCAATTTACCACTTTGGCAAGGTGTATGCTCCATCAATGTGAAGGAGGCTGAGGTTGATACTGATCCAAATATAGGTGATTGTGTTTGCTTGTACTGATGTGCTTGCTTGTAATGATGTGCAAATGAAGTCAATAAATTATTGCCCAATATTTCATCGTAGAACAGTAATATTTTTTAGTTAATGATAAACATAGCATGCATAATGAATAAGGAAGCATCACCTATTTTATATTATCTCCAATGGTAAAGAGTAAATATGACAATTTCCACAGTAATTGAAAAGAGAGACAGGAGAACAAAAAATGAAACCAGTTTACACAATACGACATCGTCGTGTTCCCTACATCCTTTGTCATTGTCCATAAGCCATCCTCCGAAATCACAAGTTTACTTATCTTACCAATTTGACCACTATGAATAATATATATGAATTTAATATCAAGTTTCAAATCATTTTTGAACTTGTGGCTTGTATAATCGTACTTAATCAGAAAAATTATACTCCATCATGTTCGAATAAATAATCCGATATTCAAAACAAGCGGTTAATTAACCGACTCAATAAAGCCTGGTAGTGGGCAGAAGCCGGCTCGACCTCGACAACAACACTAGTTGAGTCATGACTGTGGTAGTATTTCTCTCAATCAAACATTTCAACATTATGTCTTCCTGAAGAAGAGTGAGTATCCAGATACTATGAGAGCAGCTCTTTCTTCTTTAGCATCAAAGGCTTCACCGTTAAAGCAGTCAATATCTGAAAGTCAAACCCGTCCTAAAGTCTCTAGGGTCAACTCCCTGACCCCATTTGGTCAAAACCCTAGTAGCTCAAACCCCTCTGCTGCAAAACCAGGTAACAAAAATCCAATCTTGAAACCAAATTCACCTTCTGCTAATTCTAATTACAAATCCAATGCAAACCCTCTTGATCACCAGTACTTGAGAAGACTTTTATCAAGGAAAGATTGGTTTTTGCTGCTTAATCATGAAATTAAGTCTAAAAGGCTCATATTGAACCCACAATGTGTAGTTAGTATTTTGCAGAATCAAGAAAACCCAATTTATTGTTTGAGGTTTTATATCTGGGCATTGAATATCATTCCTTCATTTGCGAATAATCAATCGATTCGCTGTGTTTTGAGTAATGGTCTTTATAGGAAAGGGCCTGTTTTGTTGTCAGCTGAGTTGATACAGGATTTGAGAAATGCTGGTTTGAGTGTGACTGAGAATTTACTGTGCATTTTGATTGGTAGCTGGGGGAGGTTGGGGTTGGCTAAGTATTGTGCTGAGATTTTCGAGCAAGTTTCCTATTTGGGGATTAGTCCTAGTACTAGATTATACAATGCTGTGATTGATGGCTTGGTGAAGTCGAATTCCCTGGACTTGGCTTACCTTAAGTTCCAGCAAATGCAAGTTGATAATTGTATGCCTGATCGATTCACTTACAATATTCTTATTCATGGAGTCTGTAAAGCTGGTGTCATGGATGAGGCACTTCGTTTAGTGAAGCAGATGGAAATATTGAGGCTAAAGCCCAACGTTTATACATATAGCATACTTGCTGATGGCTTCTGTGTTGCTAATAGAGTAGACGATGCATTTAGCATTCTAGATACGATGAAAGAGAAGAATGTCAAACCTAATGAAGCTACATTTAGATCATTAGCCAATGGAGTGTTCCAATGTTTGCCCCCTAACGAAGCTCTTCAAGTGCTCATGAGATGGATAGAAAGAGAGCCTGTGCTTCCTAAGATTGCTTCAGATATTATACTGAATTCCCTTGTCGATAATAATTTTTCAAGAGAAGTAGCATTCTTTTTGGCAAAACTTAAAGATAGAGGTTATTGTCCTGATAATAGAACATTTAGTGTATTAATGTCATGCATGATTAAGGGATTGGAAATTGATGTTACTTGTCAAATATTTGACTCATTTACTAATCAAGGTATGAGGGTGGGTTTTGATACATATCTTGCACTTACTGAGGCCTTGTACCAGTCTGGTAGAGAAGCTAAAGGTAATTATTATATGGATGAGATGCTTAGGTATAACTTTCTCACAAGTGTCAATTCATTTAACATGGTCATTGATTGTTTCTGCAAAGCTAATATGATCAAAAGAGCATTGGAGACATTCGAAATGATGTCTCGAAAAGGATTATCTGCAAATCTGGTTACATTTAATACCCTCATAAGCGGCCTTTGTAAGGCTGGGGAGATTTGGAAGGCAAGAGACCTGCTGTTGATGCTTCTAGAGAGGGGTTTCAATCCTGATGTATTCACTTTTAGTTCGATAATTGATGGCCTCTGCAGAGTACAGCATATTCAGGATGCCTTCGATTGCTTTACAGAGATGGTAGAATGGGGAATCACCCCAAATGCTATCACTTACAACATAATAATCCGTTCATTATGTATAACTGGGTCCATTTCCAAAGCTATGACAATGTTGAGAAAGATGCAGGTTGATGGAGTGAAGCCAGACATTTTTTCATTTAATGCCCTAATCCAAAGCTACTGCCGAAAAAATCAGATTGATAAGGCCCAGAGGCTTCTTATTAGCATGCTGAATTTGGGTTTGAGACCTGACAACTTTACTTACAGTGCTTTTATCAAAGCATTGTGTGGAAGCGGGAGATTTGATGAAGCTAAGGTATTATTCAGATCTATGGAAGACAATGGCTGCCCTCCCGATGCTTTTACTTGCAACTCATATATAGATACGCTGATTGGGTCTTCTCGTCATGATGAAGCCCAAGAAGTCTTCAGTAAATATGAACGCCTAGGCCTGCAATTGAAACCCATCATCGAGAATTGAATTTCTTGAGAATTCCAAGAGATGTAAATGTGATCAAAATATATCATCTATAATGGACTGTGATGGTATGGTTATGACTTCAAATAATTCAGGAACTCCACTGGTATGAGAATTTAACTTCAAGCAGTGATCGGACGAACAAAGTAACTGTGCCTCATTCAGGTATACTTACAAAACAGCTTTATGTGGTCCATTGCCTTCTTCCCATGCATGATTGTGCTGTTCTCCTATTTACTTCCCCTAACAACTTACACCTGCTCTTGTTGTCTATATTTTCCCTTTACTGTATGCTTTCTCCCTCTCGACCCCTACATATTATTGTGTATGCTAACAATAAATAATAACTCCATATTTGTGAGCCTGTGAAACATGTAACTGATATATGGCTTTAATTATCGGAGGCAGTTGTTTAGTTGAATAATGCAGTTAACTAAGCAAGAAAAGGATTTCTAGGTTTCTTACATGTTTGTAATCTGAGCTTGAGGAACAACTACCTGAAGCCAAATATGTATGCAACTGTGAGTAAATGTAATTGATAATATGATTCACATCAATTATTTTTGCTGATTTTCATTGGTTTGCTTGTGGAGCCAGTCATCAAACGGCTGGGTTTACTAATACCTCGTGTTCTCCCTGTAGCCAAGTATATATTTCCTATATATTGCATTTGGTCGTCTCAGCTTATGGTTTCAGTTTACACCATTTTCTTGATCCCCTTTTCTAATACTAACTTTTTCTTTGTTATTATAGTTGTGGGGAAGGCTTAGAGATTGTTTGGTTTATGAGTGCTTTACTAAACCTAGTTTTTCAAGTCCTTGGAGAATTTATGACCATCTTGCTAGATCGATCCAGTGTACCCTAGTGTAGAAGGATTTGTAAGCAAGATAAGAGCTGCAGTTGCCCATACGTGCTTCCAACTCCGCACGATAAATCACAATTCGAGTACCTACTCAAGACTCCGCGACTTCTATATAGAATGCTCAAACCTGTTTCATCGGCAACTGTATCATTAAGTACAGACCATCGGGTTACATTGTTATCCTGATGCAGATCTGGTTGGTATCCCGAGTTCATAAAGATGCATGATATGCAAGTCGCTGCATTACATTCCCATTTTATGATTGCATTCCGATAGGTTTTCCCGAGAAACTAGGCCACTCAGAAAATGTAAATGTAGCTCACATTATATTACAAAGTTATTTTACTATAATCTTTTAATTGGATTCCTATTTCTTCAAATTAATTAACGTGCTAGTTATCATTCGTAAGGTCTATTACGAACTCTCATTAATGCAAAGCGTAATGAAATTATTTTTACAAGTAACATTATCAACAAGTAGAATCGAAAATTCTAGACCTATTCAAAAATTGAACTCGACTTGGCTCGAATAAGTTCCCTCAGATTTGAGCTATGTCGGCATAATAACGGCACCAGCAAGAAGCATAAATATTAAAACAGCTAATTTGGCGCACTAATAATATCCCTCTTATGAACGACGTCGTTCGCTCTAAACACTGTCAAGATAACTACCAGTAAAAGTCACCGCCGAGACCCGAGAAGATGACGTTGACCGCCCCGAACAAGCCCGTTGACGTCAACTTGTTGACTAAAAAAATAGACGTTGACAATCGTTTGCCTCTCCGTAATTATTATCGCATCGCAGATAATCTCCTCAAACAGGTCAATTTCATAATTTCCCAATCTTAAGTATATCTATTTTTTTGCATAAATAAGGCGATTTTATGTAATTAACACATCATTATCGATCCTTCGTTTTTTGTGTATTTTAGTTATTCTGTGATTTTATTAATCCTAGTTTTTATAGTATTATCGGTTCCTTTGGAGTATGATTAAGTGTATTAATTAGGATTTAGGGATTGATAAATAATTGCATGTTGAATTTTATTGTGCTAGGCAATAATTAGTTGGGAACTTATTTTTGTAGCTGGGATTTCACTTGTGTATTAAACTTATTGATGAATTATCAAATTGGAAAAAAGAGTGCAATTTTCATGTGATCAGTTATCGCGTTGTGCTACTCAAACCTGAAGTTCAATATTTTCTGATTGTTATCAACTGCTCCAAGAACAAATCCAGTGTAAAAGAAGTGGTTTAGGAGTTAGAAATTAAAAAAATACACCAATTCTTAGTTTTTTATTTGTGAAAGATGCTGAAAAACGGTTCCTTTAAGTTGAAAATGTAAAGTGAAATTATCTACAATTTTATTTCTTTGAATCTATGCGCATGTATTTATGTGTTGTAATATGTTGATACAATTATATGCTATTAGTTTTTCATTGGTTGTAGGTCTTGTGAGATGCGTCACCGTTCTTATGGTTTGCAGGCTAATATTTATAGGGCAGAAAAGAATATCCTGGACTTGTATATAATTCTTTTAAGATATTCGAGGTAATGGAAATGCATGTACTATCACTTGTTGAATCTTTTCTATTATGCCAGTCCTTTTATTTTAAAATCTGTTGGATATTACTAACTTACAATAATTATCATGAGTAGTTTGGTATCCGAAACCATACCTTTACATCGAGATTATCAAGCTTCAAATGTCAAAGATAAAGCATACTTCAGAAAGGTAGGACTGTCTTTCGATGGTCTATATTTCGATATTATTAACGTAGGAAGTTCTAAATTTGTAGTTCTATTTAATTTGATTTGAATTTTTTCAGATGTTGTTTATAGTTTTGGATGAGCTAGAGTCTCTTAAGCCAGAATTTAGGCGGCAACTTAATGAACTTGAGAAAGTTCACGAGACAGGATTGAGATATCAGTACGATGTCGAAGGTGGAATTCCATATGCACCAGCAGTGTCTACTTCAGAAAGGTCATCTATCAATAACAGAGGATCTTTTGACAACTACAATCAACAGGTACTCCAAACAAGATAATCGATGATCTAATTTATTAAATGATGCAGCAACTAATGCCCAAAACAGAATCTAGGATGTCTGGCTCTGACCCTTAAAGGAAAACTAAGACCTTCACATTTTAATTTCTTTATCCTTTTATATGACTATATGTTGGTCCATGCTTTGAAATTTCATTTACTCTAGACTTTCACAATAGGCAAAATATTATCATCTTGTTGTAACCATCAATTTACGTTTAGAGTATTTGTTTGCACATATAAGCAGGTCCAATCTGTTTGCACTTCTTCTTCTGTCAATTCTGTGATGTTTTTTTTTTGTGTGAAGACGTTCTAAACATATCCTTAACCCAGTTTCAGGCTGGCAATTCACTACCATCATCTACATGGCAGCCAAGATACGACCCTAATAGAGAATTGCTGACGAGTTCCATTGATACCAAATTCCAGAAGCTGTGAGTATGTGTTACAATTAATACAGTCGCTCTTTCGTCCTCTTAATTTCCTTTATTTAGTCTCATTGAGTGCTCCTTCTTTTTACTTTTGGTAATGTTGAACTGACTCCCTTTGAACATACATAGATCTCTTGGTCTTCCTCCTCCTAAGCAGGAGACACTGTCTAGACACTCCTTTTTGGGGCCAAATGGTCTGCGTGGTGAGTGGCTGAGGCCTACCTCTCAGATTAAGGTATATACTGTTTTAATGGATTGAATTACTTATAATTTTGATTCACTTAAGTAACTTCATGTGTTTCTTTATTCAGGTCAATTATCCAGCCTATTCTGATTTGGCTGCAAATGAAGGTATAAGGTCCGTAAGGTTGCTTGCTACCTGTTGTAGTAAACCCTGCATTTGAGTAAACATTATCCTTTTCTTTTTTGAACAGTTTCCATGTTATTTGTTGGTCTTAACTAGCACATATTATGTCATTGTTGTTTCAGCCTGAATCAGGGTGGACAAGATGATTGTTTGGTGGTCAAAGATAGCACCTCTGGTAGAGATACATCTACCATGGAATCTGTTCTTTCTTTGGATAATGGTAGATGGCCGCGTCCTGCTGAAGAGCTTGGTGTACAACTTCAAAATGGGCCGGGGAATAATAGTTTCTCATTAAATGTAATGCAACCTTCAATTCCTCCTGTCCTTGCTCAAATGCACACAGAACACCTTCCAATATCACCTTCAAGGGTGGCAGATCCAAGACCTGGACCAGGAAAATTACTTCAAGGTGGAATGATGGGATCTGGTTCGTATCAAAATCTGCATATTGTAAGTTTTTTGTCCTTGATTAAGCCTTTGTGGTTTGTATCATCAATTTTATTCTTTGGAACGTGTAATATTTTTTTTGAAACTCCTTTTGTTTGTTAATGATTTCGATTGCTACTTGAATGTTCTTGCGGCTTCTGTTGTTGCAGCCTGTGAAAATGATGGACGATTTTCTGAGATTGGCTCGAGAAAATACTTCAAAAAATCTAGAAACTTGTGGTGTTCTTGCTGGTTCATTGGTAAAATTTGTTGTCCTCAGATATAAATCTAAAGGAATTTCTTTCGTGACATGTGACTTGGATTCTGTTTGATTGCAGAAAAATCGGGTATTTCATATTACTGCACTCATAATCCCAAAGCAGGAGTCAACTTCAGACTCGGTAAGAGAGATGAACCTTAAAAGAGCTAGTTGCAGATTACATAATCCAGACAACCTTAAAGCAGGAGTCAACTTCATATTTACTTGAATTTCTGTTAGATTGCAGAAAAATCAGGTCTTTTCAATAGATTCTTATCTCCCATGTGTTGTTCAATATAGGTTTAACTTGTGGTTTCATTGTTTCAGTGCCAAACTTTGAACGAAGAAGAAATTTTCGAGGTTCAAGACAAGCGTTCGCTTTTCCCGCTTGGCTGGATCCATGTAAGTGTGTTTGTAATAATTTCTATGGCTTCTTATTTCCATTTCTTGAAGGCTTCTTATATTAGGTATCATGAGGTTCTGTAGAAATTGAGATCATATGTTGTTCACGACACATATGTTATACTCCCTCCGTCCCAAAATAGTTGACGGAGGGAGTAGAATTTCACGAAGAAGAAAAAGATTCATAACTCTTTTTACCAATGATATCCTCTTTGTTCGTAGTATTATTATAGTGTCTCTCTTAATCAATATTTATGGGTATATTCTGTTCAATCTGCAGACACACCCATCACAGACTTGTTTTATGTCATCAGTCGATCTTCACACTCATTACTCATATCAGGTAATCAGTGGACCCTGTTTGCAAATTAGGCATGCAACTTCATGTGAAATTTGTTCTCCTCGATAATCTTTTGTTCTTCTTATCGCAAAATTGTTGGATGTACATCTATACGCCTTCACTGATATTATGATTTTCAATACATTATGTCAATGTTTTTCCTTATATATGTTTCTTCAATGTGCAATTCTGTACTATTTAAATGCAAGAACCTCCGCGTACTTCTAACATTGCACAACCAAGGATCAATCATATGCGTTTTCATTTGTGACTTGACCTTTCAAAGTTCTTTATCAGTAAAATTGTTAAATTTCATATATTCCATTCAGGTGCTATAGATATGTTCATGTCGTATATATAGTTCAATTGCTTAATCTGATTGTTCTTATAGTATTTTCTTCTTTTATCTATAGATTATGTTACCAGAAGCTATAGCAATTGTTATGGCCCCTAAAGATGAGTCCAGGTAAGGTCACCTTGCATCTTCATTATTCGCCTTAAAATAGTTCTGATAATCAATCAAATCTGTTGTTTAATCATGCCACTTTAGCCCTATATGCATGTTAGATTTCTTATGTTCATGGTGCCTCTTTTCTTACTTCAGTCCGCATGGTATATTTCATTTGTCCGATCCTGGAGGTGTTGCAGTTATTCGCAATTGTCAGCAACGTGGATTCCATCCTCACGAGGAGTCCGAGGATGGCAGTCCTATTTACGAACATTGTTCCCATGTTTATATGAATCCAAATTTAAGATTCGATGTACTTGATCTTCGTTGAGCGAAGCGGTCTAGTTCCAGAATAAAGCATTCAATGAGCACAGCATTTTCCTAGAGGAATGCACATATTTTTTGGCTTATAAAAATCCCTCTGCGGTATCTGCCTATAGAATTTTATATGTATTATTAGACATTAGTGATGTGTAAAATACCTTACATCTATATGATTATTTTTTTTGTACATTTATGCTCTTGTTAATAACTTTCATGGCATAGTATTATAATGAGGTTTGATCGACGAATGCATGAATTTGAATTTTGATTAATGGTTTGATAATTGATGGCTTCATATCTAGTGATCTTAAAAAGATTCATCTTTCATTAATTATACTTGTGCAGTTGAGCTAGTAGTTAACTTCTGCATTTATTTAGTTGGTCATTACAATTTATACTTTAGCTAATAAGTGTGTCACTCGAACGAAGTCTATCAAAATTTACTGTTTTGAGATTATGATTTTTAATATCCGGTTCAAAGTGGGTGATGTGACATGTTTGAATATGGTTTGATTGATATTACTCATACCATCAAGATGCATTTTCTTTACGGTAGTCCAATTCATAAGAACTCCAAATTAAGCGTGCTTGGCCTGGGGTAATTCTGGGATGGATGACCCACTGGGAAGTGTCCCGATTTATGAGGCTAATCCATCAAATCAAATAATATTCTGACCCGATTTTCGGGGAGAGTATTACATGATTAGCATTTTCGATGTGAGTCTAGGTCAAATTTTACTTTTGTTGATTAGTGTGTAGGCATTTAGGGTGCTAGAGTGATAATTATGGTGTGTTTGGATTGAGGTGAATCGAAAGAAGGAGAATTCTTTAAATTTTACTGTTATTTGAGTAGCATAATTGCGAGAGAGAAATTGAGAAGAATGAGGAAAAATATAAATAAATATATTATTTTACTAGAATTTAGGGGAGGTGAGAATTTGAAGAGAATTAGTGAAAATAATTTTCCCTACGATAGAAATAAATTAGGTTACCACACACATAAAACAAAATAAACTCTCACCATGATTCTCCTCAAAACATAACCAACATACCACTAAAAAAAGAGAAATGGTTGATCGAGTGTGTAGTCCTTTTGAAGCATATATTCAGTGTTTTCTAAAGATGCCAAATTGTGAGTTTGTGACTTTGAAGTTCAATTTTTGTCTCCATGATAATATTTTTTCCATTCTTAAATGATTGTCACATTTCAATTTTTTATGGTCAATAAAACAAGAATTGAAATTTAAATATCTCTTATTCTACATGTGAAAAAATTATAAAAATTTGATATTTCAAAAATATATATTGAGACGAATCTAACAAGATCTCACAAAACTATATTATTTTTTATCGTTTAATGAGAATTTATGATCAAAATTTGTAATGTTTGACCACCAAAAGTCAAAATGTATCAATCTTGTAGAGACGGATGGAGTATCATTCAGGGAAAAGGTGATAACATTCAAATTGGTTGGTTTTTTTTCTTCTTCTAAAAATGTAATAAACACAAACTATCAAAACAGCCTAAAAAATATTATGTTGATTAAAGATAGCTAGGCAGATGAAGTATGCATAATAACTAGGACATAAACAAGTACGTATGTTAATGGTATAAATTGGAAGTTCAACTACGTTTTGCTCTTTTAGTCGATGAGGATTTACTATGCTCATGAGGGCTGTCGGATCCCCTCTCCTAACGTACCCCTAGCTACCCTAACCTAATACCCTCCTCCTCAATCAACTTCTAATACATTTATGAGGAGCAAATGTGGCACCATGCTAATGCAATCGAAAGGAGGCATCTATGTGATTACTTGTAAGAATTAATCTGTAACAATGTAACTATTTTGGAATAGACATTAATTTAATTTCACTATTTAAAATTAAAACGACAATTAAGTTATCGATGGACCCAAAAGGTTGGTTTTGCCTCTCAACATTTCATGTGTAAATGAGCTGTAGCTAGGTAGCAGCTAGCTATTGAAGCAGTGAGTCAAGTAGTTGATGGTCCCTAGCTCTTTATAAATGGGACGGATCTAGGCAGGGGCGGACCTATAGTGAATCTCAAATATTAGAAGTAGTACTACTTTCTCTTGTTTTTTAGTTGCTCGTTTTAGTTTAAAATTTTTATTCGTAAATAGTTATCATTCTAGCATAATAAATTGTAATTTTATAATTCTAAATTTCTAATATACTTTTGCTTACTTTTTTTTATTGAAATTAGCAACTATACAATAATATTTTACTACTTTTATTTTTTCTTAATCAATGTAACAAAGGCTAACATGACAACTTGAAAAACCGGAGAGCGTATAACATATGTTAATTTGTAAATTCGAATATGTATATTAGTGACGGAGACCTAATTTTCATTATTGGGATCCTCCATACGCGTTTCAGGACTCCACCTCATAACATTTCAGAAGTCTTCTTCAGGCTCGGTTCGTTGCTGACAAAGTGGGCTGAACCCCATCTCTAGTACGAACATACCTCGTGATCTAGACAAGTGTCACCAACTCAAGGGATGGAGGTATGACCCGTCTGTCTCATTTCTTCTATAAATAGTGACCAAGGTAACCTGATAAAGGTAGCTTATTTCTGATTATACTTTTACATATTGATCTGTGACACCTCCTATGAACCTATACTTAGGTATTGGAGTGTCTATAGTCATATCCCGACCAATCTTTCAAATACGACGGATCTACTAGACATTGAACCTTCGCTAACACCTAAGCAATCCCGACGTACTCGAAAGAATATAAAATTAATAGATCAATAATATATTTATAACTAAATCAAATAATTTGAATTGGAGGAAGTAATATGCAACGATATGGTACTACACCAACAATAATAACTACTCCTCCCATTTCAAATTATTGATCGTTTTTATTTTAGTATGTCCAATTTTGATTATTAATTATTTATTATTCTTTAATCCAAGAAATATATAATTAATACCGGTAAATCTACATTTAAGATTATGTTCATAAAAATAATTTTTTATAATATAATTAATTGGTAATTATTTACCAAAATTAGACATAAAAAACAAAAAATACAGAATCGGACAAAGTACTATATATAGTTTGAGGGATGGGGGCATATAATTATTTGGAACAACGTCGCCATCATTTCACGACATATTCACTTGTGGGCCACGACAAACAGGGACTACACTAGCTGCTACCTATAGGGTATAGCTACCTACTTGTTAAGAAAGTCGATGTCCTTCCGGGTCAATATATAAGATTTTGGGTTATTATTTCCTCTATTGCCAATTGGTTTTAGAGTGAACCCCCATAGACTCTTAACATGATATCATGAGGCAGACCCGAGTTATTGAGGTTTGAGGCACGTGTAACCCCGCCGATGTTGTTCCAGCAATTAATACCAACGAGGAAAATTCGCTGACGATTGGGTTACACGTGAGGAGGAGTGTTAAGATGCACATCCCACATCGGAAGTCGATTAAGTTACCGGCGATTATTTTGTTGTTTAATAAAAAGTATTATTGATGCAATCTTCATATTTGAAGGTTTTAGACTCGATTTCTGATAAGGCATTTTAATACAAAAGCACAAGAAAATTTTGAAATAACCTCCTATTTTAAAAATAGTCCACGCCTTCAATACACACTTAACAAAAAGGTTAACATTTAAAATTAAATAAGATTTATTTTAAAATATAGATAATTAAAAAAATTATTTGAAACATAAAGAATAGATTAAAAATATTTTATAAACATAAATAGATTTTACAGTCATTTGCCAAAAAATATAACGTCTTCACTATTTAGGGTTTGATCCTGAAATACTGGATAATGGGATGAATTGCATATGTGTATTATGCCTCTGACATGGTTTATCATTTGCTCCTCATAAATGTACAAGTTGACAAGAGGTATTAGGCAGACGCACGTTAGAAGAGCAGCCCTCATGACCTTAATAACTAGTATCATTTTAAAAGGGTGAAATTATTATATTAACGATTTATATGTATTTTTATTTTAAAGTATATGTAAAAGGTAAATTACGAAATATATCTCAGTTGATCAGATGATTGTAATTTGCCTGTAAATAATGTTGTCAATTCAAAATTCGCTTTCTTTAAAAATTGAATCAAGTTGCGTAAAAAATCGAGACTACTAATATATATATCCAAACGTCACTATAAATTCAAAAGAGAAAAGAGTTTGGATCACACACAATTTTGCAATTGCCATCTCTAGAAAACATTGTATGCTTCACAAGGACTACACACTCTTCCTTAATTGCAATAACTCTCAGGCTTTAATAAGACATTATTGAATTATATAGGTAATTGTCGTTCCATCTTCAAAAAACACTGAATGTTTCACAAGGACTACACACTTGATATTTGTGTATTAACTAATTAGTTAACTTTGGTTTAATTAAATAGAAACTAGTATAAATAATTATGAAATTAAAAATAGATTGATCCAATAATTAAAATTTAATTAATATAATATTAATACCAAACAAATTAACACATAGAAAATGACCGTAGCAGAATAACTAGGATAATATTAAAATAATAAAATCATAAACTAACATAACTTTAGAAGAAAATAGATAAAGATAGCCTTTAATTACAAGGTTATCCACATACCACAGCAGGTTATTTAATACAACATTCACTTTTTTTATTTTCCTCACAACACCAACATAGGGTCCACCATATATATTAATTCTCTCTCATTTATATTTTATTTATACTTTATTAGTTTATAATTATTTAGACATCATAACTAAAGTATACAAATCATAAAATAATTAAAAAACTAAATATATAAGATAAATAAAGTATACAAATCAGTAATGTCTCACCGACCACCTATCTATATTATTTTTACAGGTAAAAAAATATAAATATAGCAAGAAAAATATGACAATCTTGAAAAGTTTGATAAAAGATAAGTAATTGTATACAAAAATAAATTTAATACTCCTTCTATTCCTACATAATTGGTACATTCTGACTTTTGATGGTCAACAAAATACGATTTAAAACGTAAATTTCTTTTAATCTACATGCAAAAAAGTTATAAGAGGTTGATATTTCAAAAATATATATTGAGATGAAGCTAATGAGATCTCATAAGACTATAATATTTCTTATTGTTTAATGAGAATTCAATGTCAAATTTTGTAAAGATATGACCAATAAAAGTTAAAATGTACCAATGATTTAGGACGGGAGGGAGTATTTATTTGTGTATCTCCAACAAACAATGTGGATATAATGAATCCAAAATAAAATACCAGTATAATCCCTGATCTGTTATATGCACACCCAAATAGTGATTTTTGGGTGTCAAATTACAATTATACTCCCCCTATTTTGCCAGTATAGCAATTGAGGGATTTCACATAGGGTAAAATAGTAAATTTACCCTTTAAAAACACTGTTTTGGTGTGTAGATAGTGTTGCCCATGGGATTACACCCACTTTTTCAACAAGCTTAAATAATGAGTAGGGTGGTTATATGATGCATTACACAGGACCCAACCTCATTAATATATTATATATATGGAAGTTTCCCCTAGTTCAATTGCATATATTCCTCAGTCGTTGTTTGTCTAGATAATATTATTACATTATGGGAAGAACTCCTTGTTGCGAAAAAATAGGGTTGAAGAGAGGAAGATGGACTTCTAAAGAAGATGAAATGCTCGCCAATTATATCCATGTCCATGGAGCTGGTTCCTGGAGAACTCTCCCTAAAAGAGCAGGTGCTTTTACAGTGTTTTATATGTTAAAATACACATCTCACATCGGAAGTCGATGAGATCGAAATTAAATTAGAGTAATATAGAATTAATGGAGGTGTAATAGTGCTTAAATAATCATTAAATAATTATATCGAATTTCATATGAATATATCTTAAGAGACTATATGAGTTCTTATACATCACTTGGTTGTAAGATATTTTAGGAACAATCATTATTTCGATAATAATGTACCAGTATTAATTCAAATTAGGAAACATAATAGAACATGTTAGCGTTGTCACTTATTGACTTATTGTCCAAAAATGTGAAAACCGTCATACTAATGGACTCTACGAACCTTTGCTATGGAGCAGATAAATCCCTCACCAGGTATTTGATTCCATTTTTTTGTTTTTTGTTGCTTGCTAAAAGGTAGCACTGCCCTTTTATGTATGTCTGGTATTAAAACAAAAGAGTCGTTTTCTTGAAATAAAATAGTATGTATACCAATAAAGTATACGATACATCCAAAAAATAAACCTTAATGCATGTAATTAATTGGGGCTAAAGTATAATTTGATGATGTTTAGGGCTACAAAGGTGTGGGAAAAGTTGCAGACTAAGGTGGACTAATTACTTGAGAGATGACATCAAAAGAGGTAACTTCACTCGCGAAGAGGAAGAGGCCATTGTCAAGCTCCACAAATCCCTAGGCAACAGGTACCATATGGAGTAATAATACTCATTCCATCCTTCCCTCCCTATGCACAATTAGATTATGATTTGATCCTTGAGAGGTCAAGAATGGTATATCAATCCTCAAAATTATCACAAAATTACATACTAGTTCAAAAGTTGATAGAATTGTCAAATTTTAAAGGAAAAATCATGAGTACAATTGTGTGTTGTCCATATAGAGAAGTAATTGTCGAACAACGTAGTTTTAGTAAGTGGGTTACTGTTATATACTTTGACCCAATAAGTGTACTGATACGCAAAAGTCCCTATGATTGTACAACGGTTGTGAAAATGGTCCATAATTTAACAATTTCCTTAATTGTTGATCGGTAAAGAAAATTTAACTCTATTTTGAAGTTAAAATGTCAAATTTAAAGCATATTTTGGGGCAAAAAACATAATATATCGACCGCCTGTTTTAAGATGTATGTAGTACTTGAGGTAGTTTCAATAGAAGGAGAAAAGTAAGTGGGGAAGATGACATAAAGTTGAAAATATTATTATGTCTCAAATATTTATCAAAAATTATAAAAGGTCCCAAAAGTAAGTTATAACTCTTAACAATTAATGAAATCGTTAATTTATGGACCATTTTTGCACCCATTACACACTTACAATGATCATTTGCGCACATCGGTGCCACTTATAAGGACTAAAGTGGAACAACGACCCACTTATTACTGAGACCATTTTAGTAATTACCTCTCCATTTACATAACGGCTTCATAAAATTTGGGGATCAATTTACAATTTTATGATAATTTCACACATCAATCTCTAACACTTAAACTACCGATGATCAAATGACAACCTGAACTCATTATTTAGCTACGAGTCAATCAATACATGTATCATTATCCTTTCCTAAGTGTGTTCAATGATAACGTTATAGGTGGTCTTCAATAGCAAGACACTTAGCAGGACGGACAGATAACGAAATCAAGAACTATTGGAACTCACATTTGAGCCGTAAAATGTATTGTTTCAAAGATATTAGTGATGAAACCAGCATGTTAACTTCCTCGATAAATAATAATAATAATAATAATAATAATAATAATAATAATAATAATAATAATGTAGTAGTAGTAGTTGGTGATGATGCAATTTTTACTGAACGTAAAAGAAGATGTGGTCGAGTAAGTCGTGCAATGGCTAAAAAGTACAACAAAAATTTATCTTACTTGCCAACAAGAAGGAAGCAATATCAACTACAAATTCATCATAATATCTCGTCAAACAGACTGCAAGAGGGAGGCTCAACGGAGGAAACAAAAACTGTTCAAGATGCACAGAAAAATGAGTAAGTTGTTTAATGGAGTAATATATTTTGTGTGATCAAAGAACATTACAATTGGAGTCATCATTATTATTATTATTAGTACTAATAACTTTATTAGTTTCATCAAAATTATCATATATTGGACTATTTGTATAGAATGGGATTTCCAGTTAGATATACTTGAGAGTAGATGAACTTTTGTAATTGTTGGTTTTGATAATAAATAAAATGGTTTAAAAAAAAAAAAAAATTAAAAAAAAAAAAAAAAAAATCATACATTAGCCGAATATATTAGTAATAGACGTAAATATTTGATGAAAATGTCCAAGGTAATTGTAGAAGGTCTTACTAACTGTTGTACGTTGATCCTCGTAAGTAGTACTGATGCACAAATGATCTCTGTAAGTGTGTAACTGGTGTGGGTATAGTCCATAGAGAAAAAAAATTTAAGCCTATTATGGGATAAAATTACTGATTTAAAGAATATATTGGAGCAAAAAATATAAATTCACTCCCCCTATTTTAAAGTGTAGTATTTAAGGTAATTTAACTAGGGGAAGAGAGGAAGACAGGGAAGATGAAATAAATTATTCATCTCAAATATTTATCCAAGTTATAAAGATGCCTTAAAGTAAATTTAACCGTTAACAATTAATAAAACCGTTAATTTAAGGACCATTTTCGCACTAGCTACACAATATTTACCGGGATAGTTTATGTTAATTTTGTCCTTAATTAGTTAATTTGGTCCTCATTAGCAAATTAAATTGTGTTATTATATTTGGTCCTTAATTTAACACGAAAATGTTAATTTCATAGTTTATGTATGAATGATTTGGTTCCTGTGGGACACAATTGTATTTTAATTCCAAATAATTTCAATATTGTTGATTAATCTCAAAAATTGACAAAAATGTTATTATATAGTTCCCAAAAGTGATAATCATTGCACATTAATCATTATTCTTTTGGAGAACAAACTAAAACACTCGGACTTTCAGGACTATATATGTTGTAACAATGGTGTCACTTTTAATGATTAAACTGTAATATTATAACTAATACCATGGTGATTATCTTGCTTAGATGTAGTAATAATATAATATCCTAAGTAGAGTAGCATTGGTCCTTCCAATGTAGGTGAATGTTTGATTATTACATGAAAAGTTTGAGCCGTCCAGTAGCTATCTAGTGTAACATACTGTAAGGGAGTATTAATTTGTATAGTAGCATATTTGTGTTTGATAGGGACTTTGGACAACTTGGTATACCTCACATCAATGCAGAATTATCTCAAAATATAAGGGAATATGACTTGTCGCCTCCACCAACAATTGATGACAAAAGTGATGAAACATTGATGCATGTCATAAGCAACCCAACAGCGCCATTTCATGCTCAATCCAAGGATTGCATTAATGATGTTATAATGTCCCCTCTTCATCACATGAGAGATACTCAAACCATCGAAAAGGAGGTAGACGCTGATATTTTGTCGAGCTTACCTCAATTAGACATGGATGACTATTTATTAAGTTTGGAAAATATTGATGCGTTTTACGAGGAGAACAATAATATCTTTTATGGTCGGAATAATTATTGGAGCTTACATTGTCAATCTGGGGACCAAGATTCAACGATTCTTTCTTCAACAATGGATTTTTACCTTGATGACTTGTGGAGTAATTGAAATCTGGAGGAGTTGTGCTCAACAACTGATGCTTTGCTGGTAGAAGTGTGAAAATCAAATAAAAACGACAATTATTGATGTGTAGGAAATAGGATACTAGTTAGTTGTTAGAATGGTCTCAGTAAGTGGAGGTTTGATGCAGTTTTGTTCCAAACAATGGCACTGTTTCGAACATGGTTCCTTAAAATGTGTACAATGGTGCTTTTTGGTCCGGTAACGTTGAGCATTTTCGTCATGAATAATGAAGTTTTGGGACAAAAATGAAACTTTTAAAAAGTTGGTTACCTTAATGAAACTTATGGGGCAAAATAACAAAATTACCCCCCCCCCCCCCCCAATATTTTGACACACTTTTTTTCGATTTTTCTCATTTTTTTATATATTTTTTTCAGCTTTCTTTCAATTCTTTTTTTGATTTTTTTTTCCTCGTAAAAACGGTTCGATTTTAGTAGTGTTTCGCAAAAAGATTTAGTTTTCATAGTTTTTGGCAAAAATTTCTAGTTTGGTAATTGTTTGGCCAAAAGTGTTCGATTTTGGTAGTTGTTTCGTAAAAGGTTCGGTTGTGTAATTTTTGGCAAAAATGTTTACTTTTGGTAGTTGTTTCGCAAAAAGTGTTCTAAAAAAGGTTCGTTTTCGCAGTTTTTGATAAAAATATTCGATTTTGGTAGTTGTTTGAAGAAAAATGTTCACAATGAGGTTCACTTTTCGTAGTTTTTGGCAAAAATGATCGGGTTTGGGTAGTTGTTTCGCAAAAAATAGTTCGGCTTTATTAATAGTTATTTACCAAAAAAGTTCGTTTTAATAGTGTTTTTGACAAAAGGTTCGGTTTTGATACTTATTTGGCAAAAAGTTTTCATAATTTGACAAAAAGTTTGGTTTTCATAGTTTTTTGACGAAAGTTTCGATTATGATAGTTGTCTTGGCAAAAATGTTCGATTTTGGACAATGATCAAAATCGAACTATTTTTACTAAATTTTTTAAAAAAAACGAGAAAAAATTGAAAAAAGAGTATCAAAATAACTGGGGTAATTTAGTCAATAACTGGGGTAATTTAGTCATTTTCCCCCCATGTTTCATTAAAGTAACCAAGTTTTCAAAAGTTTTATTTTTGCCCGATTAGGGACCAAAACATCATTATACACACTTTCAGATACAATTTCTACAAAGTGCACTTTCGAGGACCAAACTACACCAAACCTTTATTTACTGGGATCATTCCAGCAATTAACTTTGTAGCATAACATCAATGTCCTATATATGTCTGAATTGTAAAAGAAAAAGTCCTATATTTATTAAATCAATGAAGTCATTTGCTCGTTGAATAATAATGTATTAGTATCATTCTGAATTATATGGCATATATAATTAAGCAAGGCAAAAGGCTGGAACCATCACCTATGTTTTACCTAGGGTCCCCTTTCACTCACCCATGATTCAATTGGCCTCTTTCACTCACCTATGAAATAAAAGGACTCAATCGCTCACCATGTTATGCTGTTTTTCGTTTTGATCGATTATGTTTCGAGTTTAATTTGAGAATTTCGGATAACCATTAAATTGATTTGGGTATTTTCGATTTTTGCCTTTTTTTGGTTGTTTATTAAGCCTGAAGGTACCAATTTGCCCCTACTAAATTATTGTGTTAACAGCAACATTAACTGTAGAAAACACGGCAATATTGAAAGAGGCTCATTTTATTTCATGGGTAGTGAAAGAGGCCAATTAAATCATGGGTGAGTGAAGGGGACCTGGGTATAACATAGGTGATGGTTCCAAGCCTTTCGTCCAAGAACAGCATGCTATCTTAGTTGTCACTAATTAATGATTTAATTAATTATTTTTCTACAAGGTGTTCTTCTGGCACATATTAAGAATTAAATATTATAATATAACATAACATATAGAAGCATATAAAAAAACACATTTAAAAGATCTTTCCATATTAAATTTCAAATACATATGTTCAATCAAATAATTTCATTTTATTGGCATCTTATCATGTGCTCTAAAAGCACATTATAGAAAAAACCAAGTAGTATTGTAATTTGGCCTTTCTGAGAATTTTGGATTCGTGTTCGATTACTCTGGTTCAATTTTGGTTGTTTTTTATCATTCAAGTTTGACATGATGTACGAAAGGAGTCACTACCGTGTTTTGACAAAAAAATGTTTTTTCTTCTTATTCAACCTTCACCTACCGCCATGAGTGGACTAGGCCTGTAATCGAGCCGAATCAAGCCAAATAGTTGAATATTTGAGTTTGGCTTGATTTTATTTTGACCTAAGGTTTGATTTGGCTTGATTTGGTCAAATATCTGAAAAATTAGTTTGGCTTGAGGTTTGAAGGAAATTTTAACAAGATATTTGGCTTGATTTGGCTTGATTCGAGCCAAACCGTTTGAAAAGGTGCGGCTTGATAATTAAATAGACAACAATTTTAAACGTTAAACATAACAATATAATGGCAAGTTATAACCATAGCAGAATTTAATAGTTCCCAAAACATATTACAGTTCAAGATTGTAACTTTTAAATAGGCTCAGATTTCGGTTTTTCATCAACCAAAAGTGCGACACGCCAGGGTTGCATACATTTTATTATTTTATCGATTTTGCTAAATTTTTTAACTAGCCCAAGTCGGGACCGGATAAATTTATCATCTTAGAGAGATTATTAATTTATAGACGTTTTACTTACTGCATATATAATTATATTATATAATATATATATATAAAAGAGATGACATAAATGAATCGAGCCAAGCTTTTTCGTACCGTTTGGCTCGGTTTGACGAATATCCATTTTTTATATTTGGCTTGAGATTTGACATGTCGAATCGCACCTCAAATCAAGCTTTTTCGAGCCAAATACGTCGAACCGTTTCGAATATTAACGTTTGTTCACAGGCCTAGAGTGGACCACAATCAGTGGACCCTGTTTGCAAATTTGGCGTGCAACATCATATGGAATTTGTTCTCCTTGATAATCCTATGTTCTTCTTATTGTAAAATTATTTGGATGTACATCTATACGACTTCAGTGATATTATGATTTTCAATACATTATGTCAATGTTTTTCCTTATGTATGTTTCTTCAATGTGCAATTCTGCATTATTTAAATGCAAGAACATCCGCGTACTTCTAACATTGCACGACCGAGAATCAATCATATGCATTGTCACTTGTGACTTGGCCTTTCGAAGTTCTTTATCAGTAAAATTGTTAAATTTCGTATATTCCATTCTGGTGCTATAGATATGTTCATGTCCTATATGTAGGTCGATTGCTTAATCTGATTGTTCTTATAGTATTTTGTCCTTTAATCTATAGATTATGTTACCAGAAGCTAAAGTCCCTACAAATGAGTCCAGGTAAGGTCACCTTGCTTCTTCATTATTCGCCTTAAAATAGTTCTGATGATAATCAATTAAATCTGTTGTTTAATCATGCCACTTTAGCCCTATATGCATGTTAGAATTCTAATGTTCATGGTGCCTCTTTTCTTACTTCAGCCCCCATGGCATATTTCATTTGTCCAATCCTGGAGGTGTTGCAGTTATTCGCATGCAGTCAGCAACGTGGGTTCCATCCTCATGAGGAGTCCGAGGATGGGCAGTCCTATTTACGAACATTGTTCCCATGTTTACATGAATCAAAATTTAAGATTCGATGCACTTGATCGTCGTTGAGCAAAGCAAGTCTAGTTCCACAATAAAACATTAAATGGAGCACACCATTCTCATAGAGGAATGCACATATTTTTCGCGCTTATACCAGTCCCTCCACGGTTATTTGCGTGTAGAATTTTAGTTGAGGACATGAATGTATGATGTAGCACTGATGTAAAACTGATTTCTGCCTCAAGTAAATACCTTACATCTTCATGACTTTTTTTTTGTACATTTCTGCTCTTGTTAATAACTTTCATGGCATTGAATCGTGATTACGTTTGGTCAAGGAATTCATGAATTTGACTTTGAGTTTTGATTGTTGGCTTCAAAGCTAGTGATCCATCTTTCATTAATTACTCGTTAACTCTTACATATATATATATATATATATATATATATATTTATTTATTTTATCATTACATTTTATACTTTAGCGACATTAAAACTACTACTTGTTGTCGCTAATTTACAAAAAAAAAAAAAATTACTACTTGTTGTAGGTCCTTGCTAGCATTTTTGACGCAACAACTTAATCGTTGATATAGAAAAATGGGGTGACGTAGTGTGTGATATTTTGGGTTAAATAGTATCTATTAATGGTACAATTGTACAAATTAACTTAGAGCATACATTTAGAATAGCAGCATATAGCACAAAAGGAGGATGAAATAACTAATGTACCCTTTCTTATAAACTTAGAATCCTCCGTAGTGTGTAGTCCTTGTGAAACATACAATGTTTTCTGAAGATGGAACGACCAGTACCAAATTCAATAATGTCTTATTAAAGCTTGAGAGTTATTGCAGCTAAGGAAGAGTGTGTAGTCCTTGTGAAGCTTACAGTGTTTTCTAAAGATTGAAATTGCCAAACTGTCATCCAAACTCCTCTCTTTTGAAGTTATAATAACGTTTGAATATCAGCAGTCTCGCCTCTTTAACTAATCGGTTCAATTTTATAATAAGTAAACCTTATGTTGATAAAAAGGTTAACACACAAATTATATTCTTCTGATCAAGTACACAGCATCTTGAAATTACCTCCTCCACAAGATCGTTAATGCGATGTATTCACACATCTAATTAGTTAATAAGGTCATGTGAGATGCTCTTCTAACGTGCGTCTACGTCATACCTCTTATCAAGTTGTACATTTATGAGGACCTGTGGAGCAAATGTTTAACCGTGTTGGGGGCACAATACACATACGCAATTGATCTCATTATCTACAATCAAACTCGAAATATTGAAATCGTTATACCTTTTAGATAAATAATTATAACAATTATTTATGTTTATAAAATGTTTTCAATCCATCATTTATGTTCGCAAACATTCTTGTCAATTATCTATATTTTAAAACGTATCTTACTTCGTCTTGAACGTTAAATTTTTAGTTAAGTGTGTGCTAGAAGGGTCGTTATTTTCAAAATTGGGGGGTTATTTCAAATTTTACTAAAGATTTGTTTACCCGAAAATATATTACTCCCTCCATCCCTAATTGATAGGGACATATTGACTTTTTTGGTCAAAATTTGTAAATTTTGACCATTAATTTTTAATAATCAATACAAAATAATATAATCATATGAGATGTTGTTAGATTCGTCTCAATGTACATTTTTAAAATATATACTCCTTATAATTTTTTCATTGACAGAATAAAAGATATTTACATTTTAAGTCGTGTCTCGAAGATTGTGAAAAAGTAAATGTCCCTATCCTTTAGGGATGGAGGGAGTAAATGAAATGATAGAAATAACCTTATTAACAAGTCACGTGTCCCTCACATGATATTATTAACGACGGATTGATCGACTAAGTAATGGACCGAAACCTTTTTCCACATAGGTGAATCATAAGGACATTTTAAAACATAAATGGTTGACTGATAATATTTTATGAATATAACTAATTGTATGAATATATCCCCTACTTTTTTTTCCCAAAGTTAAAGAATGAATAGTAATGACGCATTTATGCAAGGGGCAGAGTCAGGAGGAGAGCGAGGGCCATGACTCACCCTCAATTTTCAAAAAGATGTGTACATAATAGTTGTATACATTGACCAAAAGTGTTCCTTGCAATCATGTAGAGTTATATTGCAATATTTATGATTTGTGTCATTTAATTTTTAGAGCACAATAATATAATCTAATAATTATTTTGGATTAAACTGTAACTTGATTGTATCGTATCGTTTAGGATGATTAATCGGCAATTGATAACTACTGATCGCTCGAGAAAGGAAAGAAAGGGTGGTCTTGCGTTTATGTCAACGAGATCGAGTAGGTAGCAGCTATTTGTGAAGTAGTTGGTAGTCCCTGTTTGTTGTGGCCCCCACAAGTGAATATTTCGTGAAATGATGGCGACGTCGTTTCAAATAAATTTATATGCCCCATGCCCCCTTCCATAGAATTACATACTATCCCTCATATTTTGTTTGTTCACGTATTATTTCATTCACCCAATAATCACTCAATTGAATGAGTTAACAAATGTTAGGTGAAATCTTTCAATGGTGTGTTTATCTACCGCTAAAATAATAAAGCCATCACCCATGCATGTCTCCATGCTGCCTATGTTAAATATTATTTATATTTACATTAATATTTCACTACTCTAGGTGATAAATCTGCAATTTTGAATCAACGGGCCTATGCGATCCTTCTGATTCAAGAAATGGTGTGGTGGAGTTGAAGCACGTCTGATTTAGATGGATTTATGGGGAATCTCTTTTTGGGTGCGTCTTGATTGCTTGCTTAAATGTCAGCGAAAGTCTAATGTCTGATGAATCCATCGTACCTGAAAGTGTGGTCGAGGTATGCCCACAAACATCCGATACTCAAATCAGTATATGTTCGAAGGAGGTGACACAAATCAATATATGAGAGCACAATCATAAATAAACCACCTCTATTAAGCTACCTTGGCTACTAATTTTAATATTTGAGATTCACTATACATCTCAACAATTTATGATAACGTACATAGGCGCACATAGAGAGAGTAGTTTATGTACGTTATTGTTGTTAAAGGTCTCTGTTATTGTTGGATGGTTTCAGTCCCTAATTTTACATTAATTACGTGTCAGATCAATCTAAAGAATATACCTCTAAAATTTAATACGGAAATAAATTCTATGTGTCGTACCAATCGCCGATATTTTAGCATCCAAAATACCTAGTATCTTTTTCATTATTTATTCAAACAATTCTAAGAATCATTTAATTTACTTTTAAAACTTTTTTTCATAAATTATTAAGAAATAATGTTATGAAATGATTTTTAAATTCGAATTCAATTCATACTATAACTCAATATTGCAGGGTTGTTTCTGCTGACTTTGTGTTACGTTAGTCATCTTCCTTGCGAAATTGCTACTAAAGCACATCGCTCAGTTTTTAACCGCCTAATAAAATATAGGGTTAGTGACACAATCGATCACTCATGTTTCATAACATTCACTATTCGATGGCTCATGTTTCATTTTGACCTTTTTGATCACTCATGTTTCAATATCATGTCTATCTCAACTGGTTTGTGGATTGACTTTTCCTGTATACTCAATTTTTAGCCAAATTGATCCTTAATTAGGAGGGTAAAATAGTCATTTGACATAAAATTCTTTTTTTATTAATTTAAATCTAAAAACTCATGCTTAATTCGGAGGGTTTTATGTTAAATGATTATTCTATCCCTCCGAATTAAGGATCAATTTGGCTAAAAATTAAGCTCAACAGAAAAGTCAATCCACAAACTAATTCAGACATGATATTAAAATATAAGTAATAAAAAATGTCAAAGCAAAACATAAATAATAGAATAGTAAATGTATATAATATGAGTGACCAAATATGTCATTTACTCTAAAAAATACTCCCTCCGTTCTCTTTTACTTGTCGTTCTAGCCATGTGCACAATGATTAAGAAAAAGTTAAAGATAGCCAAAAAGTACATTGAAAATGTAAAATGACAATCAACTGAAACTATATGATTGGTTGGTTGATAAATTCATTGTTAAAAACTAATCAAAAAGTGCATTGAAAATGTAAATTTGTAATTAATTATGCTAGAAAGACAAGTATTTAGAAACAAAAATATGAGGCTAGAAAGACAAGTAAAAGAGAACGGAGGGAGTATTGTTTTTGGAAGTTCAAAAGAAACACAAACTTTATCGTCAGCTAAAAGTCCGCATTCAGTGTAAGATCTGTTTCCACATGTTGTGCAAATAGTTCTTTGTTAACTTGTGACCACGGTTTACATTCATCGCAAACTCAATATTGTCTTTCAATATATAATAGTTCTAATAAATTCAAAATTCTACCTAAGGCAGTTAGAAAATATTCTCAATAATGATAAATAGTCGAACAATAATAAGGAAGAAAAATGATTAAAATTGTCTTAAATAATATGTACAAATAGTATTGAAAGACAAATTGCATTTTAATGCCTTAATATATATACTCTCTGCAATCCAAAAAAATGTTTTTTATTTTATATAAATTAAGAAATATTTAATGCATTCAAAATTTTTATTTATACCTCTATAAAAGGCAATCATTAATACTTCATCTATCCACTTAAGTATGAGACAATCATTATTTACTTTGAGTCTTCTTATGGTTATAGGGGTATTAAGAGGAAAAATGTTGTATTATGCATTGATTTATGTAATATAGTATTGTTGGACCTTGTTGGATTCGTCTTAATATAAATTTTTGAAATATCAACTTCTTATAATTTTTTTGCATATAGAGTAATAGATATTTACGTTTGAAATCGTGTTTTGTTGACTACCAAAAGTAAAAATGTGACAATCTTTTAGGGACGGAGGGAGTATTAAAGTGCACTTTTAAAAATGAGGAACTAAATAAAGTACATATTTTTTAGAAGTATTTAAGTGTTGGTAATTTTATTGTGATCCTATTTTTTCAATCGCACATTTTCGAGTAATTTCATGTACTACATCAATATGCGCAGATTGTAAATAAACTAGTTTGACTAAAAAGCTACTTCCATATATTATGGAATACCATTTTTACAATTATCTTGGTACAAATACCTCCTAACATGTGTATTATTGACTTACGTTAGAGTTTAGACATGGGAGATAATCCAACTAAGCCATATTGTTAAATATATATGTACGTACAGTTTTTTTATTAAATCTCGTACATAAACAGGGGGAGAAAATTACCAAAATGGTCCCAGTAAATATGTGCAAGTTGCACTTTGGTCCCCGATTATATTGGGGCTGCAGAAATGGTCCCTGATATTGGTAAAAAAGTACTCCCTCCATCCCTTTATTTTAGAACCATTTTGACTTTTTGGGTCAAACTTCGAAAATTTTGACCGTAAATTTTTATTAACCGATAAGAAATAATATAGTTATATTGGATCTTGTTAGATTCCTCTCAATATATATTTTTGAAATATCAAGTTCTTATAATTTTTATACATGTAAAATTAAAAATATTTACGTTTTAAGTCGTGTCTCGAAGACCGTGAAAAAGTAAATGGTTCTTATAAAAAGGGATGGAGGGAGTAGCATTTTGATCCCTAACCATTACTTTTAAACGGAAAAGAATTAGTTTGGGGCAAAAATGTAAGATCAACACAGTTAAGCCCTAAAAATGCGATTATAACTAATAATGGGGCAAAAATAGAAAGTTAAGAACTAATTTATAATAATTGGAGGGAACAATTTTAAAGGGAATTGGGATGGGAGTAGACATAAATTACTTGTTAACTTTCTATTTTTGCCCCATAATTAATTAGTTATAATCGCATTTTTAGGGCTTAACTGTGCTGATCTTACATTTCTGCCCCAACCTAACTCTTTTCCGTTTAAAAGTAGCGGTTAGGGACCAAAACGCTACCTTTTTACCAATATCAGGGACCATTTCCGCAACCCCAATATAATCGGGGATCAAAGTGCAACTTGCACATATTTACTGGGACCATTTTGGCAATTTTCTCTAAACAGGGGCGGGCCATAAAAATAAGCAAATGAGCTTAGCTTTTACAGACTACAGTACATAATAATAATTAATGAGGACGGTCATAATAAGATGCATTTCACAGGACCAACCTCATTAATATCTATACATGCAAGTGTATGTCCTTCACTTCAATTGCATATATAGATATATATATATATATATGTTATCACAATATCTATAAAGTATATATGTACAAGTGCGTTCAAATAATAATAATAATAATAATAATCATATTAAGTCATGGGAAGAGCCCCTTGTTGCGAAAAAATAGGGTTGAAGAGAGGAAGATGGACTGCTGAAGAAGATGAAATGCTTGCCAATTATATCCACACCCATGGAGAAGGTTCCTGGAGAGCTCTCCCCAAAAGAGCAGGTATCTTTTATTTACGCGATTTTATGTCGGGTACGTGTTAAGGACATAGTTTAAGAAAGTTGTTTAGATTTACGGCATTATATATATATATATATTTGGACAATATATCCATCAATATCTTAAGGGAAATTAATACGGATCAGAGTACATTGTCCGAGTATACTAACATCGATTGGCTAGCAATGTATTTTATGAGAGAATCATTAACTGAACAATATTGTAGTAGTATTATCACTAAATTAGGAAGCACTATAAAGCATGCTAGTTGTCACTTATTAGTTAGCATCCACTTATTTAATTATTTCATTTTTATTTTAGAATGTAACACATGTTAATATGATATTTGATTGAAGATTTGTTTTTAAATTTCAGTATGAATTTCAAAGATATTTTAAATATGTTTCTTTGTATAGATATATATGTTGCATTCTGTTATCATATTTAATTATGAACCTGTATGCTAAGGCACTTTATAAGAAATCCGTTTTTATTTATACTTCTTGCCAAATATTATTTCCCTTTGGATTTTAGTGTATGTCTGGTTCCGAAACAAAAGAGTAGTAAGGAAAGTCGTTTCTTGAAATAAAATAATATTCCTATGTACAATTAGCCACTTTTATCGTGACATAAAATCAATTGTTTCGTACGGTTATTTAAAGTGAAAATCCAACAAGAAATTAAAAGACACCGACAAATATGTTACATAATAATTCAACCTTAACGAAAATTTTGGTTAAATTCTTCACGAAGAATAGACATCATAAGGAGTGAAATGCCTTGAAAAATGCAATGATGAAAAACAATTGTAGTATTTTATGATTCCCTTAAAATATTAAATGTTTTGATAATCTTTTTAATGTAACAATTTCAATTCCTTGAACTTGAATTATATTAGTGGGGTCTCCAAGCTAAGACCCAAATTTATTATTTTTTTTATTAATTATATTATCTATAAAAAAGAAAAAACTTGAACCTTAATTTTTACTAATTTGGACTAAACTATGATTTGATGATGTTGATGATGAAGGGCTACAAAGATGTGGGAAAAGTTGTAGACTAAGGTGGACTAATTACTTACGAGGTGACATCAAAAGAGGTAACTTCACTGCTGAGGAGGAAGAGGCCATCGTCAAGCTCCACAAATCCTTAGGCAACAAGTACCACATACTCATTCCATTCTGCGCTACATATTAAGTTACTCCCTCCGTCCCTAAAAGATTGTCACATTTTGACTTTTGTGGTCAATTACAAGAAAATTTGATCATGAATTCTCATTAAACGATAAGAAATAATATAGTGTTGTGGGACCTCGTTAGATTCGTCTCAATATATATTTTTGAAATATCAACTTATTATAATTTTTTCACATGTAAAATAAGAGATATTTATGTTTTAAATCGTGCCTTATTGACCATCAAAAGTCAAATGTGACAATCATTTAGGGACGGAGGGAGTATTATTTTAGTCCAAATTGGCAATAACATAAATAGTCGTTTTATAAGTTAATAATACAATTTGTTGTAATATATGTGATGATCCTCTGCTAATAAGTGTTATTATAGGTGGTCTGTAATAGCAAAACACTTAGGAGGGCGGACAGATAATGAAATCAAGAACTACTGGAATTCGCATTTGAGCCGTAAAATGTATTGTTTCAGAAATATTAGTGATGATACCTCCATCATAACATCCTCGAATAATAATAATAATAATAATAATGTAATAGTAGTTGGTGATGATGCAATTGTTACCAAACGTAAAAGAAGATGCGGTCGAGTAAGTCGTGCAATGGCTAAAAAGTACAACAAAAACATATCTTATTACTTGCCACCAACAAGGAATCATCATCAACAACAAATTCATCATAATGTCTCCTCAAACAGACTGCAAGAGGGAGCCTCAACTGAGGAAACACAAACACTTCAAGATGCTCAAAATAATGAGTAAGTATTAATTTAATTGACTAATATATTTTTCTGATCAAAGAATATTTCAGTTTAATTATTGCTACTATATAAAAATCTTTTGATCCCTCCCGTAGCTAGTGAGCGTTTAATTTCTACTGTACCCTATTTCTGTTTGATAGGGATTTTGGACAAATTGGTATACCTCATATCAATGCAGACTTATCCCAAAAGAGAAAGGAAGATGAGTTGTGGCCTCCACCGACAATTGAAGACAAAAGTGATGAGATATTGATGCATGTCATTATGAGCAATCCAACAGTACCATTTCACGCTCAATTCAAGGATTGCACTAATGATGTTATAATGTCCCCCACTTATGACATAACAAGAGATACTCAAATGATCGAGAGATATGAAAAAGAGGTAGATGCTGATATTTTATCGAGCTTAGCTGAATTAGACATGGATAACTACTTATTAAGTTTGGAAAATATCGATGCGTTTTATTATGAGGAGAACAATAGTGTCTTTTGTGGTCCTAATGATTATTGGAGCTTGAATTCTCAATCTGGGGACCAAGATCCAATGATTTCTTCTTCAACAATGGATTTTTGTTACATTGATGAGTTGTGGAGTAGTTGAAATGTGGAGGACTTGTGCTCAACAACTGAGGGTTTGCTGGTAAAAGTGTAAAAATCAAAGAAAAAACGACAAGTATTGACGTGGAGCATGGCATCAATGTCCTATGTCTAAATCAGAACTCTAATGGTTGTACGTCAATATTATATGACATGGGAGGCGAAGGCGGGCCATAATGTAGTAATTTTATGTCATATTGTCATTCAATTCATTCAAAAGACGATATTTTTCACTAAAAAGATGATATTTTCGTCTCTTTGATATATTATAGTATAACCTAAGTTATTGATTTTTTTCGATATTTATGTTATCTTTCTCTTAGAAATAACATTATGATACTTTTTCCGTTTCTAAATGGTTGACATATTCGAAAAGTTAAAATGTGTCAATCATTTAGGAACAGAATGAGTAATTCTCTGTTAATATTGTTGTAAATGAGCTCAAATAATTGTCACATGCGAAAATCTCACATTAAAAATATAGGAGATAGTTCACCACTTAATAAACATAAACTATGGAGTAATTCCACTTATCACCAATTGATTTTAAGTTGATGCTTCTTTCGGTTATAAAGTATGCTCTTTTCCCTCATATAATTGTGGCCTAGGCCCAATTAATGAAAAATTCTACATTCTCAACCCTTTACTCTATATGAAATTGGAATCTTGACCTTATGTGAATCAAGAAGGGTAGCTAAACCGCTAAACCATGCGAACGTATCTCATGTTTATGCGGTATGATATCTACTCCGTATACGTTAATTCAGTTGAGATATTTAAATTGTATTATGTTGTGATTAGTGTTGTTAACGAGCCGGTCCAGACCGATTTTCATCCAATCCGGGAACGGATCAATCCCAATTCCGGTCCATCTGGAACCAGACCGAAACATAGTTTCTGATAGCAATCCAGAACCGGACGAAAATCAATTGGAAGTGGTCAGGGTACCACTTACCAGAGTATCCAGAACCGGTCCCGTCCGACTACATTCGAAATTGTAGCATAACATCAATGTCCTATGTCTAGATTTGTACATGACCAGAGTTAAGTCGAAGCTCGGGTCGTAAAAAAATGAACCAAGCCGCGAGCTGGTTTTCTGGCTCGTCAGCTCGACGAGCTAGCTCGGGAAGCCGACTTTAGTACGTATGTTAGTATCATATTTATTAAAATTAGTTATATCATACTTTGTTTAGTCATTTCAATTACTATGATTAATGTTAATTTAATTAAGTTTAATATATTTGTATACATTGTTACATGTTAATGAATTTTATTAATTATTTAAGTAAAGTAAATTTTTGTTAATCCGACTAAACTTGAAATTTTGAAATGAGCTAATCGAGCTAACTCTCTAGAAAATGACTCAACTCGACAATCTTTCAACGAGCCTAGCCTAAGGCTCATTAGCCATAAGCCAAGGCAAATATTCGTAAGATCACGCTCGTGGCTCGACTTATTTACTCTACCTATGACAAAATCAAAATCTATTGGTTGTACGTCAATACCTATGTCATGGGACGGGAATGCGGGCCATAATGTAGTTATCATTCAATTGATTACTACGAACCCAATACAAAAATTAAACAAAGCAAATATAAGAAGCCTACAAAACGAAGAAACCAATCAACCTACTAGTCATAACTTAAATAAATGGTAAGGAATTTTACTATAAAAGTGTATTTCTTCACAAGTGTGTGGGTTCGATCCACGGCAGGTGCATGAGTAACTTTGCATTTGTTCAAGGGAGGATCTGCTTCTGGGTGGTTACCCAGCCTACTTTGGGCACTCTTGAGGTAGAGTACCGAGCCGCTAGAGGCACATCCCGGATTCACCTCCTCTGTTGGGCGATGGACTAACCAAGCGGGGCGCCTTAAATGAGCGTATTATTTATAAATAAATTAGGTTTTATGAGTATGGCTGTATGGGTAGCATTTACTAGCATATATTTTTAAGATAGACACCCTTTTTATAAGACATACAAAACGAGCATATATATAAAATGTTGAATGTACGTTATATTTATTTCTTAAAATATCAAATACATGTTCCATGCTTTGCTAACACATCTAAACATATGTGTTGGTACAGTTTGCTTTGGAAGTAAGCATTACCATATACAGATATACTATAGTCTATATGCATGGCCTGCAAGCTAATAAGCTTATAAGCAGGCAAGTTAAAATTGGGAGCATCCATATGCTTTTCTTTAATTTTCATGGGACCCATATAAGCGTTTGATCAAGTTCGTGCTTTTAATTTGACAAATGTTTTGCATGTCTTAATCAAGATTAACATGAGTATATGACCATTGAGTTTGTCTTCGAGAGTAGGCTCTATATATATTCAAATAATAAAACCTATGTAGCCTACTAGTAAATGCTTAGTAATCAGTGTTTGACAATTTCTTAATTTCTAACTATTTGCCAATGCAAAATACTAATCTGTATATCTAGTCTTTGAAAATATTTTTTTATCGGTATGAAAAAATGTAAAGATAAGTGTAAATAAGAAGTATCTAAAAAGTAAATAAAAGTACATTCCATATAAATTTGGTGTATTTTACTATAAAATAAAAGTTGGTAAGATATTAATCTTTCAAATAGTTTCAAGAATAGATGTACTATGAAATATTTCGTATAAAACAAAATCCGAAAATCTTTAATAATGATGGAACATATATTAATAATGATGGAACATATATTAATAATGGCCCATAACAAGTGCGTCCATATATGTTTTTGGGCTTTTTCACTTAGACACTTGAAATTATCAGCGAACCTTTCAAATCAACACTTACGATAATCAATCTTTCAAATAGGTGTAGCGGTGTAGCCGTGTAGGTGATGTATTTTTGGCATTTGAAATTTTGAAAAAGTTTTGTTAGCAACTGAACTTCATCTTCATGTGTCTAAAAGACTTTTTTCCAAAATTTAAAGTGCCACAAATACATTGGGTGCCTACTTATAATACCGAAGGTACTGATTTGAAAAGTTTGTAAATGTTGAGGTACTTAAATGAAAAAGCCTATGTTTTACACCCCTCCCATAGTCCAAGAATCTTTTAATAATATAAAATTTTTGTCTTTTTTTATTTTTGGTGTTTTAAATCTTTTAATAATATAAAACTTTAATTTATACAGTACTTTTTTATCAGTCCATATTATGAAATATTATCACGAAAATATTTCTCCAAATAGATTCAATCATAGTATCAAACTCTAGAAATAATTGGCAAATGGCAATGAAAACTTTTTATAAAAATGTAATATTTCAATTAAATATAATCGAACATATATATTAACTCCAATATAAAATACAAAACAAAGATTTTCAAACTTAAAAAAACCATAAAAGGAACATTATTACACCATTACTACAATACAGCTTCTCTGAAGCTGTCTGTTTGACTCGGTTCCCACTCGTTTGCTTTCCGTGTCTTCTCTTTTCATATATTTCTCTCTTTTTCATCATTATCAATTTATCATATACACTAATTAATTCAATTAATCTCTTCATTCAAACAAATAAATTCATATCATATACACTTAATATTCCAATTAATTTCATCATTCAAGAAAACAAACATGGTACTCATGATTAAATTCTTCTTCTTCATCATCTTCATTTTGAATGCATTTGCTCAAGAGCCAACCCCACCAGCTTCAGCTTCAGACAATTGCAATGGAATATTTCTTTCATATGTATACACTTCAGGAAAAAGAATCCCACCAATATTGAGAAATGAGCCAACCAAACAGCCTTACAGGTTTGAGTCAACTCTTGGCGTAGTGAACAATGGTTTGGAGGAGTTGAAGCAGTGGAGGGTATTTGTGGGATTTCAGCATGATGAGTTGTTGGTGTCTGCTTCAGGGGTGGTGCTTGCTGATGGAGGATCTTTGCCTTTGGGTGTTGGGAATGGGACCACCTTTGCTGGTTTCCCTAATCCTGATCTCAAAACTGCTGTTGCGACTGCTGGAGATGAGACTCAGATGGGTCTTCAGGTTAGACCGGATCTATCATATTAGTAGCGGCTCTTCGGATACTCGAGTGTATAATTACGATTAAGTTTTTTCATTTTTGAAATGCGAGGACTAACATAGCTCCGGTGGTGCAGGTGAAGATGGTGGGGACTCAGTTTGGTGTTGGGACTGCTAGAGTACCTATGCCTGGGAATATAACTTTGGTCAACGATGGTTGGACTTGCCCCAAACCTACTCTGCTTGGTAAGAATTGGATAATAAAAGATAAAAAGTGACCGATTTTGAATGATTTGTTGTTTGATTGGGGTTTCACATTTTGCTTGACTTGATCAATTTTGGTTGGTCTTTTCCAATAATTTATTTAAGTTGCATTTGAGGCCTAGTTTCTTGTGATTTGTGTGTGTTTGATTAACTATGAGATGGAAGATGGAAATAGGTTTGATTGTTTTGCTTTGTGGTTTAATGGATTTTGACTTTATATTGGATGAGGTTATTATCTTCGTGTGAGCAAAATGTCATTGATGTGAACTTGGAAATTGGTATAGAACAATTTTATCTGTTCTTGCTCGATGTGTAATTGGATTTACTATGAGTTCAATCATGTTGGTTCGTGGGATAGAATGTTATCAACCAGATCAGCTTTTGAGGGGTGAAGTTAGTTTTCCCCCATAAAGATCATATGATAGAGCGTACATGTATCTGTGTTTTAGGTAGTTAGATTCTGGGTTGACCTTGTTAATCTGTAATAATAATGGTATCAAGACTGCAACTTCTTTAAGCTGTTTATTAATCTAAATCAAAAGACAAGGGCAAAGGAAAAGAAGATGAACTGTTGGCGATATTTCTTGTACGACTTTTGCATACCTTTGTGTAGAAGAAAATGTAGGTAAAGCTGTAAATAAGTTGTTATGCATTTATTTGAAACATAGCTGTGTATTAACACTCTAATTCACATGCCAATTTATGTCATGAATCTCTGAATGTTGAACTGTACATGATCTTTTTTCTGGCAAATATTTCAGGAAATGCCACGATGCAAGTTTGTTGCGTCAAGGATTCGAAGTTTAAGGCTAATGAAACTTTGGATGAAGAGTTTCTGCCTCGTCAGAATGGTGATCTTACAATAATGTATGATGTGACCCGGACTTACGAATCCAATTACTGGGCACAAGTCACAATTTCAAACCACAACCCCCTTGGCCGCCTTGATAACTGGAGGTTAAGCTGGGACTGGATGCATGATGAATTTATCTACACAATGAAAGGGGCTTATCCCTCTATTGTTGATTCTTCAGACTGCATTTTTGGCCGACAGGGAGAATTCTATCAGCAACTTGACTTTTCCACTGTATTGAATTGTGAAAGACGTCCAACCATTGTTGACCTGCCTCTGGAGAAAACCAATGACACGATACTGGGGTTGATACCATATTGTTGCCGCAATGGGACAATTTTGCCGCCATCAATGGACCCAAGCAAGTCCATTTCTTCTTTCCAGATCAACGTCTTCAAAATGCCACCGGATCTCAACCGCTCTCAGCTCACTCCACCACAGAACTGGAGAATAAATGGTACGTTGAATCCAGATTATAAATGTGGACCTCCAGTCAGAGTCAGTCCTAGCCAGTTTCCAGACTCTAGTGGATTACCTTTGAATAAAACTGCATTTGCGAGTTGGCAAGTGGTGTGTAATATAACCCAACCGAAGGGAGCAAGCCCTAAATGCTGTGTATCATTTTCTGCTTACTACAATGAATCAATCATCCCCTGTCCTACTTGTGCTTGTGGCTGTCCCAGCAGTACTCAGTCTTGCAGTACAAAGTCTCCGGCTCTTCTTCTTCCATCTCAGGCTCAGCTCATCCCATTTGATAATCGGAGCTCCTTATCAACTGCGTGGGCCGATCTTCATCATTTACCAGTGTCAAACCCATTGCCCTGTGGAGATAATTGCGGTGTTAGTCTTAACTGGCATCTAGCTAGCGACTACAGAGGTGGATGGTCTGCAAGGATCACTATCTTCAACTGGGATGAAATAACTTTTGCTGATTGGTTTGCTGCTATAGAATTGGACAAAACAGCTGCGGGGTTTGAGGCGGTATACTCTTTCAATGGCAGTTCACTAGAAACTGTTAACAACACCATATTCTTGCAGGGCCTTCAAGGGTTGAACTATTTGGTGGGGGAAACCGATGGAGCTAACCCGCAGAGGGACTATAGGATCCCCGGGAAACAACAGTCGGTGATTTCATTCACAAAGAAAACTACTCCTGACATTAATATTGCTGCAGGCGATGGATTCCCGACGAAAGTTTACTTCAACGGGGAAGAATGTGCCTTGCCTGACTTACTTCCATTGAGCAATTCCCACATATTAGGATTGTCCGTAATTCTAGCTGTTCTTCAAGCTCTCATTGTTTTCCTATTCTTGCAGCAATAGAATGTGGACAAAATTTCTTAGGCTGCCTTAGAAGCACAATGTTTTGGAGAAAGTTATTTTTGCTTTCATCAAAACAAATTTGTTGACAACTTCTTTTTCTTGGCACCTATAGTTCTACATTTTTGTATAAAGGTAAGGCGATATTTTTGTACAATCTTAAGCTTCAGCATTTTCAATTGTTCTATACTATTTCTCTTGACTCTGGATCACTTATTGCACTTTTTATGGGACATTCTATTATTTGTCTACCTTTGCAAGAAGAATACACCTAATTTGAGCTGACACGGTTTTATTTTGGAAATGGTTAATTAATACTCCCTCGGTTCATAAATGATTGGTACATTTTGACTTTTCATGGTCAACAAAACACGATTTCAAACATAAATATCTAATATTCTACATATGAAAAAATTATAAAAAGTTGATAGTTCAAAAATATATATTGTTTGAGACTAATCTAACAAGATATCATATGACTATATTATTCTTATTGGTTAATAAGAATTATTGATCAAAGTTTTCAAAGTTTGATCATGTAAAATCAAAATGTAACAATCATTTAGGGACGGAGGGAGTAATATTTACGTGACTGAGTACCATACTGATTACTGATGATGCGTGTTAACACAACTCAATAGCTCAATTGCAAAATACATGAACTAAGAATGTAACAACTAACTCCGAAAAATAGGCCAAATAATTGAAACAATGAGCAACCAAACAAGAAATCTATTATTGTAAGGCATATAACACGAGTTGTGGTCTCGTCTTCAGCTATCAAATAAAGCTGTACATTATGACCAATTCCAAAAGAATAATTATGTCTCATTAGATTAATAAGGCTAGTATCAAAGGAACCAGTAACCACGCTAGAAAACTGAACCACTTGAAGATCTGTCCGAAGCACAAGCTAAAAACGATCTTCTCTACCTATTTGGAGAAACTTTGCATGTACACCTTTGCGAATCATGCAGTCAAAATATAACTTTCCTTCATCTTCTACCCCACTGATCCATCTGAGCGTCATCTATCAAACTGTGATTGCATATCTACATGGCTGCACAGCATACCAGTGATACTATGCCTGCAAGTCGATGTGCAGTTTTTTAAGTTGGTTAATTTCAGTATAAATATTTAAGTAGAGAGGAGTTGTTGAAGTGTTACCCACATTAGATCTGTAGACTGAGTTAAGATGAGAGGTTATCCAACGAATATCCATCAAAGCCAAAGTCGTTGTCAACAGGTATTATCTCGTCTTGCTGCTGCATAAGAAATTACATCCAAATAAGATGAATAAACTCATCTGCTTAATAACACCAGTTATCAAAAGAATAACACTATATGCGGAACTCAATGTTACCTGTTTTAGAAGAGCACTCAATAGGTCATGGTCATCATGACCAAATGGCTCGGAGAATAGATTAATTTGACATCCAGGATCAGGGGGGCTTTCAGATTTAACCCTCCTTGGAGGAAAGGCTAACAAAGGATTTACTGTAGCCATACTTGAGGTGTTATTTTGTCTTTCACCTATAGAGAAGAATCCCTTGCTAATAGCTACACTTTTGCCGTCTCCACTCGTCGTAGTGGAAGAAACAGCTTGCTGACTGAACACGGAGTGCAGATCATCTTTGGATCCCTGGAACGCCAAATTCTGAGATGCATGAAAAGCTGATCTATTATTTTGCTGACTCCAGTCTGGTGTTTTCTGAAGATGAAGATCATTGACAAGTTCGTAGCCAGGGCGAAAATTTCTCAAGTCTTTTAATTCTGTATTTACCTCTCCTTGAAATATTTGTTTTGAGGAGAGGGTAGACATCCCTGAACCACTCGAAAGAGGAAAACTGGCTCCTGGCAGCTCTGCGCTTTGCTTCATGGAAAAATCAACTACTGAAGAATTTTGAGAAACGTGACCATAAGGTGTACCTCTCTCAACACCTTTTGGTGTCCAGACTCTTGGTATAGAACTTGACAGAAGGGGTTGCCCATGTGAGGACTGATTTCTGGGAACTTGACTACCATTAGATTGATTCAAAAGTAGTCTGTTCGATTGCAGTTGAGTCATTTGCATCAGTGAGGAGTTGCTTTGATTAACTTGTGAATTCCCATTCATCCCAAAAATGGGCTGGGCTGAGTGCAAGTTGGCCAGTTGCTTTGGTTCCATATTTGTGGGGACTCCTTGAAGCAAACTAACCTGCTTACTGTTATTAATTGCTTCTTGTTGTCCATTCCCAAATCTCAAATGTGGTGGTTCAAAGCTAAAAATGTTTCTCTTATCAGTTATGGGCATAGATATTGCAGATGTTGTTGCCGACCTACTAAACTCTGCTGCCTGAAGAGCAGCAAGGCTTTGTGCAGGAAGCTGACCACTGGCAGCAAGAGCGTGCAGATCAAGTCCACTAAGTGAAGACATCGACCCGAATGCAGCTTCTGGGGATGTTATAAAGGAAGTATTAAGTCCACTCTGGTGCTGCGAGACACCACTCAGCCTTCTAAGATATAATCTATACTTCTGCAAGACAAAAAAATGATGTGGTGAGCATATTGTAGTGTTTAAACTCAATAAGATGCTACTTCGAGCTAAACTTTTTAATCTAATGCTTGACTTTTATGCATTGTGCCAAAATGCTGTTTCGAAAACTTTCTAGTATTGTTCTACAGACGACTGATTCTTCACCTGAAGATGGCTTGCAACATTTTCCCTTGTCAATCCAGGTACATTCATCAACTCCAGAATCTTCTTCGGCACAGCCTCTGTTGCCAATAATTAAAATATAGACGATAAGGAGATTGTTGGCATGGGTCAATAATGGAAACAAACATATACTACTTCACTTATGGAGAATTATCAATCATGACTCCATAAGTTTACAAACATGAACAAGGAGATTTGAAGGTTATCCATACTATCAATTCCGAGCTGATTGACTGCTGCAACAAATTGTTGATGAAGCTCCACTGACCACACTACACGTGGTTTCTTTAAAGTAGATGAATCCTCCCTGTCTTCTGTTTCTTCATCTTCATCCTTCCTCCTCTTTGAGCTCTTCCAGTTCCCTTCATTTGCTGAAGATGAGTACTCAACATCTTCGGATGCCTTTTGTTGCTGCTCTCCATCTTCCACACTTCCTGACTGTTCTACATCCTTGTCCTTCCATTCGTGCTTCTTTTTGCGCACGACGTGCTGCCATATGTTCTTCAAAGCTTCCATGCGAACTGGTTTGATCAAATAATCACACGCCCCATGAGTCACGCCTTTCATCACCACATTCTTGCTATCATCAGCTGACATCACTGCACAACCACAAAGAACATCCGAGTTATTACACAAGTTACATGGTCACAGTAAGATCATATGTACAAATAAAGAAGTTTTCTTACTGATAACAGGGAGATCCATCTCCAGCCCAACATGCTCGAGGAGTTTGAAACCATCCATATCTGGCATATGCACGTCACTTATGACAATATCGTAACCATTTTTGTTCTCTCTGAGCAATGCCAATGCGATTTCCGCTCTGTTGCATCTGGTAACTGAAAACTCGAAATCAAAATACATGTGATTTAATCGATACACAAAATCTCAACTCACACCCTTCCCTATCTATTCAGTTGAGAAATACTCCCTTGTATTCATTTTAATTGACATTTTGTTTTTTGCAATGAATCTTTGACCATATTAAGAAAACATGTAAAAAATCCAATTTGTGAATTTCATATATGTTAGCATAAGCAATAAAAGCTACTCTTAATCAAAGCCAAAACTTGATCTCGAACGAAAAAACGTCAATTAAAATGAATCGAAGGTATTATCAAGATAACGTTTTTTGGGTAGAGTCAGCATCAATCCACAAGATCCAGAAGTCAAAACACCCTCCAATTTTAGCATATTAATCACTACAGTTCTGACTTTCTGAATTGTTTTACAAAGTATCCAATCTAAGAATTTTATCCAAGAAAAGAAGGCCTACTATAACATAAAGATTAGAACTTGAACTTAATCAATACAAGTCAACTTATAAATTAATTAAATATAACAAACAAGCAAAACAAAAACAAAATTCGAATATTGGGTACATAATTTTACCTTGATAAAGGCAAATCTTAAGCATTTGCTCCAAGATCTTCAAACAAGTGGGGTCATCATCCACAACAAGTACTCTAAGACCAGCTGGAAATTGGTCAACATCTCCAGGCTTTGAAGATGAAGTTGGAGCAGATTTAATAGTTTGACTATTGTAAAAATCCATTCTTTTTTAATCCTCAACTGCAAAAATTATTGAATTCGAATAAGCAAAAACAAGAGCATGCCCAGAAGAGATTATAGACGTTATTTGGATCAATTCACAATTTCACATGCACATCACCATATTAATTTGAGTATTTATGTATAGTATATAGGAGGCAAGAAAATGAAAAAACAAAATGATGTGAAAGTGTAAATGAATATGATTGGATTTTTTTATAGAGAATTGTTTGTGCTTCTTTTGAGAAGAGCAATAAATAGAATAGAACAAAAGGAGTGAATTATTATCTTACTCACCCTTTAACACATACTGACTCATAGCGTCACACTAATGACCTTTCGAGGTTATTGTCTTAACTTTTGAATGTCGGAAGAACTAATTAAGAAATAATGCTAATTAATTTTAAATTAGATCCTTTCTTTAATCACTTCAACAAAAATAAAAATTTCCTTCTCACAATATTTGAAATTGAACCTAATTGGTAAGATTACTTTGATTCAAAAGAAAAGCGAAGGGTTTGAGTTCAAATTGTCACATGTGAAAGTACTATATTGATAATAAAGGAGAGAGTTAATCACTTAATAAACTAAGGAGCTACTCAACTTATCACCAATTAGTTTTAAGATCGTGCCTTGTTGGGGTATGAAGTGTGCTCTCTCCCCTCATATGAGTATGACCCAGACCCGATTAATGAAAATTTTACACCAGTTAAATAAATAAACAAATTTGCTCGTATTTAACCCCTAATTTTATTACCAATAATACTCGAGGCTACTTAATGACATGGTTGCATGTATATGTAGAGGGGAGGGGGTTACCTCTTTGTTAATATATATCATACGAGTTTGGATCACCTGTAACAATTTTCTGCGATCTTTTATGTTATATTTTTATTATTTGGCTATTTTTTCAATCTTTCAAGTATATTACCTTAACATAAGATCTTCATAACGTTATATACTACCATCTTCAATTAAAAAAATTGGTTGTTTTTGCTTTTTATGACAAAATTTTATAATTTTTAATTTTTATCGATAAAATTACCAATAATCAAATATTTACCTCTACAAATATAAATAAGTATTATTTTGAATCAGATATAGTAGTATATGTCTATAATAACATGATTAAATAAAATATGGTGCTTGAAAATCCAAAAAAAAAGACAAATAATAGAATTGTAACAAAAGGTATTTTAAAAAGTATTATAGAAGATCCGGACTCATATCATACTAATAATTTTTTTTATTAGCATTTCAAAAACACTTATGAAATATTTTTACTTTTCTTCATATCATTGTGTAAATAGTTATCAATGTAATTGGATAGACCGAACATGTTATTATAGTGCGGAAGGTCAAGATGAAATGATGGGAGGAATGAAATTTGAACGTTTGTTGCCCATATATGCATTTTTATAAGCATCAAAATTGACAAGTGTGAGAGCCTATTATAACATTATGATTTGAGTTGAGCATATGTGAGAAGTTAAAACTTTCTCAAATAAAATCATAATTTAAATTTTTAGAACGAATATTAAATAGTTTTGTTAGTTAAATTTATCTATGAACTTATATTTCATAACATATGGCGATAAAATATATAAAATGTTACTCCGTTCTTTTTTGTTTGTCTTTTAGCTTTAATTTTTTGTTTCTATTTGTCTTTTAGCATAATTAATTGTAAATTTACTTTTTCAATGTACTTTTTAAATACATTTTTTCTTATGAAGTTATCATTTGACCACCTATTATTCTTCTTAATCTATGTGTAAATTACTAGAAAGATAAATAAAAAAGAATGGAGGTAGTATATTGTTATAACTAATGTTGTTAGTTAAATTTTAAATTTCATGTATGTCATCACATATTGAAGAACTTCAATCCATACAGTAAATTTTTTATAAATTAATAATGTTGGGACCAATAAATTTATTAATTTAAAGAATTATATCGGTTAATTAATAATTTATTAATTTATAGAGTTTTTGTATGAGATAAAGAGTTTTTGTATAAATATATGTAGAGTTTAATGATATTATTATTGTATATTCAACATACTATACATAAGTTATTGAGACATTAAAGAAATTGTGTCTACTGTCATTGTGAACAATGTTAATGATGAAGATAATACCGAGGCTTTGGAACTTGTTACTCGAAAAGAAGCATTTTTGGCGTCTATAACTGAAAGTAATAATGTATTCCGTGAATATTACATACACGGCAGACACCTATTTATACACAAAGATGCTATGCTAGCTAGGTTTACATGTGGGCAAAGCCCGATACACTAAGGTTGCGTCTGGTATAGTGGAATTGAATGGTGTAGGAATGGAATAGACAAAGTAATGGAATAGACAAAGGAAAGAAATGAATTAATGAATCTTATTAATGTGTTTGGTATGTGAGTAGTAATGTGATTGGGGAAGGGTTTATATGTCATAATTTTTCTAATTTGATTACTAGTAAAAGGTAATCATCCATTACCCCCAATTTGGGCGGAATGGTTATTACCTCAAATGAGGTAATTCAATTAATTAGGGAATGCAATCAAAATTCATTGTTAACTACCAAACTAAGTAATACAATTTAATTTAGTTCCATTCCTTTCTATCTCATTTCATTCCCGCATACCAAACACAACCTTAAGGGTCTGTTTGTTAAACTTATTCAGCACTTAAAATTAATTATTTAAGTACTTATTTCATTTAGTCTCTTTGTTAACAAAAAAAATTAAGTACTGAATACTTTAAGATCTGATTGAAATCCTTAACAATATTTTAGGTCAAAATTTCCTACTTATTTTTTTACCTCTTAACCAAATAATTCTACAATTCTCTCTAAAAGCCCATTCTTCCCAATTATAACCCTATCACGTCTATTCTACAAGACCATTTTATATCGGCCATAATTATTTTTTATATTATTTTATTTATTTATTTAACTACATTAATATATATTTTACTATTTATAAGTTCATTAATAAAATGTATTATTTATCTGTATATACGATTCATGTATGTAAATGAAGTAAGGGCAAAGTAGTTAATACAACTTAATTTAAGTTTTTTTAATAGTTATCAAACATCTAAATATTTTCAATATTCAGATTCAGTCATAATTCAGATTCAGACATTTAGTATTTAGTCACTTGTTGTCAGACTTCAGATTCAGACATTCAGTTTTGACAAACATGCCCTTAGTATAACCTAATCGTACAAGTACAATAATATGTTGTTACTATTCGAAAACACAACACCGTAACTAGTGGATGCAATAAGAAAAATTAGAGATGAACTCCAAGATGATTATAACTCAAAGAAAAAGGAAATTACTAAAAAGTCATTATTTAAATAAATTGTAATAATATTAATTCAATTTCTAAGGATGATTAATTTATAATTTTCGTGGGACCTAATATTCTAAAGGAATTTTAAAAAAAGTATTATCTTATTATTTTATAGATTTATTATTATTTTTAACTAGCCCAAGTCGAGATCGGACAAATTATTATTTTAAAGAATTTATAGAACATTAATTTATAAAGATTGTAGTGTAAATTTATTTACGAAGCATTAAGTTGAAACAAATTTGGAGACACTTGAATTTTTTGAATGATTGTTGGTCTTTTTGATGAGTGTTGATAGTCCAGCTCATACATGAGCCATTTGTAACCCTTACGAGAAACAATATGAGTAGGCAGCAGAAGGTACAATTTGTTCATTATATTCAAAGTTCAATTATTTGGATTTAAAGCAACATAGGAAAAGATTATGGTCATTTAAAAACCAGTAATAATCTGATGAATTAAAAAATGTAAAAATGGAAAGTAAAATAAAAATGAATCACATCATAGATTGATTTGAAGAAAATTGCTGAAATGGTCCTTGATAGTATGATCGAGTTGCACTTTGGTCCCCAATAGTTATACGGTTGCACGTTAGTCTCGAAAGTGGCAAAAAAGTTACACTTTAGTCCCCACGTCAAGTTTTTCGTTAGCATTTCAGGTTTAGGCGTTAAAATTGGGATAAAAATATAATTTTAAAATTGTGGAGTTTCATTTTTACACTAATTGGGCAAAAAATTAACTTTAAGTCTTTAAAATTATATTTTTACCGCAATTTTAAAGCATAAACCTGAAATGTTAACGGAAAACTTGACGTGGGGACTAAAGTGCGACTTTTTTTTATCACTTTCGAAGACTAACGTGCAACGGTGTAACTATTGGAGACCAAAGTACAATTTGATCATACTATAGATCCAGGACCATTTCAGCAATTTACTCGATTGATTTGTTACACTGATATTTTTTTTAGGTCAACAACGAACGACTTTGTTATGTTTGCTACATATGCATTTGTACTTTTGGGAATTGAATGATAAGTGCCATGCATATCCCCTTATATGCTCTATCTCATGGTCAACCTTTTATTTGTTTCCTTATCTTATTGCATACAAAAAATGGAGACATCATTACATCAATCTCTTTTACTACATATTATTGTCTTTCTCTTTATAAATATTTTTTTAATTAACAATAAAGTTTTTTTTATAATCAATCTCTTTCTTTGATCAATAGTAAAAGTATTGTTCCATTAGATTATTTGATTAATTACTTTCTCTTCAAATATTGATTATTACATATAGTCATACAATCTCAGTAATATAATTAAATGTGTAAAAATTAAGTATTGAGTAATAAGTTGATCAAATTAGAAGATATTGATCACCTTTATGCATGGTTAAAAATAATGATATATGTGGGTCTCGATTTTACATGGATCATAAGTATGCTTTGTATTTATTGTCCATTAAGCTCAACACGGTTTCTTCCCGACTACAACTAATTAGCTAGCTACCATTTACCCGATAATAAATTAAAATATTCTTGCCAGATTTCAGTTAAGAAAAAAACTATTTTAAGATACTTATTACTATAAAATTCTAATATAATATTTGATTAAGCTTTCCTTTTAAGTTCTTATTTAATGAAAAATGTGTAATAAAAATTTCTAATATCACAAATACCTTCATTAAATATGGAAATATGTATATGTAAATTGTTGTTCATTTTTAAATGGCTTTGAATTGACGTAAAATTGCTAGGATAATGACTAAAAAAACACATAAAGTACGTGATAACTAATGTTGACTCAATTCATTATATATTGAGTTGGAACTATAAGAATTAAGATAAATGTCTTCCATAATAATAAACATGAATAACAATATATCAATATTTTAAAATCAAATTGATTAGAGCACTTTTATATTTCGTAGAACATAAAAAAAAGAAGTAATTTATATATAGTTATTGTTTTTCCTGAAAAATTTAAGCTTTAATTAAAATAAATATAAAAGTTGACATATACAGAAAATATATCGACCGCAAACTAAAAAGCTCTTGATATAACGTATTTATGTGAAATTGGTGACATATTTGTATATTGATATGAACGAGTAGCTCATGAAGCATTTAGCCATTTAGCACAAGCTTATTAAAGATTAATTGATGATTAACCTATGACAAACAAAATGATGATGATTGGATATAATAAATGACTTTCCCAATTACTCGGTACAAGTTAGCAAATAAAATCAATTTTTAATGACCAAATATATTAGTATATAATACTCCCTCCGTCCCTAAAAGATTGTCACATTTTGACTTTTGTGGTCAATTACAA
>CM016565.1:985805-1084989 GCA_003412495.2 Echium plantagineum
TCACACTTATTATAGATCGTCTTTTACATTTTTATGCGACATTCTTCATTAGGGTTCAAATGCTATGGAGTGGGCATTTGTGATTGCTTAATAAAATCGAGAAAACGCACATGTCACAAACATATATAAAGAGGTTGAAGAGTCGACCTCAAGTGTATAAAGTAGTTCTGGAAATGCTAATAATCCAAGAAAACTACAAGCAGAAGTACTCAAATAATTTATCCGAACAATGATAAAATCAGAGGTTTTAGTGAACAATTCAATTAGCTTCTAGGTGCTAGATCAAGAAAACTACTTCTTTTGCAATGGACTAATGGCAACACGTCCTTGAGCGTTGTTCGCATGAAAATATTCATACTTGATGAGTATAACTATTCATGCCTACCAGAGCCGACAGTTTTGAGGAACTTTCTTCTCAGAAAATATGTGTCACCAAGTAGATCTTCATATGGACTAACGAACCTCTCGATGAATAATTTATCAGTAATCAAATGCGTAACTGAGAAGCCAGGACGTCTTTGAATCAAGTTTCTACTTTCTAAAATCTCAATGACCTGGATTCGTGGCTTAAGTCTCTTTTCTACACTAGCAGTAAGCACTCCAGGCTGTTGAAAGATATCCGATAAGTCATACAAGCGCGAACCTACGATAACCTGCACTACTTGAGCAATCTTCCCCTGTGACACTGCAAAGGCATGAGGTTTTCTCCGAAACATATCAAAAATCTGATCATTTGTAAATCCTAAACTCCTAATCAGCTCTAACTTCCTCTCCCAGGTAACCTCACTCATCGAGGCGAGACACGATATTGCATAAATATACAGCTTTGATTTCCTAGGGAATCTCATTTCATCAACCCTCATCACAAATTTCTGTATACTCTCCGGTTTAAGCAATAACATCCTCGGGAAGTTAAAAATATGATTCGTCAACTGCTCCGAACTAATACCACAACTCTCCAGATACCGGATATTCGGTATCAGGCTCTTCTCCAAGTCATACTGAAAGAACCAAGCACTGACTTTTAAGAGCTTAGCAACAAGATCAACTGAACCCACCAAATTCTTTAACACCAAAAGCGCTGGAACTATCCGATTATTCGCACTATGCAACAACAACCATGGGCTAGCAGTGACTATACCAACAATGTCAGAATCGGAAATACCCAGATCCTGAAAAACCTTGATTTTTGGCTTAATGGTTTTGTCAACTCTAGCACATAAAATATTTGGACCCTTTCGGCTACTCACTATGGTTTGCAAATCAGATTTGGAAAACCCCAATTCTTCAAAGTAAGTGAGGATTGTCTCACATGTTTGTGGTGTCTTCAAATGAGTAAGCAAGCTTGCAGCTTTTGTAGCTACTTGTGGTGAAAATTGGTGCTTCATTACAAAATAGTCTGAAATTGCATTTGGGTTTTCTGGGATTTTGTTGGGTCTTGATGAAAAATGAAGAGCATATGAAAAGGAAAAGTGGAGGCTTGGGAGATGAAGGTAAATTGAAGAGTTTATGAGGTTTTTGCATCTAACACTAATCATTTTGCATAAAAATTGTATACAAATCTAAAAGATAAAAATCATACCTTTGGATCTTTGATAGTTCCTCAAGAAACTGAAATTGACTGTCGTCGGATTGTCGGAAGGATTTAAATTGGGGCTTTTGGTGTGTTGATATCCATTCAACTTTAATTGGGATAATTAGTTGGTCGTATACTCAATTATGGAGAAAATTGGAAGAATGCCCTCCTCCTCCACTTTTTTTTTAACTTTTACCTGAGTCTTCTTAATTTTTTAGATTTTAGTACCCGCCCTCCAATCTTCCTAAATTGCCTTTAACAAATTACCCTTTGTACCATGCTCAATAAAATGCTCAGAAAGGTAATTAATAATAGATGATCATCTATCGTTATCTAAGTTGATTTCCGAGTCCTCGTGTGGCTTTATGAAAGGATGACAAATTCGAGAGTTAAGAAGACTATAATTAGTCCCACATTGAAAAATAAAGATACGTTAAAACAGTCATGGACAGTAAAACCAAAGGACAATGGTTGAAGTAAGAACATCTTTGCGCTTGGGGCAATGACGCAGCTCATGAGGTTCTAACCGAGGCGCGTCTATTGCTGGTTGAAAACTATTTCCAAACCCCCTCCTTGGCCTGGGTTCTGCCTAGGCCATCGAGAATTTTTGGAAGGGCTTCCCTTGGGTATAGCCCTACAATACTAGTTTAATTTTGGTTTATTCTCTTGAGAAGGTTTCAGATCTTTTCTGTTTCTAATTAGGTGATGTTTTCCTTGGTGCTCTGGACTTTGTTATTGAAGAAAATGAATGCTTTTTCGATATAAGGAAAAACGAATCGATTCTTTTTGTTCCAGGAAAATTCTGTGACGATGATTCAAATATCATAGCTATGTTAGAATAACCTCAAGAAACAAACAAAATGGTAGTTATACCTTCCAGTTTTTCTTCTTTGTCTTCTTGTTGTTCTTTCATATCCCATACTCCATGGAATAGGATGTTTAATATGTATGTATGTCTGTTTCTTCTTTTGTCAGCTATTTATATTTCAGTTAGTTTATTGTTTGCTGCACTAAACAATTCCAGTGTGAAAATTGCATTGCTTTCGATAATATCACTCTACCTAAGAGCAACTCTGCCATTTCATTCTGCCCAAGCGATCCAAATGTGACCGTGTTCAAGTACAATACGAGTTCTAATACTAATCGATAGGGCCTCATTGGTAAGTGTCAGAGTTGTGATGATCTTGCTGGTTACAGGAAATTATCAAAATGCGCCAAGGAACATCACTTTGTGATTGTTGATCCTGTTGTAAATGACTATCCTTCTGGTTGTTCAACTATCCAGTGACCTATAGGAAACCGGAGTTTTGATCGCAATCTAAGGACTAGTTGTTTTACTTACTTGATTTAGGATCTCCAATCAACTTTAATCTTCACGGCTCGTGCTATCTTAACAATACAAGTGAACATGGATGCGTCGTTGACCCTGAGAACTTCACTTGATTCAAAGGTGCAGATTCCCTTAGGCATTGCTCGAGGATTGGAGTACCTACATCGTTTATGTGCTGCGAAAATAGTACATTTGGATGTTAAACCTCATAATGTTCTCTACTTACATGAGGATTTTACCCTCAAAATATCAGATTTTGGACTTGCAAAATTATGTCTTCGAGAGCAAAATAGTACTTGACTACTATCATGTGCTGGTGGGACTATTGGATATATAGCTGCTCAAGTTGTGTGTAGAAATCTAGGAAGTGTGCCTCACAAATCACACGTATTTTATGGTGTATATGACATATTGAACTCGTCCTATTTGCATTCACCGAGCCTTATGTTAGAGCCAAAGGAAGGAAGATTGAGAAACTCAAACCATAATTACTACGATATGTCCCATATTGCCCGACTACATAACTATTAGATTTTAAGTTGATTATAAAAAGAGACACCCTCGTTTTGTTAAACTCATACCTTTCTTGGTCTTTTTGGCTAGGATCAAGGTAGTATACATACCTTTCTTGGCCTTTTGGCTAGGATCGAGGTAGTATATGTTGTTATCAATTTACTCCCTTAGTTTTTTTTAATTTATCTTTCTACCTTTTTTATTTTTTTTGTTTTTGTTTCTTTTTCTTCATCGTAATTATCATCTTCAGCCTCCTCCTTCTGCTCTTCCTCATCACAATCTTCATTTTCAAGAAGTTATCTTCTGTTCCTCTTCTTCCTCCTCGTCCTCATCACAATTATCATATCAACCTCCTCCATTTTCAAGAAGTCCTCCTCTTCCTCTTTTTTTTGTTTTATTGTTTTTTTTTGTTTTTTAATGGCTAGAAAGACAAACAAAAAAGAACGAAGGGAGTATCCAATTTTCAATTTTTTAAGGGAGAGAGACCATTAAAGTAATAAAGTTATCTAGTCTCTCGCGTGTCGCTTGGCATTAAAAAATTGCCCTTGACACCCCGCCAAATATAGTCAAAATTTTCTTGATCAAGTTGATTGGGATGTGATTAGGACAATGTTGTTGATGAAAAACACTAACAAAAACTGTTAGCAAAAAAGATTTTTGCTTCAACCCGATGGTTTTTAACATAAATAGGAGTATATGGTTTTGGTGAATCGTGTGATTTTTTTAATAAATTCTACGATCATTATACACGGATGAAGTTATTGGTCTTGTATGCTATTTTTGGAAATAATATTCCCTCGATATTTTGTTAAGATAGTCTTTTTACTTTTTACAGTCAACGAGATATCATTAAAAATATAGATTGATACGAAATTTAATAAGATCTAACATGATTATATTATTTTTTATTGCTTAATAAAAATTAATGGTCAAAATTTCAAAGATAATTATACGAATTACAAATAATAGATTAAAAAAAATAGATGGAGTATCCAAGTTTATATTTGATATAATCGATCACACCATTTAATTGATTAGTGAAGATTTATTAGTTGCTTAGCTATTATATATTGTAGTAACGACAACTATATATTAGGGATTTTAATTTTATGATGCAATTAGAATTTCGAGATTATGTCTGCCGATGGCTCAATAGCCTAGTGGCATCCGGCCCAACCTTTCATGTAAGAGGTCATGGGTTCGAACCTTGTTGGAGACATATTTGTCTCATATTATACTCTAACTTTCTATTAGTTAGCAATTTCTGTATTCATGTTTGTAATATCATTGTAATCACAATTCATCGCTAATTATCAAAAAAAAAAAAGAATTTCGAGATTATGTCCATTTATTGATGTTGATGATGATTGCACAAAAAAGGTGCACTAAATTGAAGATCAATTAAATTGTTGGTGTTAATCGAATAATCTAATGAAAAAAATTTCTGTCAATGATAATAAAGGTCCTAAATTTAATATTCACCTAATCACTAATTTACAAAAAAAGAAAAAATTAAACTGTTGGTAACTTGGTAGCTAAGTTTTTGTACATTTATTCAAGCATCAATTTAGAATGAAAGAAGGATGACAACATAATGAATAAATCATGATTATAAGTGTAGTGTTTGTAAAAGTTTAATCCGAGAATAAAATAGTACTTTTCCTCCTAACAAACACTATTTGGGTTGTATAGTGTATAGATTAGAAAAGACTAAAAGGGACGACGGCTCTCCCTCCATTTTAATTTTCTTAAAATTTATAATAATTATAAATATAAATTATTTTATATAAAATTTGTAATGCGGCGTCCCTCCATAATGCTCCATCTCTGGCTTGGGCAACAGCCTACTTACACAATTTTTGGACTCTCTTCTCACTCGTTATAACTTTATTTTTCATCATAACTTCATTATCCAACATAACTTCACTAAAAATAGTAAGATCCTGAAACTTGTCCTTGAGCAAAATAATTTCTCGAATCGAGCATTTGATCTTCATCTCCTCCAGCTGGAATCTACACAATTTGATTGCAAATTATTAATAAACTTTAGAAATATTGTCATAGCCAGACCACGAATCCAATTAGGTTAGTGCATATTGTAAAGAGGACGTTGTTAAACTACATTTTTATAAACGCTAGACCAAAATCACGCCATTTTTAAATTCGCATTATCATCCTATTAGTAAGCGAAAAAATCTCTAAATTCGTAGAGGAGATTCCTCATGATAATTTAAACTAAATTCTTTGGCTTAGGGGCTAGTGCTAACACAATAGCCTGAAAATCATATTAAACATGACACGTGTGACATACTCGACTAAGAAAGTATTACAAGAATACGGGTATATCCAAAACACTGAAGTACGTGGGTGTAATAAGGGAACCTGGTAAACTAAGTTGGTAAAACCCAAAGATTTCATTTTTCTTGCGTTTCTTCTCAATGGGTATAGATCACATAATTAAAGACCTAAATATTACTCCCTCCATTTATTTTTATTTGATTGTTTGAGGAAAAAGTGATTTATTAAGAGATTGTAAAAATTATATTGGGATTATAAAAAGGTGCATTGAAATTGTAAAAAGGTGTATTGAAATTGTAAGAAGTTGCATTGAAATTGTAAACAATCAAATATTTTGAAACAAGAAAAAAACTCCAAACAATCAAATAAAAAGAAACGAAGGGAGTACCGCTTAGGACTTGGGGAAGTTTTGAAGCCGCTCCAGAGAGCTCGATAAAATTAGTGAGCCGATCAGCTAAAATTTATCTAGCTCGAGCTCAACTCCCTCATCTACAACTTATTTAAGATACAGTCTGTTTATCCATATGGAAGAAAGTTTTAAGATAAAAATTTAAGATCACCCGTTGATTACCTATGTTTCAAACAGATTCGATTAATTAGTTGTGTTTATAAAAATATAAATATCTTAAATTTTGGTTTAAGCTGCTCGAACACAAAATGTCAAATGAGTCGAACAAGAATTTCATCATTCAAAATAAAAATACTACTGGAATATATTGTAAAAAGTTCTTTCCTTAAACAGGAAGAAAAATTCATAAGCAACACAACGAACTAAAAAAAGTCTCAAACTCCATCTCATACCACATCCATGGTCTTTTCCCCCCTAACCCTCGAAACTCACAAAACATTCGGAACTAAAATCAACTAACAAATAAGAAACATAGAAGTTGGATAATGCTGCATAGCGCATTAACCTTCCCAATAGCATCGATTTCCAATTTCTTAGTATCTGTAGTGAGCAGGCTTGTAGGGACCCTCTACTGGCACGCTGATGTAGTCGGCTTGCTCCTTGGAAAGCTTGGTGAGCTTGGCACCAAGTTTCCCGAGGTGGAGTGCAGCAACCTTCTCATCGAGGTGCTTGGGCAAGACGTACACCTTCTTCTCATACTTGCCGGTGCTCCTCTCCCTCCACAACTCAAGCTGAGCGATGACCTGGTTGGTGAATGAGCAAGACATCACGAAACTAGGGTGCCCTGTAGCACAACCCAAGTTCATCAGACGACCCTCAGCTAGGATGATGATACCAGAGTTGGTGTCAGGGAAGACCCATCTGTCGGTTTGGGGCTTGATGGTGATCCTCTTCACACCGGGGAAGGTCTCGAGACCGAGCATGTCAATTTCATTGTCAAAATGACCGATGTTGCATACAATTGCGTTGTTTTTCATCTTCCTCATGTCATCAACCATGATAATGTCCTTGTTTCCAGTTGTGGTGACAAAGATGTCAGCATCGGAGACAACATCCGCAAGAGGAAGGACTTGGAGGCCCTCCATGCAAGCTTGAAGTGCACAGATAGGGTCGATCTCTGTGACGACCACACGAGCTCCAGCCTGCTTCAAAGCTGCAGCACATCCCTTTCCAACATCACCATAACCAGCAACGACCGCAACCTTTCCAGCAATCATCACATCAGTAGCTCTCATCAAACCATCAGGGAGTGAGTGACGGCATCCATACAAGTTGTCAAACTAAAAACAAAGAGTAGAAAACTCCATTAACACACTAATTATATCATTTTGATGACCAATTATATAAAATCCCAAAATCTTTAACCAGATTCATTAACTACAAGGACTCGACACGGAACACTGATGAAGCAACACAACACGCAAGAAACTAAATAAAGCCAATATCTTAATCTTGTACTATCTAAAAGCTATAAAAACAGATAGTGAAGAAACACTTTAAAATGTGAATCATACATCAAAGATCAGCCAGCTTAGCAACATATTTAATCCGTAGACGAATTCAGATCCATAACATCGCATTTTGTCAGTATCACTCATTATATAGCTCAGATCTCAACTTAAAAGTACCATGAGTAGCCCCGCCTAATCGGGGTGGGGAAGGGAGGGGGGCTTCGATTGGTATGCAGCAGTGTCATCACTACAAATTAAAATATAAGCAGAGAATATAAGATGGTTCGATCCAATATACCTTGCTCTTGGTGACAGAGTCATTGACATTAATAGCAGGGAACAAAAGTGTTCCATTTTCTTGCATTTGGTACAATCTCTTCACTCCAGTAGTAGTCTCCTCAGAAACACCAACCAATCTCTCCTTCATCCTAGTGTACTTCTTGGGGTCGGATTTAAGTCCGTCCTTGATAATAGTCAACACAATCTGAAACTCAGCATTGTCAGTACTAGTGGGATCGGGCAAAGTACCATTCTTCTCATACTCCTCCTCAGCCTTAACACCCTCATGAATCAACAAAGTAGCATCACCACCATCATCAACAATCAGATCGGGGCCACCACCGGGACCCCAGTCAAGAGCTCTCTCGGTACACCACCAATACTCCTGCAATGTCTCACCTTCAAACGAAAATGTAAAAAATTTAGAATTTTCAACTTAGTTTATTTGAAACATAATAGTCTTGTACCAAAACCAACGTGATTAACAATTGTCCACGATTTATTACACTAATCACTCCTAATAACGAGAGATCTCGGCTTAAGTGAAGCAAATTCTTGAAAAATAAATAAATACAAATGTAACGATCCGAAGAAACAAACAAACACAAACACGAAATCTCACCTTTCCAGGCAAAAACAGCAGCACTGTCACGAGCAATAGCAGCAGCAGCGTGATCCTGGGTGGAGAAGATATTACAAGAACACCATCTAACTTCAGCACCCAAAGCAGTAAGTGTCTCGATCAAGACAGCAGTTTGGATAGTCATATGGAGACTTCCAGTGATCTTGGCACCCTTGAAAGGCTGCGAGGGTCCGAACTCGGTCCTGCAAGACATCAAACCTGGCATTTCAACTTCGGCCAAATCAAGCTCGAGTCTACCGAAGTCGGCTTGGGACATGTCCTTAACCTTGTACTCCCTTCCGGAGGTGGTTTTCTCGACGACTAAGGCCATTTTGGAGATGGGGTTTTCGGGTTTGGATCTGGTTTTGAGGTGGAGGAGGAGGAGGAGGAGTAGACGGAAGATAAGGGAGGAGATATAGGGGTATAAATAGTTTGAAGGTGGTGAAATGGACGGCTCAGATTGCGGATCGGGAGATCTGGTGAGATATTTTGGGGGGTGGTAGGGTTGGTATTTTTTAATTTATGTGCCATATTACGATTTGGGGATGCATTTATTTTCAAACTTATTGCTCATGTAGATCTAGTGTTGTTTTACATTATTTTGGTGGAAAACGAGTTTTGCACTTGTTAATTGTTTGTTCGGGTTGAGATGAGTTTAGGTGACGGTTTAATTTAAAAAAATAATAATTTAAGTGAAAGTGGTTGAGATGAATATTTTAAAGTGTTCATTGAATAATACTCCCTCCGTCCCTAAAAGATTGTCACATTTTGACTTTTGTGGTCAATTACAACAAAATTTGATCACGAATTCTCACTAAACGAAAAGAAATAATATAGTCTTGTGGGACCTCATTATATTCGTCTCAATATATATTTTTGAAATATCAACTTATTATAATTCTTTTGCATCTAAAATAAGAGATATTTGTATTTTAAATCGTGTTTTATTGACCACCAAAAGTCAAATGTGACAATCATTTAGGGACGGAGGGAGTATTTTAATATTTTAGGTGAATTGAGATGAAATGTAACTAAAATTATTATTACACTCCAATTTTGGAGCTAATGAAAATGGGGCAAAACTATGTTATGATATAAAAGTATATGCAATATTCATTAAAAACTACTCCCTCCGATTCTTATTATATGTCGTTTGGGAGGTTTTGATTTTGTTCAAATTAAGTGACGTTATCCTCTTCCAAGATATAAATATCTTTTTCTTTCCTTATTTGTCCTTACTATTGTCTAACCTCTACTGACCAATACATTTATCTTTCTTCTATTTCATTTACTTTCTACATAAATGCATAAGTATACAGTTATAGGTACGTACAATGTACACTATTTAAATATTATTAAATCATGGCTAAAAAGTAATATTGAGAATTTTCTTAATATATGTGTCATCCTCAAAAACGACCTCCATTGTGAATTGGAGGGAGTATTGAGATTTTGAATTTAGTGCTCAATTTTAATTTTATAAATTAAAACGAAGCATATTCCTTTCGTTTTTTAGTTTTAGCCTAATCATTTTGTATGCAAATAGTTGTTAATATAGCATAAAAAGTTGTGCTTTTACATTTTCAATGTGATTGTTTATTAATATTTCTATTTACATAATTAATCAACCGATACTGTAGGTTGAATCAATGATCATTTTACATTTTCATTATATTTTTTGGTTACTTTTCTTTTATTTAATCTATGTGAAGATATCTAAAATAACAATTAAAAAAGGGCAAATTGTCGCATAAACCTTTAGAAAAAGATTGAAATTAAAATATAATTATTCCTTGGGATCAATTGGGTTGTTGATGCACCACTAAAACTTTGGTAATAATGAAGACATCGAATGATGGAATAAAATAGAATAGAAAGCTATAGTTTGTTGAAGAGAATTTAGTGAATTTATTGATCATGGACCTCTATTATTAATCCTTTTTATAATAACGTCAAATGATCAATTACATGTTTCATGCCAAGACCATCCTTTTAAGGAGTATTAGTATTTTGTTGAGAAAATGTATTAATTCAACAACAACAATATGCATATGAAAAACATAATTGGTGTTTTTGGAACATGTTGGACATGTTATTGTGTGAGTGTGCCTACTCGATTTCGCTATCGTTACTATTAGTATTAAATAATGAGTCACTTTAATAACTCTAGGAAGTAGGAATGACTAGTGTGCCCCATTGACATCAAGTGGTTGGTAAACCCGAAAAGTCTGAATTGCCCTTCAACTACCACACCGACTTCCTCGACTTGCGACCCAAATTGCCCAACTTTACCTCCAATAACAATGATTGTTTATGACTTTACATTTTCTTTAAAGAGAAAAAAGTATTCCCTATTAGTTTCTGATTTTTCTTTTACTAAATACCACTCCTAAAAGAAATTATGTATTATGAATTTTGTGTAGCTAAGGTGGCAATTTCTCGTCTCTACTTTAATGTTTTTATAAAATATTATGTATGTTTTTATAAAATGTTATGAGTTGGAGTTTGTTTAAACCAATAAGACTTATCTGTAATATGTATAAATTATTAATTTTATATAACGAAATGAATATATATATATATATATATATATAAAAACTATGTAAACAGGAAGAGGGGGAATGAGGTTGTTTTTGTAGGGCCGTTAGTGATCCGATTCGAGCCGATTTTGACCCAAAATAGTTTGGAAGTTAAACCGATTTGGCTTGTAAATTATTTTGTTAACAAATACAATAGAATTTTTATTTTGTAATTGGTTTGAAATAAACCGGTTCATTGGTAGACTTGTATAAAATAGCAAAACATAGGTTTGCAATTGGTTCGAAATAAAAGTTACTCGATTTGACTCTTAAATTGTTTTGATTATAATTCGTTTGCCACCATGATTGGTATTACGTTAAAATGTTAGCATATGTTTGGTGTGTTTTCTTTTAATAAAAATGAATACTATTATAAACAACTTTGACGAATAATCAAAGAGCGATTTATAACGAATTACGCGTTATAAATACACATTATAACCACTTCGAATTTAAACTATATTTTAACAAAATGAATACTATAGATGGTTTTATAGAGTGATTTAAGACGAATTATGAATTGTCTAACCGAATCGTATTCGGACCGAAATTCAAACCGTGCAATAAAATCATCCGATTTACGAGCGATCAACAAACGGACCAGTTATTTGAAATACCACCCTCAGAAAAGAAACTATGTATAAGTCGGGGGGGGGGGCTAGTTTTTGTAAATGGGAATGGGGAAGGTGATAGTCGCAAGGTCGGGGTGGGGGAGTTACTAGCCGATGCCTGTTCGGTTCCCTACTCGCCAAGTCGTTTCAAATCTTAGTGAGTTTGACTTAAGTATCAGATTTTACTTGATATTTGATCGAGTATACACAACCCCGGTCGACCGTATATCACGTTAAGATTTTAAGAAAAATACATAACATTTATATTTTTTAAAACGAATACATTTATTAGACTATTTTCATTAGTGTTGTGAAATACCAGGCAACTGACACTCTCGTCACTCGCTTCAAGATATTTGACTTGAAACCCTTCAAAAAGCTTAACGCGTATAACTCGATTTAAATTTCTTACTCAGAAATATCAAACAACCAACTAAATTATTACCCAATTCAAATAAAATGTAAATTACTTAATGGAGCAAATCAATACCCGTTCGATCTTGACTCGTTAACCTCCAAACCCCAGCCAATGAGAGTGATCATCGATATAACCGAAGTCTATAGTAGTAGGTACATAGGCCAGATACCAACAAACAAACAAGAAAAGTTTCCTACAACAGTTGTACAAGTACCAGATTGTTTCATTCTTCACTCACTCAAACAAATCACACAGCACTCAGATCCAGATCCCATCAATGGCTTCCTCTCTTGGATCCTCCGTTAGCTTCTCCTCCCCCTCCCTCAAACTAAACAAGGTCACAAATCTCTCCTTATAACAAAAAAATCTCATCTTTTTCATTATATAGCTCAATGGTTATTGTCATAATTTGAAAAAATCTGATCTTTTTCACTATATAACTGAAGGGTTATCATTATAAATTGAAAAAAAAACAGATCTTTTCACTGTATAGCTGAAGGGTTATTGTTATAATTTGAAAAAGTCTGATCTTTTTCACTATATAGCTAAAGGCTATTGTTATAATTTGAAAAAATCTGATTTTTTTAACCATACAGCTGAAGGGTTATTATTATATTTTGAAAAAATATGATCTTTATTATATAGCTGAAGCCTGAAGAGTATCATTACTATGAATTTATAATAAATATAAATTGATCCTATTAAATATGTATGTATAACTAAAAAAGAAGCTGGTCTTTTTTTTAGAAGGTTGTTAGTATAATTATTTGTCTTATCTGATGAACTTTGTATTGGTATTGACATATGCATTTATTTAGTTGTTTTTTTTAATTTTTAAAAAGGGGTATCTTTGATTTTATTAATACAATAACACATTACAATCATGAAACATCAATACAATTCGTAAACTCGTAAATTCAAGGAAAGAGTCGACTAGCATCAAACTAGTGAGAGAAATCATCTCTCTAACCAATTTCCTTGCTACCAAGAGGACTCTTTATTTAGTTGTTCTTTTATAATATAGCCTTGAAAGGCCTGATCACTAATCTTTTGGGTGGCTCTGAAGTATGATTGATGATTGTTTATTAGTTGCTTTGAAATTTCTTTGCTCATTTCTGCATGCAAGTAATAGCTGAATTCATACTTGGTTTATGTCAGTTGATTTGAGTCATCTGGATTTTATTGATGATATCGTTTCTGATATGTGTTCGTTTTTAAGGCATTATTTTTATTGAGACGCTGGGTATTGATGTGTTAATAGCCCAGCTTTTGAAGTGCTTGTTGTGAATATAGGCGCATATCCAGCTTCTAAATGTGTAATTTTCAATGAAGATGGTTTATTTTCTGTGCAATGGTATCTTACAGTACTTTTTTATTTTAATGATATGTTTTAGTAAATGAAGTATCCATATTGTCAAAACAAAATAAGGATTTATACATTTTTAATATGGCAGTGGGTTGCCTGGATTCGAACCTTGAAAACTAGTCGGATGGAGTCGATCATTCCCTTAAATTGATCTTAGCTGGTGAATAATCAGTAGATCTAACGACTTTTCTGTTTTAGTAGCCTTCTTACAATGTTTGCTTGGAATTTAGGCTATCCAATCTTACTGGTGTTGGGATTAATTCCATTTGCTTGAGAAGATATAAGTAATTTAATTGCATTTGGTTTGTTTGATATTTGTGGTATAACTCAACTTCTGTTTATGAACTTTTACAGGCTCCTAACAGCTTTGCAAGTTCAAGCACCGTCTCACTCTCATTCAACACCAAGGGCTTCCCATCTCTTAAGCTGCAGCAACGTCGCTTCAGTATTGCTTGCAGTGTATGTTCGATTGTAATTAATAGCCACACTTAGATTATCAGTGCAGCATTCTGAGAGCCAGAATACTAACTGAGAATTGATGCTCTTTAATGCAGGCCAAACCGGAGACTGTTGAAAAAGTTTGTTCAATTGTGAGGAAACAACTGGCTCTTGATGAAAGTGCTTCAGTAACAGGAGAGTCGAAGTTTGCAGCTCTTGGTGCTGATTCTCTCGACACTGTAATGAACTCTATCGTCTTTCCAGCTAATCTCTCATATGCATACAGCTTCTTGTTGAATTAATATGCTGCAAATATCCAATTTTAGTGTTCCAATTTAGCATTTCTCCATCCTTGTGTTTGTGGTGTTTTCTTTTCACCATTAGGCTATCTGCACATGATTGTCACCTATTCATAATCTCACTCTGTTACACCACCATTGTCCGCTCTTTCTAGACTCAAGGTATAAATAATTCTACTATTTTTCTTCATGTTCTAATTTCTTGTACTGGATTCGTCTATACAGGTTGAGATCGTGATGGGACTTGAGGAAGAATTTGGAATCAGTGTAGAAGAAGAAAGTGCTCAGAGCATCGCGACTGTCCAAGATGCTGCAGATCTCATCGAGAAGCTCATTCAAAAATGAAGAAGAAGCTAGTTTTGCTAGGAGGAAAACCCCTTTTAGTTGCATGTTTTAAGAACTTTGTATGTTTTAAAAACTGTCTTTCTTTTTTTTCGAAAACTGTCTTTGAAGAATGTTACTCTCGTTTCTTCGTGTTTTACTATTCAACCCCCCACCCCTAATGGTGTTGTGCCAAAAATCAAATTTGGGGTCCAACGTGGGCACTAAAATACTACTCCTCCGTCCCTAAAAGATTGTCACATTTTGACTTTTGTTGGTCAAACATAATAAAATGTGACCATTTAATTTTCATTAAACTGTAAGAAATAATATAGTCTTGTAGGACTTTTTTAGATTCGTCTTAATATATATTTTTGAAATATCAATTTTTAATAATTTTTTCTCATGTAGAATAATAGATATTTACGTTTTAAATCGTATTTTGTTGACAATCAAAAGTCAAATTGTGACAATCATTTAGGGGTGGAGGTAGTATTAATTTTTTTGCCCCCATGCGAGCTCCAAGCCTCTAATAATAATACTGGTAATCTATTTCATGCGACGTGCTAAGAAGGTGCAATGTTAAGTACCTATAACATTATTTTTCATGTAACGTAAGATTGAATTTCCTAAAGAGCGAACTTTATGTTGAAATCATGTTGAAGTGGTTAAAGGCCGAAGGTTTTAGTTTAAAATTGACCTTATCAGTAATTATATCTCGTTAAAAGTTACTAAAAAAAGTTGAGTTAAAAATGATTAAAAAATAAGTTTTTGTCACATTATTTGAGATATATTACATGATTCACTTACTTATATCAAATGGGGTCGCTAATAACAATAAGTCAATAATAATACACTTGTAAACATTACTATTTGAGTATTTAATAGGACACCCATTAGGTAATTACTTCATTTAATGAAGGTTTAAGATTGGCTATTTATGTTTTCAATCAATTGGTATCATACTTTATTTTTAAATGATAAATTTCAGTATTAGCTAAGTGGAATGCTTATCTTTACGGTGATAATGATTAAATATAATGCTTATTTGTTAAAATGAAAATATAAACTTTCCAAATAAAAATGTAAAAATAATGAAAAAGTATTGATTTGATTTTTTCCTAACAATCACTTGTTTTCGAGAAAATAATATTGTTTTAATTAATTAATTATATTTGTACGAAGGATTAGGTAGCATGAGTATGTTGACTACTTTTATAAAATAGATAATGTGAATAATTATTTATTGTAATACATTAATAAATATTTTTAACGGAGATATGCAATCGCTACTCGGGATGTGATAATTCTATTCTATTTAAACAGCACAACCTACCCCTCCCCCATACCCACAGTCTTGGAGCAGAGTTAACAGTGTGTTCTTGATCGTGAGTTCGTTAGATTTTCTCTCAATCATCAAAAACCACAGAAGGGGTACTCTGAGGTACAATGGATCATCCAATATGATACTCATCTTCATATAATTTTATAGTATTTGACCTGTGAAATTCGGTTCTTCATTGAGTATGTACATTTTTTGTTGACTTTCCAATTTTGACTTGTTGAGCTTATTTGCTTCATGTTTGAGCTGACTATTTCCTTTTGGGTTTTTGTTATTTGTTTGTTTTCGTTAGTGATATTGTTTTTGACATCGAACCTGCAGATCTATCAGATGTATGGGAAAAGATTTGATTTTTATGAGATTTATTAAATTGTAAAATTTATTGTTGTTTTTTGCACATGTTGGGTTTTGATTTTATTTGCTTGCTGATTAGTTTGCTGTTCGTGTTTATCTTGGTAAATGATTTCATATCTCCCTCCATCCCTAAAGGATCGTCGACTTTGCTTATTCAACGATAAAACATTAACAAAACTTATATATTTGGAAAAATCAGGTTTGGAAGTCTCTGAACCATCAAGTTATTTCTCCATTCATGTAGCTTTCAGCTTTTAACTTTTATATATTCGGTAATTAATTTCTAATGTTGCGAAATTTGTCCTGCTGTTGGCATAAAATTCTAAATTTTTTATGATTCGGGTGGATTATGGTACTATAAAACCAACTTGTGCTCTAATTTTTGTCTTAGGAGGTCAATTAGTGATTTTCCTATTGGTTTTCTTTGGTCTTGAGGTCAAATCAGCTATCACTCGAATGCATTTTATCTATTATATATGAAACAAAAGTACGCCTGATGTATCCTAATGTTCGTAGTGCTAGTTACTTTTCCATGTGTTTTTGGGGATGTTGAACTTTTGCATTTTTAGGTATTTCTGATTATGAGAACTTTTTGGTCTATGATAATTGAATATAATATTTAGTCTTAATGAAGAGTTCTGTTAATTGTCAGATCACATAAACAATGGCAAAGGGAGTCGTAGTTCTCAACAGCAGCGAGGGTGTCAAGGGTACCATCACCTTTACCCAGGAGGGAGATGGTAATAAATGTGAATAACTTTTCATTTGATTGCATTTCCAGTATTTATAACATAAATCCTAAGTCGAGCATTACCTGATGCCTCAGCAACCACTGTGACTGGAAATATTTCTGGCCTCAAACCTGGACATCATGGCTTCCATGTCCATGCTCTTGGTGACACCACCAATGGGTGCATGTCAACAGGTAAGGTTTATGATTCAACATTCTCTTCTGTGCTTGTAAAGTTATCTGGTCTTATCATCTGTTCACTTTTGATTGTTATTGTGAAGGACCACATTATAATCCTGCTGGTAAAGAACATGGATCTCCCGAAGATGAGAATCGCCATGCTGGTGACCTTGGCAACATCACTGTAGGAGAAGATGGTATGCAATGCATTTTTAAAAAAAGTTTGCATGTCTTTTCAACATGATTGCCATTTACTTATCTTTGCTGGTCATACTAGAATTGCACCAACTAAACTAATGGTTATCTTCTGCGATTTTGTAAATATTCTGGACTCTTAAGTTCGATGATGTTACAGCCCCAATGCACTAGTGAGAATACTCTTGTTTTCATAATGTTGTTTTCCCTAGTGTACTGAATTATAGAGATTACCATGTCTATTCATCTGATAATCTTTTTCATAGTTAGTGCCTTGTTATACTTGTTTATTGTTTTGGTTTACTACCTACATCTACTAATATATGTGTGATGCCTTCTCGTGGTCATTGTTTTCTTTATAGGTGTTGCTTCTTTCACCATTGTTGACAAGCAGGTACAGTGAACTATCATGGCCTTCTGCTTGTTAGGTATTACAACGTTTGTCTGATCATATCTAATGTTTTTTTTGTCTCTCTTTCAGATTCCACTTACTGGACCAAACTCCATCATTGGAAGAGCTGTAGTTGTGCATGCTGATCCTGATGACTTGGGAAAGGGTGAGTGCACCTCTTAACATTGATTGAGCAATTCATTGAAACCTATTGTTAGCAGAAAGTGTATATTATCGTGTCACATCATTTAGGTTCTTGAGATGGAAATAATCTGGAAACATAAACCGTTTTGTATACAAGGTTATGGCTGGGCCATGCTATATAATAATCGTCTTCTCGTAGGATAGACTTATCTTCAATTCAAGTGCTCTTTAATTGTCTGCTGAGTGGTTTCAAGCTACTCTACCTTATCTTATTAATGATTATGTGTCTCAGGTGGTCATGAGCTCAGCAAAAGCACAGGAAATGCCGGGGGAAGAATTGCTTGTGGTACGCTTTGGTGCTATCTTTTTTGTTCTGTTATTTACTTCGAGTTTAGGAACCCCATTCGATTGTGGAAGTAAAGAACAAACTAGATATCTTATAATGTCTAATTCTTAGTAGACTACGGGGATTGAAATGATCTCCAAGGAATCTCAATTCATTGGTAGAATAAATAAAGTGAAAATACCATTTAGTATATTTATGAAATAATCTGTAACTTTTCTCACAGAGACCTCTTGGTCAGATGACTGGAATCCTGGATGTATGATAGAAGATGATCTAGTTATCATTCGTTACATTTATATGTTGTTTAGATCTCTTTGACATTATACTTATAAGGATCTCGTCTCTTATCGTTTTCTGCAGGTATTATTGGATTGCAGGGTTGAGTATTCTTTGTTTCAAACATAAGGTTACTTATACCAGAGTTTCGCCTCAATAATTCATGATTACAAAATAAAGGATTGTTAGATGTGATAAGACTTGTGTATCTTAATCCTCAGGTTCTATCCGGCCGAGCTATTGATTGTTGATTTATGCTCGACATTGAGTAATATTTATGCAATTGTTCTGATTATCTGCATCTTTGAAGATTTGTTGTCAGTTTCACATTTACAAAATTTCATTGGATGTTGTCAATTAGCCATCCGAGTTGATTAGTCATCAATTTATTATGGTTTGAGTTGCGACCTTATTGGCTTAGCATTAGTTACACTGCAACCATAACTTTGAAGATATGGAGTCCTAAAACATACATTGCAAATAATGGTGTAGCTCTATATAAGATTTGATCAATGATGTCTCGAGCGTAAACTTAATCATTGAACTGCTAAATCACAACCTCCTATTGAATTTTCCTCTTCATATATACTACTGTAACTTCTATTTGCAAGAAAAAGTGAGTCCACATCATGTTCTTTCATCCAATGCAATCTACATTCCATAGGTTGCAAACAAAAAATAACTAAGGCAAAACGTTAGGTAACTAAAACAGATTTTTACAACAGGTGATTATATTTACGACATAATTTCCAGAGCTTCCCTTGTTTGGCCTAGTAGATTAAATATTGTTGCTGCAATATGAGACGGTGTAAGACCAGCATCTGCTAATTGATCAGCAGGAGCTCCATGGTCGATATAGCGATCTGGAAGAACCATTGGCCTCCACTGCAAAAGGCGCAAACACACGAATGAGCATTTTAAGGTGAGTGTAGTTGTATCAGGGAAGACAGGGTTCATACCTTCAGGTTGCCATCAAGAAGCCCATCTAAAGCTAGAAACTGTGCAACATGAGATCCAAAACCACCAATAGACCCTTCTTCAACAGTGATCAAAACCTCGTGTGACTTGGCCAGACTACGGATGAGAGCGCGGTCTAATGGTTTGCAGAAGCGTGCATCAGCAACAGTTAATCGCAAACCGCGGGGTTCTACTAAAGCAGCTGCAGCTAGACAACTCTGAACTGCTGATCCATAACCCAAAAGGGCCACTCTCTCTCCTTCGATCAGTAAGCGGCCTTTTCCAACCTGTGAAAATTTTACAGCTAAGCGGAATACAATTATTGTTGCAAGTTCGGAGAAAATTTATTCCAGAAAGATGTTCATACCTCAAGCGGAACGCCTTTGTTCCCTGATGGTAGCTCCAAGCCGATTCCATTTCCTCTTGGGTATCTGAAACAGCTAGGCCTATCATCTATGGCAGCAGCTGTTGCTACCATATGAAAAAGCTCAACCTCGTCTGCAGGTGCCATGACGACCATATTTGGGAGACACGCCATAAATGTGACATCAAAAGAACCAGAATGTGTGGGACCATCAGCTCCAACCAACCCAGCCCTGTCCATTGCAAACCTCACAGGTAGCTTCTGCAAATCCACATCATGCACTACCTGTAAATCAACACCAACAAGTTATAATTAAATGATCACCCTTTATTAAACTAGTATGAATTTCTAAGTTGGACGAATAGCGAATAGGTTTGCTTGCTTGCTTGCCTGGTCATAAGCTCTCTGAAGGAAAGAAGAATATATAGCACAAAAAGGTTTAAGACCTTCACAGGCCAATCCTGCAGCAAAAGTCACTGCATGCTGCTCCGCTATGCCAACGTCAAAGCATCGTGTGGGGAAGCGCCTCAGGAAAAGGTTCAAGCCAGTTCCACCTCCCATTGCTGCATGAATTGCCACAATGTCTTTATCAGCTTCTGCTTCTGCAATCAGTGCTTCGGCAAAGTATGTTGTGTAAGACTGCGTCTTAACAGTGCCTTTAAATTGCTTTCCAGTAGCTGGATCAAACTTTACCACTCCTGTAGACAGATTCCAACACATGTAAGAAGCTTAACAAAACAAATTTAATCCCTTGTTCAAGATAGAAGGTATTGTTATTAAAATCACATTTCGAGAAAAAATTTTCTTCCCCAAATGTTATGTATTCAACTAAACAAGTTTCTCTTTGACTAATTATTGAATGTAGAGTACAACTTACCATGATACCGGTCAGCAGCTCTCTCAGCATAAGGGTACCCTCTGCCTTTCTCGGTCACCACATGAATTAACACTGGGCCTGTTGTTTTAGTGCTTTTAACTTCCGTAAGTATAGCTACAAGATCATCTACACTGTGACCATCAACTGGCCCAATATAGTATAGTCCGAGCTCCTCGAAAAATGTAGATCCTGAACCACTGATCATTCCACGTGCATATTCATCAACTTTTGCTGCAAGCTCGTGCATAGGACCACCAATCTGCTTGGTAACTCCCTGCAGATAGTTTTAATGAAAGTAAATATTCAGGCCTACAGTCAAAACCTTGAGAGGACTTCATCATGCTACAAGTTTAGTTATACAAACCTTGGCTACTTCTCTAAGCTCTCTAAGAGGTCTATTGGACTGCAGCCTGCTCAACGCACTGCTCAGAGCTCCCACAGGAGGAGCTGGGCCATCAAGAGTAGCAGTGGGTAAAGATACTTGTTTGTTATCGTTGAGAATTACGATCATATCAGAATCTAGGTAACCAGCGTTGTTCATAGCTTCATAAGCTTGACCAGCAGTCATTGAACCATCACCTATGACCGAAATCACGTTGTTCTTCCTTCCCTTAAGATCTCTTCCCACAGCCATTCCTGTATATCAAGATACTAATTGGAAACAAGGCCAAACCTATTCTAGCCTACTTTATATAAACTAATATTAGGATATGAGTATTATAATTTTATTTATTCATCACATATGCTTAATTAAAGATGACTATTACCTAAGCCTGCAGATATACTGGTGGAACTATGACCAGCACCAAAAGCATCATAGTCACTCTCAGACCGCTTTGTGAATCCTGCTAATCCATTAGTCTGCCTCAGTGTTGGCATCATAGATCTTCTCCCAGTCAAAATTTTGTGTGGGTAAGCCTACACAGTTTCCTCAGATGTCAACCCGACTATAACCAATACCGTCGAAATCAAGAATTAAGTATGAATTGAAGTTTAATGTACTAACCTGATGACCAACATCCCATATTATTTTATCTTGAGGAGTATTAAATACATAATGAAGAGCAACAGTAAGCTCAACTACACCGAGGCTCGAACCAAGATGTCCTCCAGTTTTCGAAACATTGAAGATCACATCAGAACGTAATTCATCAGCTAGTTGCTTCAGTTCCTGCAATAATAGGTTAGAGTTATATTTTCACTCCATTCGAGGGTCAATAACGAAACAGCCTCCTAGTTATCATGTGGATAAGGTTGCATACTATCTAACCCTTGTTACCCCACTTAGGCGGGAGTCTCTTCAAAGGCATAGAGACATGTTAACGTTAATGGTATCTCTTCAGCAGAAAAATGCATACTACAAAGATTATGCTTGATATAACATACCTTAAGAGAAAGATTTTTCATATGAATTGGATAATTAATTGTGTCCAGAATAGGAGTAGGCGGCCGCTGAGACTCATACTCTCCCCTCTCCGACAAGCTTGCTCGAACCCCACATGGCCTTTTCTTCACCTTTCATACAATAACAGAACAAAACAAACATTTCATTCAATAGTTCTAATCCTAACTTATTACACTTCCACATACAAACAAATCCCATAAATAACCATCTAATTTAAACAAAATCATTGAACTTGTTACAGACATTGGAATAACCATTTTACTTTTTTTCACTTAATCAGCCAAAAAAAGTTGCTCCTGTTAATCCTTCTCATTACGAAGACTCGCGAGACCTCGTCATTGAGATTAATATGTGATTAAGATAATACAACTTCCAAACAACAAACCTGAATCTGTTTGAAGTGAAAATGAAGCTGCATGTGATCTCCATGAAGCCACTGAGAGCAAAAAGACACTTGCTTCTGAGGATCTGAGCTTAATGGCTTGCTCAAATTCCCAGGAAATGCATATGCACAAAGAGCCATTATCTGATTTATTTAAGACAACCCCAAATGATTATTTACAGTATTACAACAGATGGATTCAACGAAATCAACACCCAACTTCAAATAGCCTATAAAAATCAATTCTTGAACTAATTTGAGTTCAAGAACCAGTTGATTTTTCCAAAACTCAAGCGAAGTTTAAATGAAAAAGTAGTTGGTAGATCAAGATTTACTTCAGCAAGATATGGTAATTGAGCATTTTATTGCAAGTGATAATGGAATTTAAGAGTACATTTATACAGTATCTTCTGTCTGAAAAAGGTTTGTACACGTAGGATGGTCTTTATTGGTCCACGACAGCAGAAATCACATATGGATAGGAAAAATACGATAATGTAACAATCCTCACAATTGAATTAAATTGAATTGAACATGATGTTGACATTGTTATGGAGTTTTTTTGGACACAGGTTGATGGTTACTTCAAAAGGCACCTATAAGTCTTGTTTCGAGATCGACACGGTCCTCGTTCGAAACAAGCTTCTTTTTATCGCATGTACTATTTATCAACCTCTAATTTATTTAGACGAGAGGTTCTTATGAGACATTTCAATATTTTAACGCTAATAATGGTACGTCCATACCAAGAGAAATTATGCACACCTTTGATTTGTGCAAGTGAAGTGACCACCAAATATAAATATTATAGCATCAATGTCATTATGATTTATGTCAACACCAGAAATTTCAAGAAGTCCATCAATCATCACTATATTATATTTAATCCTATAAAACCACTAATTTTGCTACATTAACCATTAAAAAAACAATCTTTTGCCAACAACCATTGATCATACAACACCTCCTAATACCAATAAAAATCTCACAACTAAGTGGGATAAGGGTCACCCCAGATGTCCACTAAGGCCTTTGACAATAGAGAGATCGTTTCCGCATTAAACTAACCGATGACAAAGATAACATGCAATTACTATTTACTACTTCACCATAGATAAAAATTTATGGTGAAATATATAGATTATTGACTAATGCTATATAGTCAATGATCACTAATACTAATAATGGTCACTAATGCTATATGGTCAACTAATGAGTCATGGTCAATGCTAATAAATATAAATGTTCATTATATATATTTTTGTATATACACAATTTATTTTTTTAAATGTTTATTTGTTCAACTGAATCGGCACGAACTTGACCAAGTCTGGCACTACCCATATTGCATTAGTGCATTAGACTCGAATTTGACGAGTTAATATATTGGATCGAACTTTAAAATACGAACCTTATCAAGGTTGGAGTCGATGGCAACACCAAAGCACATCGGCAACTACTGAACCACTCACTCGTTCTGTCCTAAGCTTGTAAGCTAAATTTGCTTCTAGCTATTAAGGTATGTGACATTGTTTGACACTTATTACGTCAATTCAAAGTCTATTAAATATGCTTTATGAGTAGTCATTGTCCCGATATGAAAATATATCTAAAAAATTCATTAGTGTTGGTAGTCCTTCAATTTCTGGTACAACATTATTGAGTTATGGCCCCATGCCTACTAGGATCTGAGTAACATGATGTTTGAAATATGAAGTATATATATCCTTTATATCGAAATCTTGTTGATATAATACCTATTATTTCGATCCGCTGCCTAATAATCCAATCTAGGCATTTGTCATTTGGAATTTGTTATCTTTGAACCTCAAATCATCAAATATTTTATTCTCCTTTGGCCTTTGCTAGTAAGAAAAGGAAAAGAAAAAAAAAGACAACTGTTCTTATTACCATCTGCAGACACCAATATTATATGTTCGATAAATTTTCATCTTAGTGCATGTAACAATATGGTGGTAATAATATAACGACCGAAGTTGCATGAGGAGAAGATGAAAATGAAATCGTGATATGTTGGAGACTATTACGTCATTTCAAGATCTATCGTGTACACTCGACAAGTAATAGATGCTCGTCCCCCATTACAAAATATGAAAAACAGGAAGTACATTGACCACAATTCTTTCGATAAGCCGCAATTTTCTTTTGGGGGTATTATCCTTAATTGGTTCACTTTTGAGCTTCTACTATTACATGCAACATGTTCTATGTTCTGTTTTGGAGATGAGGAGGATCCGATGAGATTACACGTCAGATTACAGCTTCTACCCACATGAGTTCTTATTTTGCAGCTATTTGAGTTGTCTTATTAACCTATGCAATCATTGGTAGGAGGCTAATGTAGTAAATATCTCAACTCAGACTTTGTAGTATAAATAGATAAATCAACTTTCTTCAATAATCATCCATCTAAATCTACTACTCCATAATTAGCAAGTTGTTAACATATTTAGTTTTTTTTCTGAAAAATGGCGATTGATGAGTACAAGGATGTCGAAAATGGTGTAGCTCATGGGGTTGAGGAGTTAGGGGTACCATTTCTTGAGCAGTTCAAGAAAGTGAATGATGAGTATAATGGTGAAGTTCATAATGCAGTTGGAAAAGGGTCAATTTTGATGGTTTTGTTGAGTACATTTGTTGCGGTTTGTGGCTCGTTCGAGTTTGGATTTTGTGTAAGTTCTAAATATCTATCAAGAAAGTACATTTTTGAAGGAAATTTATGAAAGAAAGCCAAATGTAAATAGACAATGTAGCTTAAGTTAGATATTTTGCAGGTTGGGTACTCTGCACCAACTCAGTTTGCTATCAGAAATGAACTAGATTTATCATTAGCAGAGGTTTGCGATCTTTTCTGTTTTCTTTTTGCATTTCTTGAAGATAATATGATGAGCTTTTGCTTATATATTTGATTTTCTTGCAGTTTTCCACGTTCGGATCCATCATAACTATTGGTGCCATGGTTGGAGCTGTTTCAAGTGGCAGCATCGCAGATTTCGTTGGTAGGAAAGGGGTAAGTGAAGCTAGGGGGAAGATATGGTCATCTTTAGGAAATCTACCGAGTCTACTTAATTAATTGCTAGTGATCTAAATCATGTAAGCTTATTGTTGTGTTTGCCTTTGAAATGTTGAACAGGCAATGAGAATGTCAGCATGCTTCTGTACCATTGGATGGCTTGCAGTGTATTTCTCCATGGTATGAACTATGCAACATTAAATGCTCTTCGACAAAAAAATCCTAGCCCATTTAAGGCTGCGTACTATTTAACCCCCTTACCCCCGCTGAGGTGGGAGCCTCTTCAAGGGTACAAATGAGTACTCGAATATTACAATTTCTCTTGATAAAATAGGCAGCATGGACCCTTGATGTGGGAAGGTTCTTCACAGGATATGGCATAGGGATACTTTCTTATGTGGTAATGACTATTTCATTCGATATCATCAACACAACAACTTATCAGGTCTATATGCTGCTAAAAATATTTGCTGTTATGCAACTACATTGACAGGTCCCTGTATTCATAGCTGAAATAGCGCCCCAAGACCTCCGTGGAGGCCTAACAACAATAAATCAGGTAAGGAAATACAAGTTTCTGTTTCATAACTATTAATGTAGTTAGTTTTTTATTCAATGCACTCCTCATTATAGTTTAATGTCGAACACACAATGCTTTTACCAATAGTCATATTTATGTTGTCCACTTCTGCAGCTCTTAATAGTCTGTGGAGCATCTGCTTCATATTTGGTAGGAATTGTGGTAACATGGCGAACTCTTGCTTTAATAGGTACACATATAAACCACAAACCTACTCTTTGTCAAGAACATGTATATCGCGTTGTTAATCAAGTACTATTTTACTAATGACAGTCTAACTTTTATATGAAGGACTTATCCCCTGTGTATTGCTACTTGTCGGTCTTGTCTTCATCCCCGAGTCTCCCAGATGGCTGGTAAGCTTCAAAGAAACCCTCCTAACTTGTATCAAATTAGTAATTACTATATATATGGAATAATTATTAGTTAGGACCTGTTAAAATACAGATTAGTAACTTCAATCTATGTTTCCGGAACAGATTTATTACAGTTATGTGAGTTGATGGGGAAGATATGGTAAGTTAAAATTAACATCGGTGAATGCAGGCGAAGGTTGGGCTTAGTAAAGAATTTAAAGCAGAGTTGCGCAAACTACGTGGGAAAGATGCTGATATTACTCAAGAAGCTGCAGAGATACAAGTAATATAGCTAGTTGCTAGAATTATTTCTCTTTAAATTCAGGGAAAGTTCTCTCTCGAAATGCTTTTACGTATGAACTAAATGTATACTTCAATTGAATAGGATTATGTTGATACTCTTCAAAGCCTTCCTAAAGCCAGCTTCTTGGATTTGTTCGGAAGCAAATACATCCGCTCAGTGATTGTAAGCATTGTTATATAATATGTTTGTGTTCGAGTTCGACCTGTAATGTATTTTCGATAACCTGATGTTCGGTTATTCTTTAAATTGTACTCCAGATTGGTGTGGGGTTAATGGCATTGCAGCAGCTTGTAGGAATAAATGGAATAAACTTTTATGCTGCCGAGATATTTGTGGCAGCTGGTAATTGAAATCTTTCTTTACTGCACTTCAATCTAAGATTTAGGATTGAGTAGCTAACTGGGCTAGTTGTGTGTTCCAGGGCTTTCTAGCAATGTAGGAACAACAGCATATGCTTTAATCCAGGTTTGTTCTATAAACATAAATACTCGTGAAGGCGTGTTTTGTCACACGAATGAATTAGATTCCATCATGTTGCAGGTCCCCATAAATGTTGTTGGTGCTATTCTAATGGACAAATCTGGCAGAAGAGCTCTAATTATGGTAAGCAGTATATCTATTAGTAGTATTTCATAAGGTAAACGCTCCATATGACACTAAACAAACAATGTTTACACATCTTCAGGTGGCGGCATCAGGGATATTTCTCGGGTGCTTCCTGACGGGGGCTTCGTTCTTCTTGAAGGTACAACTATAGAGTATCTAATGAATTTATGAAACATGTAAGAAAGCTAACTGTGTGTCTAAATTGCCATCATTTTATGTTTTTATCAGGAACATGGCTTATTGCTTGACTGGGTTCCCCTCATTGCTATCTCCGGTGTGCTCGTAAGTCTTAACTTCTAACAAACTTCGACATGTTCAGAGTTTCATGTAACCATATATATAGTCATATACATCTATGACTCAAATCTTGTTGCTTGTCTATGCAACAGATTTATATTTCGTCGTTTTCCATCGGAATGGGAGGTGTTCCATGGGTCATAATGTCAGAGGTAACTCAAAATTATAACTCCAAATGTTTTCGTTTTTGAGGAGAATATATATGATTCAAATTCTGTCCGATCATTCATGTTATAATCTTCGATATTGAATGGAATTAGAACAAAAAAGTCTAATCACTTGCTCTCTCTTGCAGATTTTCCCAATTCATGTTAAGGGTGTTGCTGGTAGCTTTGTAGTTCTAGTAAACTGGTTATGTGCTTGGATTGTCTCATTTTCTTTCAACTTTCTTCTCACCTGGAGTTCGGTCGGTACGTTCAACTTCTTATACAAATTCTACAATTCTCGAGAACATCGAATTGCTCTAGTGATAAGTGAAAGTGTTGTTCTAATTTCATTTTTTTTTTTGCTACTTTTTGCAGGTACATTTTCCATATTCGCAGGATTCAGTCTTGTTACAATACTATTTGTTGCAAAGGTTGTGCCAGAAACAAAAGGAAAAACATTGGAACAAATACAAGTGTTGATTAATTCGTAGAAATTAGAGGAGTTTATAAAAGACCATAAGGAAATTTTTGGAGTCCAAATCATGATTCAGGATGATAATTGATGAAATGTACTGAAGATGGACCCATACAAGAGGATTTTAGCCCCCGTAAGAAGAAAACGAACCTCATTTATGTTCATGTTAGGTTTGAGATATTTATTTATTTGTAGAAATTACTTATTTTCGTATGATATTTGCGTTGTTCATGGGCTCAATAAATTTGTACCTTGCGGAACTAGGCTTAAATTGTTAGCACATTAATGTGATAATTCACTCGAAAGTTGTTAATTTTGTTAAGATTGCTCCAAATGAGCTCAAATTATCATATGTGAAAGTCCCACATTGGAAATATAGGAGAGAGTTCATCACTTAATAAACTAGAAAGCAACTCCACTTATCACCAATTGGTTTTAAGACTGATCTGTTATACACACACCAACACAGTAACATTTTTGGGTAAAAAGACAATTATGCCCCCCTATTTGGAAAGGTAATGTTTCCATAAATTTAAGTTTGGGGCAAAATTGTAATTTCACTCCTGCAAAAAACACTATTCTGGTGTGTGTTTATAGTGTTGCCCGTTTTAAGATGATGTCTCATTGAGTTATATTCGTTTGATTCGATTTTATTTAAGATGATGTCTCATTGAGTTATATTCGTTTGATTCGATTTTAACACGGTTCATATCTATCATAGTCATATTCAAACGAAGATGACGATAACATGATGTTGTATATTTAGAAAGAAGACGAAACTGTTTATAGCGTGGCTCACAAATCAATGCTAAATTAAACTCTGAAATAAGTAAAAGCCATAAAAAGAAGCCACGTAGGTGACAGTCTCCTGTTCGTTGGTTGACATAGATAAAGCCACCTATTTATATATATTCAGCTTAGAATTCATTTCATCGTCCTCATTACCAAATCTTATCTCTCCGACAATTTGTTTTGGGACAAACCAAACCCCCCACTCAGTCTAAGGTAACCCCTCGCTCACTTTTTGAATTTGTTTATTATTTTTCCTTAGTTTATCAATTTATATCGATTATTGATTCACTTTTTGTGGATTTTGTTTCATCACCGAAGAATTTGTGATCATTGATGTAGATTTTGCTATGATCTTAAACTAATACTACCAAATTATTGTTGAGTTTTGAATTTTGATGGTTGACGTATTAAATATAAAGTTGTGTGTCAATCGACAATACTAATTTTGTTACATCTGTCAATTGACCTTACTAAATTTGGTAGGTTCTACTATAAACCTGATAATTTTGATTCCAACAAAAGTTATGTGTGTGAGCTACTAAATTTGTTACTTTTGAAAGTTGAAAAACAAGCTAAACAATGATGTCGGGATGGAGGGGGTATTTATGTTCTTTTTCGCAGAGCATTAATGTTTTCGATTTTGTGAATTCAGTTGTATTCACAAGTCATATCGATGTACTTTTGTTTGACTTCTAATGTTGTGTCGTAATGGATATAGTGTCAATGTATATAATTGCAGGACATAAATGTGAACAATCATAGTTATTGGAGGATTTACATAAAAGAGGTAAGAAGCAAGGAATGTAAATTTGGAGTTACCTCACTATGATTTGGAGTTTGTTTATGATATTATTATTGAATTTAAAAGTTTGTAGAGATTAGAACTTTTGGATGAAGATAGCTAAGTATTGAAAGAAATGAAAGCGGAGAGAATAGTGGATTTCACCAGAATTGTTATGTGTGGTCGATCAACAGAAGAGATATAATATAGAAAGGAGGTACCTACGCATAGAGAAAATGAGCAGGCTTAGGATACCTTTTGATCTACAAGATGGTGAAAGTGTGGGGTCGTATAGAAAAGCAAGGGCAGACGAGGTCTTCAATTGTCAAGATGAAGAGATTGCACAGTCGACTAGAATAAAGTCTGACCCACATTATCTCTTACAACGTACGGGACCTGGCAGAGAGAAGTTGCCGATTAATTCTTATAAAATGTTGATGGCTAGAGAAGGAAATTACAGTGGGAGGGGAAAATTCTCATCGGCCGATTGTTGTCATGTGTTGAACCGGTATTTACCTGTTTCGAAACCCTTGGCAGTTGATAAGGTGAATACTTGTGCATATGTTTCTCAGTTCTCAGCAGATGGCTCTCGTTTTGTTGCCGGATATCAGGTATAGTACATATGAATACATTCCACTGCAACTTGAACGTCACTACATTATCTGTATTCCTAAGACCCATTTTTTACATCATTTTTAACAATACTTCCAATTCCTAATATGTTGTATTTCGTTATGTAGGATAGCCACATAAAAATATATAACGTAGATAATGGATGGAAAGTTCAGAAGGATATTCGTGCCAAATTCTTAAGATGGACGATAACCGACACATCTCTTTCTCCGGATCGTCGTTTTCTTGTAAGCTCTCTCTTTTATTTATATGTACTCCCTCCATCTCATTTTGTTAGAAATTGTCAAGTTCTTAAGGTTCCAAAAGGTGTTATCCTTTTGATTATATTCAGAGGGGATGCAAAGGAGTGAAATTTGAAAATGTGAGATATTCTAGTGCGTATTCAAATCTGTGTAGGATTAAACTTCCCTATCAAAATGGGATGGAGAAAGTAGAATATTTGGTGTAGTGATAATTCTGAGTAGAGTTCCTTGGACTTTGGCTAGCAGTATTTGATTGACCAGTCTTGGTTTGGCAGTATTCTTTCAAATTATATCAGATCATGTTTTTTTTTTCTCACTGAAAGATACTTCCACTCCTTCCCCTCTTGTCCGCTTCCGTTCTAAAAATGTTCTCCAGTATCTGAAGTTCTTCATTTAATTTATTGTCTACAGGTTTATTCGAGTATCTCACCTATTGTGCATATTGTTGATGTTGGCTCTGCTACTTCCGAATCTGTTGCGAATATAACAGTATGTAAAATGGCTTTATTGACCTTGTACTTGTTCATTCAATTTTTTCACTGCTGCCTTTATTCTCCATGTCTAAGTTGTAGCAATGTTTTTCGTTGTTCATGGGAAACAGTTGCACTCTGTATTTGTTAGGACCGGTCTAGGTGATTTTTATCCTTCTAGTTGGACTGTTGGAGAGACATATGCAGTGATTACCAATTAAATGAATCCTAATATGGTATAGAGTTGGCTACTTGAGACAGGATAGTACCAAAGGATGCATTATTTTTCTGTTGGCATATGATTGGTGTATAGCCTGATATTGTTATTTAACTTCCTTTTGCCATTTCTTATCTGAAATTGAATGTTAATTATCATTTGAACTTTATAAGTTCTCTAATACGATTAGCATATCACTGATGTATATATTAAAGTTTTAATAAAAAGGGAAGACACACATTTCAAACTACTAAAATGTAATGACACTTAATAAGTTATTATGTCTTCTGTTTGTTAGACGTTGTTGAAGATCTGAGTAGATCTCTAGTTAATTCCTGTAAATATTAATATGTAGAAAGGGTTCCTGCTAGCTACACATTCTTGTAAACTTTATAAGTTCCCCTAGTCGAATGTTCATTATCATTTAAACTTTATTTACACTGATTCCAGTTATATAGTGTTTGAGCTTTTGTTTTCAGTCTTAAGGTAAAACTGGTGCAAACATCTTAGGCTGGACGCTGGACCTACGTGTCTGGAATATCTGAAGGACCAACTTGTGTTCTTCTCAAGTCTAAGTGCCTAACATGTTGCTTGAGTTACCCAATAGTTTTATAGTGGCACATATTAATCCAAGGTGAGCTTAGGAGTTGGGACGTAGGACACCCACAATCATCCTTATATATTGGCCAAGTACAGGCGTTGTTGATCCTGTACTCGTGTCTAGTTTGAGGAGCGAACCATTTTCATTCGATTGTGTCTGGTTTCAGGATGGAGTGCTTTGCAATTGATAATTTTTAGCCCATGAACTGTATTAGCCCTTGATTTTGATTTAGTCGTTTTTGCCTATACGAGACTGTGGTGAACTTATGGCTAATGTTAACATTTGACAAGTAGTGGAATGAATAAATACTTGATAATATGTGAGAGCAATAAGTGTCTTACCTAATTGATCATCTTTTGCTTAAATAATAGATAAATTCTAAATTATGCAGGAAATTCATGAAGGGCTGGCATTATCCTCTGATGCCGAGGAACTCGAGGATTATTCTTTTGGAATCTTCTCTGTGAAGTTCTCAAAAGATGGTCGAGAAATTGTTGCTGCCAGCAGCGACAACTCAATATATGTCTATGATATTGAAGCAAGACGATTAAACCTGAGAATTCCTGCTCATATGGTACTCTTACTTCTGCATGTTTATTTATTGATTTATTTCCCCATGGCTCGCCATAATGTGTATATTCTATATTGGGATATAAATTTCACCTGCCTAAGCATGGAGTGTTAATATTTCTGTATTGGGATATAAATTTCACCTGCCTAAGCATAGAGTGTAAATATTTCTGTATATTCATCACAGCATGAGCGAACCCTTTCTAAAGTCGGTTTTCAAACAAGAACACAATGATTTCGAAAAGCAACAAGTCGAATTTCTGAAACGACCATCAGTCATTCTCAGAATGCTCCAAACTTTTTGACAATCAACAAGTTTCTAAAATTCTCATAGTTTTAATCCATTACCCTTGCTATACAATTACAGAGGAGGTGTTACATGGCAGATTTGTCATTGTAGTTTAGAAATTAACGCTTGCTTTACGTATAGAGGGATACTGAACATATTGTTCATCATACTCGGTCATGAGTTCTTTTTTTTTGAATTGAGGCTTATTTGTTTGTTTCAGATTGATGAGTATAAGTTCTGATTAGTGCCCTTCTTGCAGTCTGATGTTAATACTGTCTGTTTCGCTGACGAAAGTGGCCACATTATATACTCGGGGAGTGATGATAGCCTCTGCAAGGTAACTGCTGCCTCTTTAAGTCTAATGTTGAACTTCAATTACTGGATATAACATAAGCGATGACACTACGATTCTCCTGTCAACTAATATTGCTATGCTCTTAACTGTCGACCATAATAGTAAGATTGAATTTGAAGTAGTAATGAAGAGAGTCTGTTTGTAAGAGAAATTTACATTATCTTCCGCAAATTAATGGCACATTAATGTTATATCTGGCTCTTTAAGGTATGGGACAGGCGGTGCTTTGCTTCTACAGGAGAGGCAGCAGGAGTCTTGATGGGCCACTTGGAAGGCATTACTTTTATTGATTCACGTGGAGATGGTCGCTATTTTATTTCAAATGGGAAAGATCAGGCCATCAAACTCTGGGATATAAGGAAAATGTCTTCTAATATCAAATAGTATGTACTTGTAAACTCTTAACTATCTTTACTTTAGTTCCTAGAGACCCTTGCTAATTGTGAGAGAGTGAGTGGCTAAATATTTCCGATAGAATCCATACTATACTAAAACCTTCCGCTAAGGCGATCTGTGAATATTTAGCAATTGTTCTCTTTCCAAATTGAAAAGGGGTATCCTCTGTCTGCAGTTTCGAAATTATACTAGGTCTGCAACTGATATATAGTTAAGGACTTAGGCTTAACCTTCTTTTCTTCAGTAAGAGATTCATACAATTTACAGTATTATTTTCAATATTTTGTGTTATATAGCACTCCAAGGCCTAGGTGTTACCAATGGGACTACCGATGGATGGAATATCCAGAGCATGCAAAAAGGTTGAGGCATCCAAATGACTTGTCATTGGCTACTTATAGAGGACATTCAGTTTTGCAAACTCTTATACGCGCCTATTTCTCTCCCGAGTTCAGGTAATTTTCTCATGTTAGCCTAAAGGTTGGATTGGCCCTGCCTCTTGGCTTGGTGATGTTTATATTGTTGTTCTGGATGTGTTTTCATTCATTTGGTTTGCCTATCTGAATTGCTCTTTTCTGGAAATGTTGCAGTACTGGTCAGAAGTACATATATTCAGGCTCGGCTGATTCCTCTGTTTACATATATGATCTAGTAAGTTCGATTTGTTGAACTTATATATAACTCCATAATAGAGTACTATGACTAACTTTTGAAGCCACATTTGATCTTATAATGCACAAACTTTCTGTTGAAAAATCTTTTTGAGTTTATTAACTCGCCTTTCCTAAGGAGCTATCCATGGTAAACTTGTGAAATGATTAGTTGGAAAATGGAAGTGTTATAGATCTTGATTACCATGTTTTGGTTATCTTCTCTAGGCAAGCAGCGATCAAGTAGCGAGACTTGACTACCATGAGGCTCCTGTACGAGACTGCAATTGGCACCCATTTTACCCCATGATCGTGAGTTCTTCGTGGGATGGTTTTATAGCCAAATGGGAATTCCCTGGCGGCGATGAAGAGAGGCCTAAACGCAGGAGACGGAGACACCCTCGTCTGTTGTATTGATACCATTTGGCAGTTGACACTCAAGTCTCTTGCATGTGCAATTGATTATACATTGCCATGGAATATGAGACAATGAAGGTCTCGTCTTTAGTCATCTATGTTAATGAGTTTGGATTGTTGAGCTTTGCTCCATAATAAAGTTGCTGAAGTAAACTGTGTTTAGCAATCACATGTGTATTACTGTATGTTGTATGAAGAGACGATCTAGGTTTTGGGACATTATTTATGTTGTACATGTATTCAACACTTATTCCTTGGAAGTAGAGGTAGATAAATGTAAAAGTCGATTTCTATATTTCAATGAGTGATAACGATACTTATATCATCATGCCTTGCTGTGCGTCGGTCGATGCCGCATATGCTGGAGATATTTGGCAGAATAACATCCATTTGATGTCAAATTTAAATAATTCTCTTAGCATCAAGATCAAGTTTGGATCATTCAAAATATGTGATCATTTATAGCAAGTGTTATGCTTCATTAAAATCACCCCACGTCGTGTACTTATTGTCATTTTTAAATTTACTTCAAAATTACAAAAGTTCAGTGTCCACATTGTTTATATATTAGTATTTTTAAATTAATTTAAAAATTTAAGAAGAGGTTAGTGTCACATAAAATATAATATTTGTCAATTATAAAAGTTTGAGATTCTCAAACTAAGGGTCCTGATAGCTCCTTGCCCTGGGTATGAATATGATGTCAGAGGTTGGCGTGAGATGTGTCTCGCTTGATCAGGAGATTAGAGCTTGCCCGTTAATCAATGTGATTCAATGATGTCATATAGCATGTGGGAAGGGGAGGCGATGGACAATTATGGTTGATAGTAGATACAAAAAATGCTAATCTTGTAATTTCTAACTGCTTTGTTACGTTTTTGTTAATATTTTGTATGTGTAGACTTTCGTTTTGTTTTAAAAATAATTTGTTAATGTGTTATCATTTGAAAGATAATTCATTTTTATCAAATGGTGTATGTTATTTTCATATTTCGATTAAAATTGACACGTTTTCATGAAGTATGAATCATCGTGTAATTAATTTAACTCTTTAACTTCAAAGTGGAAGGTTTCGTATTAATTTTTGATTAACAGGATCCAACTAGACCGAGCAAAGCTGGCAAGTATACTCCATAATAAGCAGTGAGCACAAGATCCAAAATCCACTTCAAAATTAGGCACCAAATCAAAGCTGGTGGCGCCACCGACAAACCTCCATCAATTTCCTCCACATCGCCGCCGTCTCCTAAACCCTAACCACAACGTATAACTTCAAAATATTCAATTTATTAACACGCTAAGTTTTTTTAATTACTTCCAAATTGAAGAATTTCTCATCAATTTCGCTACTATATCCAGCTGATTATTCCACTCCGGTAAATTCTCATCATTGATTGTTATCTTATTTACTGTATTTTTTCTTTCCATTTACTTCAATTATAGTTTCCATAATTTCTACTAACATTATGTTGCTTAGTCATAGTTAATTTGTTATGATGCAGCCACGTGCCACATTGGTAGATTTTAGAAAAATATTTCGGGTGAATTAATAAAGTCATGACTCGTTAAATTGCAATTAATCGTAGTGGAACTCATGGATTTTTTATATTTTGGATTAGGCGTTGATACGATATTATATGATTGTATGTGAGTGTTTTGAGCTAGTCTGATTGTAGACATTTTATCGCAGTTTTAGATCTGAAATGCCTGATGATGTTGAAAATCCGAAAAATGTGGATACAACGGAGTCGAATGGTTTGTATAGTCGGTTGCTGCAGCAAGTATCCGTATATGGTGTAGCTGCAGGGTACTGTATTTCGGCGTCATTGCTTTCTATAATCAATAAATGGGCTGTTATGAGGTTCCCGTACCCGGGAGCACTAACTGCGTTGCAGTACTTCACTAGTGCAGCGGGGGTGGTTGTTTGTGGCTGGCTCAATTTGGTGGAGCCTGATAAGCTTGATCTTCTTACTATGTGGCGGTTTTTGCCGGCTGCGATGATATTTTATTTGTCTCTTTTTACTAATAGCGAGCTACTCCTCCATGCCAATGTTGACACATTCATCGTTTTCCGATCAGCGGTGCCTATCTTTGTTGCGATAGGAGAGACGGTCTTCTTGCACCAGCCTTGGCCGTCTTTGAAAACGTGGTCATCACTTGGTACAATATTTGCTGGAAGCGTGCTTTATGTGATAACGGATTACCAGTTTACTCTCACTGCTTATATGTGGGCTGTGGCATACTTGGTTAGCATGTCGATAGATTTTGTTTACATCAAGCATGTGGTGATGACCATTGGTCTGAACACTTGGGGTCTTGTACTGTACAACAATCTTGAGGCGTTGCTTTTGTTTCCGCTTGAGTTGCTTATAATGGGAGAGTTGAAGAAGATAAAACATGAAATTGAAGACGAGTCAGATTGGCATTCTTTTCAGGTGATCTTACCAGTAGGCCTGTCCTGTTTGTTTGGGTTAGCAATATCTTTCTTCGGATTTTCTTGCCGAAGAGCGATCTCTGCTACTGGATTTACCGTCCTTGGCATTGTGAACAAGCTATTAACTGTTGTGATAAATCTAGTGATTTGGGATAAACACTCGACATTTGTGGGAACAGTGGGCCTATTAATTTGTATGCTTGGTGGGATTCTTTACCAGCAATCTACTAGCAAACCGAAGGCTGCAAAGGCAGTGGAGGCACAAGAGAGTCAAGAAGAGGAACAGAAGCTGCTTCAGATGCAAAACATCTCAGAAAATACTGACGAATCCAAGCAAGACAAAGAGTCGGAAGGAAAACAATAGTATCTTGTTCTTGGAAGAAAAACCTTAGTTACATTTTTTTATATAAACATCTGCTTATCAATATAATTATTATTTTTATCTTCCACTAGTATTTTTTTGTGTGCAAGTTGGCCTTACAGTCATTGTGGAATGATATAATGCAATGATTTTGTTCATCACATTGTCAGATCTTAGATGCCTGTGTTCCTCTTTTTGTCCATCAGCAGCTCTACTCCTGGAGTAAGTCTGCCTTCAAGTCGCACGGTCGCACCATATGGATTTACGAACAGTTCGCAGAGGTAAAAAAACACTGAGAGAAAATTGTATATTCCTCCATGACCTTGAGCATGTCATCAAGGCTTATAATCGCAGAGTGTAAGTCAGTTTCTTAATAAAAAAAGTCATTTTCTTTGTTTATGTATCCTATCTGCATTAAAATGTTCTCCCATCGACGACTTTGTACAGTGTGCATTTGATGCATTAATATAATTGTGAAACTGCAATTTTGATTTGCACAGATTCACACTCATGGGAATAGCTACAGTACAAATATAAAATAAATTTTTCATGTTGTTAACATTAGTAATGTATTTCGATTCATTCAAGACCGCAACTTGTTCAATCAACGCTTCATAATTTAAACACTTGCATATATCATGTGTTATGTTCAATTGTTTACCAGTGTGGCATTTTCATTGACTCTCATCGAGCAGGTTCGGGACCGTTTTTGTATACCATGCTACTTAATTAATAGTATCTCCAGATATCTTGGTTCCCATAGTTGTTGCACTTAAGATTCTTTAAGTATAAGCGATCATAGTATATAGTAGAAATGCAGATTTGGTGGTGATGACAGAAGGGCAAATCTTGATACAGTTCATCACATTATTTGCTGCACGTCTTCTATATAATGTAGCAGTTGGCAATGGTCTTAACATATTATTGAACTTGACTTTGTTTTCTATCATTACATCCATGTGTCACATTCGCGCTTCAAATTTTTCAACGATTCAATTCATCTTTCTCGGACGAGACAGAGGAGAACAGCTATATAAAGATCGAAACATTCCAAACGCTTCATAGATGCAAAGCTAATACATAAGCAAACCACATTACATAAAAGTGGTATCAAGCACAATAAAGCTAGATATATAACATTGCTTGAGCTTAACAAACATGGCACTTTTGTATATTTCTTCATCAGAAATTATATATAAGATTACACCATAGCGTAGAGGTCACATTCGGGCAAAATGAAAGGAAAAATAATAAAAGAGCCATCTCACAACAGTGCCATAAGTATTTACCCAGCCTGGTTCGATAAACGTCTACTGGTTATTCAACTATAGGAATTACTCCACCAGCTGCCACAATCTGCTGCTCCAGCTGCAACACCAATGAGGTGTAATCAGAAAATGCACAACATAATCTTATAGATAGATGATATTTGTTATCATAGGGGTAAGACTGCGTGCTAACACCCACATCCTCCCGGGCCTCATAGGTGACTGCTTTTTTCGAATATATTGGGACATGCTGATGTAAACATAAAATTCTTATACATATGTTCGTTAAAATGCTCTTACCCTGAATAACGCCTCGAGCTTGTTCTTCACAAGTAAATATTCTTGCTTCACTAGCTGCAGGCATCTCAGGCAACTGCATATACCCCAAGAACAATCATGTAAATCCAACTGATATATCAATATATATCCGATAACATTCGTAAAATAAGAAGCTCACCCTTGAATATTTTGTTCCTCACAGGTATTGCGAAAAGGAATGCAGACATTTGTTACCCTTTGAGCTCCAATGCTGTTGAACCAAATTACAGATTTCCCATAAATATACACTAAAATATTCATCAACTATTCGATTAACTCAGTAACAAACACCAGCATTACCATGCCCCTAAAAAATTTCGAAGAATCTCTCGCCTAAGTAGGGTAAGAGGGTCGAATTAGTATGCAACTTTACCCTTGTCATAACAAGGAAGATGTTTCCAAATCTACGCAAAAGTGGATTGCCACACTATTTACGCATTATTATCTCTTTTCAATCATCAAAATTAAGTACAAAGGCAAAAGGGGCTATTATAGTACAAACAGTAAGATATGTCCAGCAGGTCAAAATCAAGAAAAGAGTTGAATTTACTGATGTACGGATTACCTTGAACTGCTTCCCTTTAGCTGGTGAACATGTGCATCAACCTTTTTGAAGTCCACATTTGACTGGTCTCTGTAGAAAGGAACAAGATCAAGAACCAGATTTCAGAACAATATTTAATTTATCATTTGATGCTAAATGGTAAAAAGAAGAAAGACGAAGAAGACGAAGAAAATCTAACAGAGCAGTGGTGAGATCATTCAGAAGTCTTTCAGTATCCTCAAAAAAGAGAGTCACCACTTCCATCACAAATTGGGGGTTGCTCTCATCTTGTAGTTGCTGAAGCTGACTAAACTGAGCATCCAAGAACCCCTTGTAATGAAAAGCCAAAAAAAAAACCATCAAACACAATTAGGCCTACTATCCGACACCCCTTATCCTGCTTATACGAGAGTATCTTCCCAGATATCGGGACATGTTGATGTTAAAACAGAACATACAAAGCAAAGCAAGAAAACCAACAAAAACATCAAACACAACATATAACTGGGACAATTAGGCATACTATCCGACACCCCCTATCCCGCTTACAGGGGGACTATCTTCCCAGACATCGGGACGTGTTGATGTTGAAACCGAACATACAAACTAAAGCAAGAAAACCAACAAAAAACACTTCCAAATCTTATAACAAGCAACAATTGGCTTACCTCTCGAAACAAAGATGTTGTGTATTCAAGAAAGCTTCTCTGCAACTGAACAACCTCCATTGAATTTGTTCCTTTTCTCTTTGTCTCAATCTGAAACCTAGAAAGAAACCAGAGTGATTATTGGCAATAAATGGATGCCTGATGAAAAAAGGCAGATCTTGTGGGATAATTGTGTAAATGCATAAAAGGAGAATATGGAAAAGAGTGCAGTATAAAAAGGAAAGCTTTCTTTCTTTGGATTTGTATTGTTCTGTTTTTTTTTTTTTTAATAATTTAGTCTTTTAATATTATATCAGAATCTCAATTATGGGTACACCAGTACTAGTCCTTGTGTATCACCATTTCTGACACCCTCTTCAACTCCCTTTGTGAGAGGCCCTCCCTTCTCTTTCAACTTTCATATTCCTCCAATGTCCTCCTTTGTCCTTCATATTTATATATATTTTCATTGTTCGAACGGGGAGTTGGATATAGAATTTTAACGTAAGGTATTCATTTTATCATTTAAAATATAAAAAATAAATATGAGTATTTCTGTTAAGAAATATAAGGGAAGAAAAGCGACAAAATAAAATGTTTGGAACAAATTTGAACTATAAACCTCGAATAAGTTACTTAAAAACTTAACCACTATTAGTATATGTTTAAGTTGATGAGTCCATAGCTCCGATTCTCTAACTGTTACGGAGTACTTCAATTTGTTATTATGGTAAAGATCATCAACATGTCTTAATACAATTTTAAAAGTTTGTCATAAAAACTAAGGTAACGGATTACAATTTAAGGCTCTTAAAAGAAGCTAAGGTTAGGAGATTAACAGTCACGCTGTTAATTTGGTGGTATCGGATTTGAATTTCTTTCTAAAAGATCGTTTGGTTCTAGCAAAGGAGTACACCTACACTTTAAAAAAAAAAAGGGAGTACCCTTTAATTTTATTAATATGAATAATCAATTACAATCATTAAACATCATTACAATTCGTAAACTTAAGGAAAGAGGCGACTAGCGTCAAACTAGGAGTACACCCACTCTGAGTTCATTCGAATAGGAAAAAGGGCATAAATCATCACGTGTAAGTTCTATTATTCGAGAAGAAAAAAGATACGAAAATTACACAATTTTACCTATAGTAATGGGAATAAGATTCTCCGGTTCCCAAAAATAAAGTCAAACAATATGTATTACTCCTATTACATAAGACTTAAGAGCATTCGTAACATATGGTTTAAAATATTTTCTATTTCATATTTAAAGTAGGGAAAATAAAAAAAAGTATCAAATAGCAGATTTTCAATCTCTACAATTTTCCTCAAATATTATAGGGAGTCCCTTATATTTACATATTTCTAAACCACTCTTGCTTACAAGTAATAAATAGAAAATTTGAAAGAATTTGTGTAAAAATTAAAATATATTTCCTAAATTTAGTAAAGTAATATAACAAATTAATTTTAGTGAAAAAAATTAAGTAAACTGCCGCGAATGTTAGATGATAGACCGATAAACAGTGACAAATAATTTTGATATGGATTTTAGAAAGGTTGTTGTGTATTTGCCGGGGGATAGCCTATTTTATATGTTATCAAAATTTTACTATGCAGTCAAGTTGGAATAATAATTGAGTGCTTTTGGTACACTTTCGAAGGGAACTATTCTTCACTTTACACTACTGAGTATCAAATCATTGGCCAACACTATTTCCAAGTTATTAATTGTGCAATGCATATGTTCTAATGTGAAATCATCATATTAACATACTTTGGGACATTTTTTATTGACTAACACATAGAAAACGTTCACTTGTTGTGTATTGCACAAAGTATATCATGTATCGGCTAATGAGAATTCGTGATTAAAATTTTTGAAATTTTAATTTTCAAAATATACTATGATCAGAGTTAATCGAATAGTCTAATGGAAAAAGTTCTTGATAGTGACCAAAAGGTCCTCGTTTGAAACTCACCTCATCGCTAATTTATAAATTATATATATATATATATATATATATATATATTCATCAAATAATTTAGGTTGGAGATGTATTTTGATGCTCCATCTTCATATAGTTGAGCTTTATTCGATTAATTTTCTCTATGTACCATTAGTACCACATGCATTAAATTCCCAAGAATCGTTTAATTAGAATAATGCTCATATTTATTATACGAGTAATCGTACATGATTCACTTCTTGTTTTGGTAAAATGCATGAATCTAACTCTGCCTACTAAACATAAAATAATCCTATAAATATATATAATCAACTTGTTTAACTCATCCCTATTTTTGTCCTTATACAGACATATATAGTACACACATAGTACGATACTACGATATATACGTGAATAATTGGTTCAAACCAAATACTTCAGTCACATATATAGATGACAATAAACTCATTTATTTTTTCTTTCACGATTTCCGAGACACAATTTAAAACATAAATATTTTTGAGTTAATTGAATAGCCTAGTGAAAAAGGCTTTTGCTAGTGACCAAAAAGACACGGGTTCGAAACTCACATCTATCGCTAATTTACAACAGAAAAAACATAAATATTTTCAATTTTACATGTGTAAATTTTATAAGAATTTGATATTTCAAAAATTTATATTGGGACGAATCTAAGAAGATTCCATATGACTATGTTATTTCTTATCAGTTAATAAAAATTTACGTCAAACGTTTCGAAGTTTTACCCAAAAAATCAAAATAGCTCTATTAAAGAGTTAATCGAATAGGCTAGTGGAAAAGACTCTCGCTAGTGACCAAAAAGGTGATTCGATTCTCACCTCATTGCTAAGTTTCAAAAAAAAAATAACTCTATTAAAAAGGGATGGATGGAGTACCAATAATCTTACCACATAATAACTCATCAATAGCATTCACAATTGTAGGAATATTAACTCCTATTTATAAACCATGTTAGGTTAGTAGGCGAATAACCCACAACCACGGGCTTGAATTAGGATTATGCCCTAGTATTTACCTATAAATATAGATATTCTATATTGTGTTTGTAAGAACAATTATCATCAATAAAATATCTCATTCTATACTTTTACATGGTATTAAGCCTATCGATTCTTGAGGCCCAAATACATAATCCGTTGTCCTGTCGGTGAGTTTTCAACTATGTAATACTAACCTTATTTTTTTTACTGGTTATTATTATTATTATTGCAAACTCATGAAAATATTAAACAAATTATCATGAGTTTGAGGGAGGGAGATAGGATTATGAACGATAGAAAAAAAAGAAAAAAAAAGAATTGATTTCTTCCACTTCGAGTTGAAGTGGACTTTTGAACAAAATCTGACAGGTTCGAAAAGGATGGCGTTCTGGCAGTAACTGATAGGCGAATAACGCATAGTCTGGCGAACCCAACACGCACTGATCTGGCGGGTTCGAAAAGGATGACGTTCATGGCAGTTATTGATTGACGATACGCGCTGTCTGGCGAATCATACACGCACTGATCACGGATCCGACTTGATCCAACTTATGTTCTCTCTTTTATTATTATTTTTATTATTATTATTATTTCGTTATATTGCAAACTCATAAAAATTTTGTTAAATGACCATGAGTTTGAAGAAGAATGTTAGCTTAGTAAGCGAATAGCCCAAAACCAAGGGCTTGAATTATGGTTATGCTCTAGTATTTACCTATAAATATTAGGCCCGTCGTTGTGATTAAATATGTACTTGATTACTAAATAGATGCTTAAATCTCGTCACATGCACATAAATGAATAAAAAAAGGTCTACATCACATACATCTTATCTACTTCCACAACGAAATACGTATCCTCGATAGTCGAGACCTTGAATTGATCTGTATGATGCAATTCACATGCTACTTTATATCATTCACAATAAGAATTAAAGTTGAGATTAAAATAGGGTTAAAGTGGAATTTATTATCAAATAGTAAAAGTGTAAGTTTTGGGGTTTAAGTTTGAACATCAATTTTTAGTGCTAAATTATTCAAGATTAAAGGAGGCCCGCTGGTGAAAAAGTGCCCTATGCTTTCTCACTTTTTTTTTTCTCACTTAATAAACGCATTTTTGTCCAGTAATTCATAATAAAAAATATAAAATTGTTTTTTATTTTTCGAGATCTATAAATAAAGTCTAGATTTGTTTTATTTGGACACAAAGAAATGAGTTTCTTACACCTTTCTCCATTTATTCTTTGCAATAGTTGATGTGGAAAGGAGAGAAAGTGAATAAAACTATGTTATGGAAAATGAGTTTTAATAGGAGTGTAAATGGCTGTTAAGCTGCACTGAATAAAACCCAAACAATTAATATTTTATTGTGAATTGATCTTAGTGCCAGATTTCCACTTCGCCAGTCGCCAGCTATATTATATTCTTAATAAAAGTAATTTCATTAAAACACGCTCATTATTATGTAGGGTAGAAATCGATTTAATAACTAAAGGACTTATAAAAGGTAATGGATAATTTAGTTCCCGATAATGGAATGAAATTATATTTTAATCTTATATTGTTACATATATATTAGTCCTCGAATGAAGTGGCACAAAGTGTTATCATATAGTCATAGAAAGTGATAAATATTGCGCATTCGTCCTCACTTTTTGAGGACCATAATATTGCATCATTTATCACTTTCTGAAATTATACGACTATTCTTGTACCATTTTCAAGAACTGTGTTGTAACAATTTAACTACGTGGGACTTAAATGTAACTCCATCGCACTATCTAAAATCAAATCGACAATTACCTCAATAAGTTATTAGATATGTATATATATATATATTACAAGTTTAAATTAAATAATATGATCATGAAGTTTAAAAAGAATGAAATAATATGATTAATCCTCTAAAATTTATATTTGACCAGACAATTGTAAGTATATTTAAAATATAGCACCCTCTCCCACTAATTATTAAACATTCAATAATGAATATGTCAGTACTAGAGTAGCACATACATGGTTTAATTTCTGCAAGCATTAATGTTCACTTGACAATATCATTTTGGTCCACATAAAAAACTTTTATCAGACACATTTATGTGAATGCCACATTATTGCAATGTCAACGAGAATGTAGGGACGAGTCCAAAAAATGAAGATGATTTATAAAAAAAAAGATGCATGCTATCAAATCCAAAATAATTGATTTTTATTTTTTTTTTAAATAAAATCTTGATCATCAATTATTTATTATTGTTTATCTAAAACACATAAAATTTATATACTCCAGTTGAATTCATCTTTTAAAGTATTTTCATAATATTAATTTTCTAATTTGTTAATAATATAATTAAAAAATAATCGTATTTTCAATATTTACCTCAATATATGGAGAGTATAATTATGTTGAATTAAATAGGGTATATAATTGTACTCCAACAGAGAGAAAGTAATGAACAAATTCTAGATAGCAACATTACAACAAGAGTGATGTTTTTTCTTAACATATGTCAATTCGTTCAATAGTTTCTGCTCCTGATTGTGTACTTGTGCTCTCAAGTGAAGTAGGAAAGGAATTAGAAAAGGTACACAAAATTAAAACAAGTGGGGTTACAAACGTGCTCATAAATTATTTCGTTTTTTCTTCTTCTGAATTGTGCTCAAGTTAACGCGTAAATAGAGTTAATCAAATAGCCTAGTGAAAAAGGTTCTTGGGAGTGACCAAAAGATCCTGGTTCGAAATTTACCTCATCGTTAATTTACAAAAAAAAAATTAACGCGTAAATAACTTCAAGAATAAATGTAGAAACAATTGTCATCGGAGAGAGATTGGCATTGTTATGTTTCCTAATAAATTGCCAAAATATCCTCGAAAGAGGTTGCCATTTGACCTTTGAAACTTTAAAATTTATAAATTAGTTCTCGAAATTGGACAAAAGTTACACTTAGACAAAAAGCTGTCGGAGCTGTTAAAATTCAAACGTAACTTTTTCTCTCATATGTTAAATTTAGCACCCCGCTATCACAACTCTTATCCTATATCGGGGTTTAATTTGTAATTGTTGAACGTAAAGGACCAAATGACAACCTTGACCCAATTTTAAATACCATATCAACATTTAATCTTATGTTTCCCTTCCAAATTCCTCAATCATTATCATTAGAGATAAATATGCAAGAAAATACATAAAACAACTAGATACTAGTGAAAACATAATCCTATCCTCCTATCTTTATTCCTAACCTTTGAAGATCCTTGAAGCACCTTCCTTGATATATGCATCACTACAAACCATAAAAAACTCTAAATATATACCTCCCCTATATTTTCTCCTCCTTCTAGTGTATCTCTCAAATGGTTAAATCCATTCTCCTTCTTTTCTACCAAAATGCACACTCTTACATTCTTTCAAACATAAAAATTAAAAATTAAAAATTAAAAAAGAAGCCCAAAAAGACCAAAAAATATTTAGACAGGATGGCCTTTTGGAGATCTTCAACATATACTCCTCTCCTCGGCCTCCTGTCCCTCCTCCTCCTACAATATATTTCGACCACTCTCGTTTTTGGCTTCCATGCCGACATTATTCAAATGCCCTCCTCTTCTCATATCCCGGAGTTTCGTGAAGCACCATCCTTTCGAAATGGCGAATCATGCAACGCCACTCGAAATTCAATCGATAACAACAACAACATAATCCACATTGTCATGTGTCTCGACGTCAATTACATCCGCGGAACAATTGCAGCCGTTTTATCAATCCTGCAACATTCAACGTGCCCAGAGAACGTTTCCTTCCATTTCCTAGCAGTACATTTAGAACCCGAAATCGACTACTTAATGAAAACAACCTTCCCTTTCTTGAACTTCAAAATGTACCACTTCGATTCAAGCCGAGTCCACGACAAGATATCGAAATCAATCCGACCAGCCTTAGACCAACCTCTAAACTACGCAAGAATCTACATTCCCGACATTTTACCAAACCATGTTACACGAGTTATATATCTCGATTCAGATGTTATACTAGTGGATGATATAGTAAAACTTTGGGAGGTAGATTTAGGAGACAAAGTACTAGGTGCACCAGAATATTGCCATGCAAATTTCACGCGATATTTTACAGACACATTTTGGAAAGACCCAAGATTTGCAACAACATTTGAGGGAAGAAAACCATGTTATTTCAACACAGGAGTTATGGTAGTAGATATTGATGAATGGAGGAGAAAAGGGTCAACAGAAAAAGTTGAAAAATGGATGGCAATTCAAAAAAACAAAAGAATATATGATTTAGGTTCTCTGCCCCCAATTTTGCTAGTTTTTGCAGGGGATATTAAGGGGGTTGATCATAGATGGAATCAACATGGTCTTGGAGGGGATAATTTAGAGGGGCATTGTAGAGGGCTTCATCCAGGGCCAATTAGTCTTTTGCATTGGAGTGGAAAAGGGAAACCATGGTTGAGATTGGATGTTAGAAAGCCATGTCATGTTGATTATTTATGGGCACCTTATGATCTTTATTATAGGTCATCAAGAATTGCTTTTGAAGAATAGTTGTGATGGTGATATCAATGATATTACGTCAGTTCGAGGGCTACCATGTCATGTTAACATATATAAACCGTGGTTGAGATTGGACGTTAGCTCGGAAGCCATGTCATGTTGATTATTTATGGGCACCATATGATCTTCATTATGGGTCATCAAGAACTGCATTTGAAGAATAGTTGTGAATGATGAAATGGAAGATGAAGATGTGTAGATGATGGTGTATGTATGTATGTATGTATGTCCACTTGTGGTGATGGATCAAGGAGGAGACATGTAAATTTTCTTATGTTAGTTTTGTTTCTAGGTTTCATGTAGTGTACATGTAAATGATGATTAGATTAAATTTAGTGTTAATGAGATGTTTATTTTATACGTATATGTTACACATACACAACCCTCTTGTAATTGGGATTTATTGTCGGCTTATTGCTACTCGTTGAGGATGCACTGAGTAAATCTCGACTGACGCAATAACTTACAAATCACATGAAATAGGTAAACCATGCTAATCTGAACTTAAAATGTTAATCATCATGGCGACATGCAAGTAGGGATTTAATTTCATGGAATAATAAAAAACGAAAATATATATAGAACCATATATAACAAGTTGATCGGTTACGTTAATCAAATGATATAGAAAGGTGATAATAAGCCAATTTTACAAGTACAATATGTGGATCATAATTGAAGTCTTCTCATAAGCTTATAAAAGTCTTGAACAATATGTTAAATATACTTGACATCTTGCTAGATATTAACAAATTGTAAATTGGAGAACTTAATAAATTTTAGATTATGGCCAAAATTTTGATGTTACATACACTTGTAGTGAAATATTGATCACACGATATTATCCTATCATATGCAATAATAATCCTTCCAAAATTAGAGATATCACAAGAAGCATTGTTGCTCCTTTATAAATTTTGAAAAAACAGATAAGATTATTCTCATTGTTATTACTACAAATGGAAGTGTTTCATCAAATTTTGGCTGTTGTATTACTATGTTTTGGTTTGGAATTGTTGGCAACTGTGGCTCCTGTTCAAGATAAAAACCAAGCAGGTATGTATAATTTATAATTATGTATTATTAGTCCCTTCGTCCCTTTATTTAAGGACCATTTAACTTAAAAAGTGAATTTTTATTTCAATAAAATAGTCCTTAGATTAAGCGGCGGAGGCGGAGGCGGAGGAAGTACTATATATTGTGTTGACAAATGAAGGAATATGGGGATGCAAACATAAAATATGTAAACTACAACTAGGAGGTCTTGGGTTCAATTCTTGTTGAAAAAAATTTATCTCGTATTTCATTCTAACTTTATATTAGTTAACACCCATTCTAATGGTCTATTAATTAGGAATTTATCTATTCGTGACACTGTTGTATTCATATTTTTTTTTGAAAATTTACAAAAAAAACAGCTTAGATAACTTAAATTGAGCGAATATACTGTCATCAAGGTACGGTTTAGTCCCTAATAGTGGTAGTCCCCGAAAATGACAAAAAGTTGCAAATTAATCCTAAGGTTAACTATTCCGTTAATTTTTAACATTAACACGCAATAAGAAGTTAAATTTGGGACAAAAAATAATTTCTTTTGAAAACTTAAACTAGTTTTTTGTGTTAAATTTTTTTTTTTTTAAAAGTTGCATTTCAGTTTCTTAATGAAGATTCACTATTCACCAAAAATGAGTTGAAGCCTTAAAAAGATATTTTATGTCTCAAATTTAACCTCTCATAGTGCTGGTGTTAAATATTAGTGGAGCACATATGCAATTTTTCTGGCCACTTTCGAGACCAAACTACAATGGTATCACTGTTGGGGAGTAAACTGCAACTTGATGGAACTATTTCAACAAGTTGCTCGCTTAACATTTGTGGAGTGAAAAGATAATTTTTAAATACCGTCGTCCATATATTTTTAATATGTATAAGGACGTGGGCGCTATTCAAGAAGAAACAACTTAACCTTATCAAATTAACTTTAGCCTTTTCGATGATTAAATAATTGAATATGCCAATGATTATGTTCTTAGTGCTATAAGTTTAAAAATGGTTTAATAAGGTCAAGTGCAAGAATAGACAAGCTATTATGTCAGTTCGAGGTCTAATCAGTTAGTACTGAATCTTGATGAACCTTTTCTAAGCTATCCTTCTCAGGTTATTTTTGTCTAAATAAGCAAATTATTACGCCAGTCTAATGTCGAGCTAACCAATGCGTACTCGACAAAGAGTGATTGTTTGTCACTTGGTCCCTTAAATCACTGTTGTAGCTTGTAATATATTGAATTTTGTAAAGCTAGTACATAAACTGATACAGTCTATTTTGAACACAAAACCAATGACATGTTTGTATACTATAACTAACAGGCTTCATAAGCATAGACTGTGGTGCTCCTGAAAGTTATATAGATCCAGATACAGGTATAACTTACATTTCTGATGAAGGGTTGATAGAAACCGGTGAGGTGATCAATGTATCATCGTCCTATTTGCCTCCGCCATCATATGCTCCGCCAGGGCCAAGTCCAGGCGATCCTTCTCAGGTTAGACAAAACCAAAATATCAGAAGTTTTCCTAATGGCACCCGGAATTGCTATGTTCTAAGACCATCCCTTGGAAAATTTAACAAATACCTGATCAGGGCAGCATTCTACTCATCAAACGACGACAATGGCAATGATAACGAGCCTCCACAATTCGATCTCCATCTTGGAGCTGACTATTGGGATACAGTGAGGGCATACTACTTATTGAATCAATATATAGAGATTATCCACATTCCATCAACAGATAACATATATGTGTGCCTTGTAAACACTGGGAAGGGAACTCCTTTTATATCCAGTTTGGAGTTGAGGCCCTTAAACAATTCTATGTATCAAACCAACACTTTTCAAGGGTCACTGCGAAACAATGGCCTGGTGCATTACGATTTTGGCTATAAATTTACCTCGACAGTACGCAGAATCATCAGGTCAGGCCGTCCGCCTATTGCCACGATTTTCACTACGAGAAAAAGCAACTTTTTGTTACCCACAATTGCATAACAAATGCTAACTAACTTTTTGTAAAAGCGTAACAAACAACTGAAAATTTAGGAATAGGTCCTTTTTCTCTTTTCCCTAAAATCTGTTGCAAAAGGTCTTTTGACAATATTGTATGCTAACAATAGACTTACAATATTGTGCAGGTACAAAGATGATTTATATGATCGAATATGGTCACCGGTTGGGTGCCTATTAGGAGCCGGACCCCAATTGAGATTTATAAATACAACTTCACAAATTGATACGCAGAAATCCTTATATAAGATGCCATCAGTTGTCATGTCCACAGCCTGCACCGTCGAGGGTTCTAACAACTCCTTGACATTTTATTACCCAAAAAGACGTCCTACGGATCACTTATATTTTGTTCTCCACTTTACTCAACTTCACAAAAACCAACCTCAAGGTCAATTTATAATATCCGTCAATGGGGAAACATGGGGACTGATTTCTATTCCCTCATACTTAACTCCAGAAACCGTTTTTATTGAACTGCCATTATCGGTGCACAATAGCGCTGGTTATTTCTTCTCCATCAACGCAACCGAGAATACTACTTCCACGCCTGTCATCAACGCCGTTGAGGTTTATGGGTCTGTAAACATTCTGCAGTCCCAAACAAGTGATCAGGAGAGTAAGTACAATGGATATAGTACACTATACTAAATATACACGATTTCTATGTCTAAGTATAGGGGGAAATTGGTCATAACTTGTGTGACACTCCCTGTTACACTTTGTTAAGATTTATAATTGAGATCCGGATTTAGTAAAGATTACATGATACGATAAGAAATATACACATATTTAATATAATCAATATTGTACGCAGCTGCTGCAATGTTGAGCATGAAAGCAACATATAATATCTCAAGAAACTGGCAAGGGGATCCATGTGCACCACAAAACCTCTCTTGGGAAGGTCTCAGGTGTAGCTACAATGGTTACGATCCACCGATAATCATATCCTTGTGAGTATCCAGTCAATAAATGTTGCATAATTCTCTACTAATATTACGTTCACACTGAGTTACTGACCTTGATCCACCAATAATTGATAGTTAGCTATAAGTACAATTATAAGCAAAGTTGATTGGTTCCGATCACTCGAATTCAAAAACCTTCCAGCTTCTACTACTCATATACGTATATAAATGTATCGTTAACATACCCTAAACTGACGTTCTTTTCTTTTTATGTTTTAACATATTGTTTCACTGTGTCCTATTCGATCTCTCTGTTGGCTCTCTTTTCTGATACACGCCTTCTGCAATTAGAAATTTATCAGCAAGCAGAATTGCAGGAGCAATGTCAGCCGCCATATCGAATCTTACTACGTTACAAACTCTGTAAGTGCCCATGGATGTATCAAGATTTGCCTATAGGACAAAGTACACATTCCCGGAATTTATGTGGATATATATGAACGAACTTCTTCTTTCAGGAATTTATCACAAAATGGATTAACTGGACCGCTGCCAGATTTTCTGGGCAAATTGACTTCTCTTACAACTTTGTAAGTTGTTATTCTTTGAGTGACTTGGTTTAGTAATCAAGAATTGAGTGAACTTCTGTTCTCAGGGATCTATCAAACAATATGTTAAGTGGACATCTCCCGGATTTTCTTGGCAAATTGCCATCTCTTGAAACTTTGTAGGTGATTTAGCTCTTCAATTACCATAATTAGCTCATGGAATGTTATTCAAAGTTTTGAGGACCTGTTTTGTCTTAAAGGTACTTAGAAGGAAACAATTTCACTGGACCGATTCCACAGACATTATTGGAGAAGTGGCATGAAGGGAATTTGTCATTGAGGTGAGTTACGCGATTTTCCTCGTACTCTTTCTAATGAATTTACCTAAGTTCTAAATTTGCATTATCTTTTGCTGATCTAAGTATTGAAGGTTTACCAAAAAAGAAGTCCACATTCAAATGGAACGACAAGAAGGTTATTATCCCAATGGTAACTTTAGTAGGGGTGTTGTTTGTTGTTTTACCTTTGACTTTATTGGTTGTCTTACGGAGGAAAAAGAAAAAGCAAGGTATGAATTTCAACAGTTTTCCACATATCACTCTTGTTATATCTACACTATATGTAATTGGGGAAGGGGGGAATTAGTTTTTTTTTAGTGAAGCCCCATGTTCTAAAAATCCCATAATTGTAGGAGAAGTTACAAATAAAATTTAAATTCAAAATCAATACTTTATAAATTACTTTAAATATAAATTTGAATAAATATTTTTACATGACAAATTATCAACAATTGTTTCCATAATTATTAATTTTATATTTTTATTTAATGATTATTTTATTAAGATGCACAAGCATGAATTGTGCCCAAAAGACTAGTACTCCTATAATATATCAAACAATGTTATATGGAATATAGTTGATTATTTGTCCTCTCTTTTGTGGTTGTCTGAGTATATCGACAGATAAACTAGGTCGCACTGCAGAGACTAGGAAGGGAAAGGATCAGAATCGCTATGCGCTGGAACCAAAGCACAAAGAATTTACATATTCAGAGATTGTAAGTATCACCAGAAATTTTCAGAAAGAAATTGGCAGAGGATCATATGGAATTGTGTACCATGGATTACTTGGTGAGCATATTGAAGTTGCCGTTAAGATGTATTCTTCATCATCATCAGATGATTGTTTTAAGGAGCTTCAACTTGAGGTGTGATTCTATACCCTCATTCGTCCATCAGGGAAAATTATAGTCCTTAGCGAATGAATGAATTTTAGTGAATTTCAGGCTAATGTTCTTATGAGTGTTCATCACCGGAACTTAACCGGTCTCATTGGTTATTGCATTGATGGGGTGCGCGTTGGCATCATTTATGAGTACATGGCAAATGGAGATTTAAGAAGGCATCTGTCAGGTATATTATTTTGTTTGTTCAAAGCATCAATTTGTGTTGTTAAATAGTATATAAATCATAAGTTCGTTTTAATATATATGTGCAGCAACATCTTCTCGTGTCTTGAGTTGGCAAGAGAGGATGCAAATAGCATTAGATGTAGCACAGGGTAAACACTTGGTTCCTCCTTTACCACTTCTATCTTGGTTCTGTGACCTCTTGTTGACAAGCTGCAAAATTTTACAGGACTAGAATATATGCATCATGGTTGCAAGCCCCCGATTGTTCACAGAGATGTAAAGTCGAGCAATATACTTCTAGATCAGAATTTTAAAGCCAAAATAGCTGATTTTGGTTTGTGTAAACCTTTCCCAAATGAATCCGTTACTCACGTTTCAACTAAAAGGGTTGCTGGCACTAAAGGATATCTTGATCCAGCGTAAGTAGTGTTTCTACTAATGTATCGATCATTTTCTTTTCCCCTTCATTCCCTTCCTGTTTGTCCTGAACCTCTTCAGAGGCATCGGGGCATGTTAATGTTTTCTCCCCCACAAATTTTGATCTAGTATAAGCGAAAGTGAAATTATCCTTTTGCAGGTATGAACATTCTGGAAGACTAACCCAAAGGAGTGATGTTTATAGCTTTGGCGTTGTTCTATTGGAAATGATCACATGCAAACCAGCAATAAATCTTACACAATGGGTTAACTTCACTCTCCAACAAGGGGATGTGTGTAATGTTGTTGACTCAAGGCTCATGGGAGACTTTGATGTTCCTTCTGCCACCAAAGCTCTACAGATCGCCACTATTTGTGCATCTGAGGACCCAACCCAAAGGCCTACGATGAATTATGTAGTTATGGAATTAAGGCAGTGTTTAATTACAGAGATGACCCGACGGGAGATGATAATGCCAAAGAACTCGGTTCATGATTCCGTGGAAACTGAGGTTTCTCTAATGAGTACTGAGATCTTATATGTTGGGAGATAGTCAGATAGTCAAGACAATATACAGAAAATAGAACCCGCAAATATTAGTCGCTTCTCTATGTATATTTAATTTATGTATCGTGTCTAGAACAAGGTACAATTATTACATGTTCATGTGTTAGTAATATCATATATAACTATCTTTTACGAACTAGGGTGTACGTTCATCCGCCTAAACTAGTGATATTAAAACGATGCGACAATTGAATGTACCCAACAAGAAACTAATTCATGAACATATCAAGAAACGTACCTTCTCGTGCATAAGGTATAAGAAGCATAGAGAGTTGCAGCAGAACAATGCAGCTAAAACTTGAACGGGCTCGGCCTGGGACGAGGCACACAAGAACCAGGTCTCGCAATCATAACAGTGATAAACCTACCATCAAAAAACTTGACAACAGCACAGATTCATTGTCAATAACAAATAATCGTAAGTGAACTATACATAAAGTCTTCAGAAAGAGAATACCTTTCCGTTCATATCTTTTACCGCTGTTTGAGCTGACACCGGGCTAGAAAACCACATATATGCAAACCCCAAAGGTTCTTTGGTTCTCTTATCACTTAACATTTTAACTGTAACGTAAGAGATAAAACACAAAACGTTCAATTCGTGTGATAAGACTGCAAATTTTCTATTATATGAACTCTTAATTACAAATCCAACAATCTAGTCTCACCTCTGGTGACATCTCCATATGATGCAAATGCCATTTCCAATCTTCCCTCTGATGTTGATAGCGGGAGTCCTGCAAATTACATCGATTCAGTTTAAAAGAAGTGCTCGATTGGGAATACATAAGCATCGGTATTTCAAAATCAATTTAGCATAAAAAATGTTAATCATGTATCTGATAGTTTCCATTCTTCATTCTTCTAAGAATGACATTGAAACACTCCTGGAAATCACAGAAACTAGCTGCATTCGCCATTCGGGGATATCATAATATTTCGTTCTCTTATTTGTTTGGTACCAAATCCTTCCCCTCCTCTATATAAAAATATTGGTTCCGCCAGTCCATCTAAACATAAAATTCTTAGTGGTCCACTTACTGGTTATGCTAATTGAGAAAAATGTACAAGCAGTCAACGAGGCATACCCGAAAAAATGAGTCGCATGTCAATCAACATTTTATACTATTAATAATTAAGTAAATAAAATTGGTAAAGAATGAACCTTTTACAAATATAATGGATGTTGAAGATTCTTCATGATTGGGCTCAGTGAAAGAGCTTGAGCTGCCACTACATGAACATATTTGAGGGGATGGGTTTAAGCATAAAAATGATGCAAAGTTTGAAACTTTTGGGGTATTAAGTATGAATTTTGATGAAAAGGGTCCTTTAATTGCAATATATTTGCTTGAATTGAAATATGGAATTGGAATTGAAAAATTGCAGAACAGAGCCATATTTTCAGCCCTAAGTTGTACCTTTTGGAGGATTTGTTGTACAATGTGAGGGGGGGGCGGGGGGGGGGGGGGGTGATCATCATTAAGAAAAGTTGGGCCCATGGATCCATTGGACTTCAGAGCCTATATTTGCATTTTCACTGCTCCAAATTTAAATTTATGAAAGATCAATTAATAAAGTTAATAATCTTTTGAAGTTGAATATACCCGAATTAAGTGATATTAATATTTTTCATTTGTTTGATTATGGATAAGACAATTTAAATTTAATTTGAAGTTATGTAAATCAATTACAACATTTTAAAATGATGGGGAGCCAATTGGCTTTATATTTATTAGATAGTAATAGATAATATTAATTTCATTGAAGATATCTAATTATGTCTAGTTATAAACTTTGATTGCTGACACTTGACATAATTTGAACTAAAATATGTGTATGTGTGTTGTTCAACACCTAGTGGGGAAAAATATCAAAATCGATTACTCGCATACGTGATAATTTGGGTCTAAATGAAACTTATATGCATACTAAAACCTCATATTTGGATAAATAACAATTGATAACAAATTAGACACGATATGTAACACTAAACAAATTGTAATAAGTTTATTGTACGCCACCCAGGAACATAACTTACTGATAATTGATAGGTTGACAATATTATAATTTTAGGTTGAAAACTTACTAAAGTATTACATGATATTTTATTGGTCATTGCTCTTATAAAGATGTTATAAGTTATAACGTCAAACCATCAATTATTTATTGTCCTTTCCCGTGTTCGAAATGAATCTAATGCTTGACCACCTACCATTTGAATGCACCCATACTTTTTCTGGTTCTCACACACCAGTAATTATCAAATCCCTGTTGCCAAATGCAATTATTGAATAGGGTAGTTGAATTCCCAACTTAATTCGGCAACTATTTATTACAAATGGTACCCTACATACTACATATTGTCCTATTTTACAAATGTTCACCTAAGTCCGATGACCGACATAGCTCCGTGTTTCATTGTTTTATAGTTTTAACCGTGTCTCTTACGTGACATTTTTCAACACCCATCCATACATAAAAAAATAAAATAAAAAATTGTACAAACGTAACATAGAGCAATTGGTAAAAAATATAGTGTAAAATATTAGCAGTTTCGGCTCTTAACGCAGATAAGGTTCAACTCAGATAAGAATAGCGAATTTTGTGTTAATGATAGTTAACATGCAAATTCTAGTTCTCTGATCATGTGAGACACTTCTAATGATTTACCCCTTCAACTTATAATTTCATGATAGTGAAAAATAAAATTTACTAGTACAATAATTTCACACTTTTTATAAAGAGATTTTTGTTTTGATGTTAGTCTGCCTCAAACTTCCATCAAAATCAGTTTTTCGATCTCGTTGGTTTCCTTTTTCCTACTTAGCTACTTATTCATAATCAGTTTTTCGATCTCGTTGGTTTCCTTTTTCCTACATAGCTACTTATTCATTTTAATTAATTAGTATGATCACTTTTTTGGGTGTTTTTTCTCCAAATGGAATAATCTATCTATAAAACTTGTCGGCAATATATATGGAACGTTACCTAAAAATTTATTGTGTCTTTGCATTTAATGTGTAGTAGACTAAATTCTGATGCTAACAATGCAATAATCCTTTAAGTGAGCAGTTCGATTACATTAACTCTTAATTTTCTCCTCTACATAAAATTCGAATTCTTAATAGTTTCATAATGAAGTACCAATTCAATTAACCAATATATCAATTAATTATCTCACTCGACTAGTTTAAATGATCTTTTTTATCCTATTATTAAAATGGGCAACACTATACATTACAAAGTGATTTACTGTAACATAAAATTGTTATTCGATTTCCTATTTAGAAGGATAATAAATTACTATTCTCGTGTGTATAATGAATCGGTACTATATAATCTTAGAATTGAATGAGATATTGAATATGCACAAGCCAATTCAATTATTCTTAGATGTTAAATCGTGTAACAGCTGTGAAATACAAAGTAATGCATATGTACAATAATAGCACGTAGTTGTCACATTCACATAAATCATATCATCATGTGTCATGTGAGCCTCCCATGCATATACATTATCTCTACATTATTTTGTCCAAATTAAAAATCTGCCCTTAGATTTTACGATTTAATATATAGGAATGTGGACCTTTCAAAATATTCAGAGAGTGTAGTTTATTTATATGTCAACATTACTGATAAGTCAATAAATTTACTTAAATAGCATTATATCACTCCGCAAGTTTAGTTCAATTATGACAATCTTAATGTCGTACTAATGATCGAAACTTTAGTTTGTTGAAACATCAACACGTTTAATTAAAATTATTCAATCATATACTGAATAAATGCATGAGCTGGTGACATGTTTTGTGAACTTTTTTGTATATGGAAAAGTATTATCTGCTTCCGACTATATTGGAGGCTTTTTGACAAAATAAATTGTAAATCGAATGATGTGTTTAATATGGTAACGATTTTATGAGAGAGGGGATTAATAACAAGCAACAAAATTGGAAATAATTTTTGCAATATATATATATTTCATCAAATTATGTCTTCACATACATGAATTTGAATCTACCATGTAATCACTTTAGTAATAATTTTATCATTTATTACTAAGCTATGTTGTGGAGGCGTTTTTATAACCATTTGAATTCACTAATCGTAGCCCACACATTATCCCTACGCGGGAATATAGAAGAAGGTAAATTGCAGATTGTGTCTTGGCTAATCAGAGTACTAGTGTTTGTCTTTTAACCACTTCAATACAAGATTTACTCTTAGCATAGTCGAATTGATCGCGTGAAGAGGCGAGACTGCAAGTATTTAACACTCTTATTATTTATTAGTTGAGCTATATATATATACCCCTAGGGCAAAGAAAAAAAATGAAAGTTCAATCTCCCTCGTGAATATACTAGTAATTATTTGAAAAACCGAATTATAAATCGAACAATATATTTAATAACAACTTTGTGAGAGAAAAAATGAATATGATACAAAATCATAATCAACGTCTACAATATATATCTAACAATATTATCTCCACTTGAAATATATTCACTCTATAACGTTAGCGCTTATTACTCACATAAACCATTATGTACATGGATAAATAAAGGAGGCAAACAAGTGAGTAAAGGCAAAATTACGTTTGTAGCTACTTTAGCACACGACGCCGTAGCTGATTTTGCTAGTAACATAATGCATCCATTTTTCTGAAACTTGAACTTTTCCATTGAAGTGTGAACGCCGCCGACACGAATTGATACGGGAAACGGATGGATCACATATACAGACATGCTTACCACTTGCTCATCTTTATAGAATCGACTCCTTCCGTTTTATTTATCGTTTAGACAATTTAAACATAAATTAAAAAAAAATCCATAAAATACGTAGAAAAAAGAGAATTATAATTAATAATTAGTTGATAACTAGAAAAGAAAAACAATTTTAAACTATATCGAACGTAAAAAAATTGAAATGCTGAAAATTAATTACCGATGACTTAATAGTCTGAAGGCACTTGACCTGAATTATAATTTAATGATTAGTTGATAATTAAAAAAGAAAAACAATTATAAAAGTACATTAAAAAATATTTAAAAAAAAAGTTGAAATGCTAAAAATTAATTACTGATGACTTAATAGTCTGAAGATACCTGACCTGAACTTCATTCTATTATTGAGTTTCCAGTTACACTTTTATTGTTGGAAGTATAATATTTCATACAATCTTTGTACTAGTACTTTATAATTTCTATATTCATTAATTAGATACTTATAATTTCTATATTTCTTGAGTTAATCGAATAGCATAGTGGAAAAAGGCTCTTGCTAGTGACCAAAAGATCCTGAGTTCGAAACTCACCTCATCGCTAAATTATCAAAAAAAAAAAAAATCTATATTCCTTACTTTTAATTTATATTAAACATATTTTCAAAAAAAAAAATTAGGACTGATTTTTTTTACGATGATTGAAGGGGAAACACATACATGTCCTGATGTGTATAGTTGTGAAAGTACAATGCACATGTGAGTTGTGAGACCATTTCGGAAAGACCAAAATGCGTAACAGCTCAACATCATAAGCTAATTACCTCTATTTTTATTTCATTTTTTAGTCAATCAAAGTATCAAACTATTCGATAATTATGTTTGTCTTTGACCACATGTAAATGTCTCAAACCACAACGTTATATTCTTTGTATTTGTCCAAATTCAACCAATTATACACAACATATTTTTCTTTATATATTTTTTCCCGATAATCTCTAAGCTTTATGTTTTTTTTAATCTATTTCAAAAATTATTTCCACTTTTATTCCCTTTCATAGACCCTCTGTCACATAAACCAGTACATTATTCGCTTTCGGACAATATTTAAGCTAGACAGTATCAATACTGCTGAAAAATATTTATTTTTTTGTCCTTTTGGTTATGTGGTATTTCTGATATTTGGTTCTTGTTTGCAATTTTTGATATATTTGGTTCTTGTTTGTACACATTCAAGCTTATCTTGTGAATTTGTGTGGTGAAAATGATGCATCCATTTTCAGAAAAAGGTGGAAAATTTGCATGGATTTTGAAGCTGAAGCAAAACAAGAATCCAATGGTGCAATGGGGATTTAGGGTACTGATTTTTAGTGTTTTTGTTGGGTTATTAGTAATCTGGGCAATTGATAGTGTTAGTGTTGCACCATTTGAATCAGATTTTGTTGGTTTGAAGCCAAATAAAACTGTTTCAAAAAACCAAGATTTGAGCTTTACCAACTTTTCTTCATCTGCTGCACAACCTCCTAAAATTGCTCCTCAGGATAATATAGCAGAAACTCATCTAAGTTTGGCCCCTGTAATTGCTCCTGAAGTTGCAAGAATTGAAAATGAGTCCAATGTTGTTGAAATCTTGGAAAAAGTTGAAGCTTTGGAGTGGATTTCAGCTGAATTGGAGGGTAATTATACAACAAAGTTGATGAGTAATTGGCTAGCACCACTTGGGGAGCCTTGTAAGGACTCGAAATCGGCCGATATTAGTCTCCCAAAACTGGATGGTGTAGAAAACATTGTGTTGTCTAGTGGTGAAATCCATGAGTTTGTTTTTCAAGCAGTGGATGATCAGGGGAACCCTCGTTGTGTCGGTGGCGATTATTTCGAAACTGATCTCTCAGGGGAGTCATGGAAAGCTAGACCACCTATTAGAGATTTTGGAAATGGTACATACTCATTTTCCCTCCAGGTGCATCAAGATTTCTCTGGTTATTACAACTTGACAATTATACTGTTGTTTAGACATTTTGAGGGGTTGAAGCTTTCCCCTGAAAGATTTGCGTTCGATAAGGTTGTTCGTGTGATACCGATTATGTTCAACAGAACTTCAGCTGAGTTACCGATGATTTCAGAGTGTACTAAGGATGATTTTTATAGGAATGTTTGGTCAGGAAGGTGGACTAGGCATGCTAAGAATGAGAACTGTGTGATAAGTGGTGATGGGAGATATAGATGCCTGGAACCGAATTTTCCGTGCCAACATCCTTGGTGTGATGGATCTCTGGGGCAATTGGAGAGCAATGGATGGGTTTATTCGACACATTGTTCGTTCAAGATGTTTAATACTGAAGAGGCATGGAATTGCTTGAGTGGTAGATGGATTTTCTGGTGGGGGGATTCTAACCATTGTGATACAATTAGGAACATTCTGAATTTTGTGTTGGGTATTGGTAACGTTCCTGTAGTGCCTAGGATATATGATTATAACGTTACCAACCCTAAGAATCCGTCCCAAGTTGTCCGGTTTACTAGCATTTTCAATGGCCATTGGAATTCTACAAGCAATTACCAAGGGTTGAATTCATTGAGCAATGCAGGGTACAGAGAGTTGCTTAAAGGATATTTTTCAGGCAATGTTGTTCCAGACACAATAATCATGAATTCAGGCCTACACGATGGTGTATATTGGCCAAACCTTAGGCGATTCGTGGGAGGGGCAGAGTTTGCAGCCAAGTTTTGGAAGGAAGTATTCGATGGCGTGAGAGAACGAGGAGCTGTGCCACCAGTGGTTATTTATCGGACTACAATCACTACTGGTGGTTATGCCAGGAGGTTAGCGTTCAATCCTAGTAAAATAGAGGCATTCAACGGGGTAGTATTGGATAAACTAAGGCAACATGGTGTAGTCGACAAGGTGATTGATGATTTTGACTTAACTTATCCATGGCATTATGATAACCGGTGCAATGATGGCGTGCATTATGGTCGTGCACCCGCCAAGATGAGGTGGAGGGATGGCCAGATTGGGCACCAATACTTTGTCGACCTGATGCTATGCCATGTTCTGTTCAATGCCCTATGCTCAAGCTAAGCTAAATAACAATGGTGATGGTAACATACGACGAAACGCAACTCCTCCTCCCCCCCCCCCCCCCCCCCCCCCCCCTTCCGGAATATATGGTGTCCCATTGAAATGGAGAAATCAATTAAGGACATGGAGCATCATAACAGGAGTGGGGTCTTTAGTATGTAGAAAACATTTGTTGTTGTATATTTAATATTTGTGGTCTATTCTTTAGTTTCATACCACGATGTAGATTATATATAAATATGTTACTCTTAGTTATCATAATAAGATTATTCATTTTGGTTACGAGGTCTCATTTTGAATGTCTTCATAATAATTTGCTTTGTTGATTATCTCTTTATTTCACTTTCCAAATTAGGCAGTACTTGGAAGGGGGCAAAAGTCATCTCTTGAAATTTTGTTGAAGTATTGTTCGAGTCATCCTCTCAAATCTTGATGTCAATTTTTTCACCTACTTTCACGGCCCCAAGTTTATGTATTTCCAATTATGTTAGGCAAAGAAAAAGTTGCTTTTAGACTTTCTTTTAATAACTATTTATTGAGATTCGAACGCTTGATTTCAAAGGTAATAAAATGTTGCCTTAACGATTAAATCATTCAATTATTTTTAGCTTTAGACTTGAGTTTAAAAGATGAAGTTGTTGTTTGTTTAATGTTATTGATGCGGTAATCCGTTATTTCTTGAAAATATAAAGAAAAAAGAAAAAATATTTAGTGGTGGTTTTAGTGCTTTATGGTGCAACCAAATTAGCTATAGACTATAGTGGTCTAGTGGAAGGCCACGATAACGATTTTAATTTCTAACCTTCATAAGGGTTAGGTAAATTACTCGAGATAAGGCATTGTTTGGTAGACGTCTAGACGACAAAGGTGAGGAAATGAAAGTTTTCCATTCTATCCTTCCATATAAAGTTTAGAAATCATTTTTTTTGGGGGCTTAATTCCATTTGTCTAAATCTAGGAATATTTCATTTGTTATCATAACTAGCCGTTTGTACACAGTCCAGCCTGTGCGAAGTTATTTTTCTTACACAACTTTTTTTTGTATAATTAATAATTAGGTATTGGGAAAAAATTATATATTATATAATCGAAAACTAAATTTAAAGGAACATAAAATACATCAAATATATTATTAGTTAAAGTTACTTGATGAATAGATAAATGAAAGTTAGTTTTATAATAAAAACACATGTCACTTATTCATTTGTTAATTGAGAGCATGAGGTTTTATTTTCATGTAAATGTAATTTCTAGTTCTCCCTTCATTAAATATAGAGTAGATTTCAATTATGCCTTGAATGATTCATCTTAATTTTATCCACCAACTAGTTAACAACTGGAATTATCATAAGTTCATAACCATATTCATGTTATTAAGTGGAACAGTGCTAAGCAATTGAAAAATCAATAAGATTATCATACTTAATACTCCCATTTAATTGAATAGTTGACACAATTGTTATAATATAACTAACACTTCAATATTATTTGATTGAATAGTTGACGCAACTCAAATTATATAACTAACATTTTAGGTAACTCAGTGACATTTGTAGCCATTCCACATTTTTCTAAATTCAATTTCATCATCTACTATTTATTTCGGATTTTATTTATCTTTTTGTTTCACCACTGTCCACACTCCACAGGCTAGGGAAATCTTATGTATGGGCTAAAATGTTCAAACTTTTTGCCCAATTTGTTTTAGTGTAGGATTAATGGGCCGATTCCATAGAGATTAACCAATTGTCAGACTCATAATGGTTAATTCAAGTATAAACCAACTGCCAACTCGACAAAAAGCCCAAAAAGTCAAATTAGTAACGAATAATGACTCTTTTGCTTTATCATTTTTTTTTTTAATATATAACCTTAAAAGTTAAAACACATGTTAAAAAATCGATCGTTCTTTTATATATTTTGTTTCCCTCTCTTGCTTGCAGTTTAAGTTACGTTCTTTACTTTGACTCCTTTTACCATTTTATAGATTGCTGCATAGCATGCTCTTCAAAAATTCAAAATTAACATTCACTACTTGAGTGACCCCTTTTTACTTTCATGTTTTGAATAATCAATTAATCATAGATTTATAATAAAATGAACTTTCGTGCTAGTAAATTTTACAAAATGTTTTCAAAAAATATTACGATATAAACAAGTTCATGTCCCTCGATCAGTTAATACACATTAACGATTTACCCTTTTGTTATATAAAAGGGGATGGGGAGGCGGTTTGAGGGAGAATAATTGTCATGGAAGTTAGCAATGAGAGCCCCTGCAAAAGCACGGGTGTGGCTTAACCGGAGGGTGTACCCTAGGCATAACAACAAACATATTTTCAGTAATTTTCTTATCATTTTGTCTTATAGTTTCTTCGCATGCATCCATATATTATACTCCATATATCACCCCCGTTAACCTCATCTTAATATATATCTCTAGAGTAAACCAATTAAGGATAAAGGTTTTCCTTCTTTTTTTCAGTAAATTATAATTAACGAATACATAAATTGTAGTAATATTATTTTTAAAAAAATTGAATTCAACCTCCTAACTAATACCAAAATATTAAAAAAAGTAAGCCATCGGTTCACGTATAAGATAGATACTATCATTATCATCTGAATAATTAAACATCCAACCCGTAATCGAACGACCAAATTGCAGGAGGGGAGCTCTACCAACTCTATAATAAGAACCATGCTCAATTGACTAATCATCATGAATCAGTCAATCTTTTATTAAGCTTTGTTTAAACTTTAAAGTTGGTAATGTTATTTGCCTCTCCTGATATTAAAACAGTTTTGTATAATCTTCTCTGACATATTCTTCTATCCAAGGAAAGAATCAAATTTCATAACTAAAATGAACAGTACACATTTCATGTAACTCAAAAGATTGCAGTGTAGATTTAATAAACAATACGAGGACCATAATTCATGTCTAATTAAATGCATTCATTCTAACTTATAAGACTCAAAAACTATTATTTTAACGGCTTCTGCCATCCTTGCTCTCGAATCGATACAAGATCCGTTCCTTATGAAGTCAAGCCCACATTGCGTAAGGATACAAGGATCTATGCACTTAGCACTCAACTTGTTACCATCACTTGAGTTATACCGCCCACAATACAACTTATACCTATTCTCAATTGTAGTTGTACATATAATTTTGTTGATAACGCATACTACAAATTTTAGCATAAGTATAACGATACTTAGATAACGTTTTTTATATGCGCTATCGAAACATTTTTTCTATAGTAGGGACGAGTTTATGTCATTACAATCTCAACACAAATAATTGATTTTTACAGTTCGGAATCTTCTATTACATTTTTACTCCCCTCATCATTCATCATTACATGCATATAATTGATAACAGTACTACACTATTTCCATTTTGTACGAAACCAAGCAAAAGCTAAAAACAGTAAATTCATTAACTTCGTCTATAGAAACCACAGTATTGAAGAATTCATTATTGAAATTGAAACAAGAAAAAACCAAACAAAATTTGAACAGCTAACCGATAAAAGAAAGTGATTAACAAAAACGACGTCACTTTCAAGCATGGGACCATCCTCTCATGCAATGCTTGCAATAATGCTTCATTTTTTTTATGATTCATTTTCTTGTGTAAAGTATAAGTACGTCTATTTTGTTTGACTTATTGTTACATTTTTTTCCTTTTTCGAATATTCAAGGACATGCACTATTAATAAATTGCATTAGTCATCATAAGTTACTCATAAATCGAATCTGCTTTAATTGTGAAAAAACTACAGTAATAATAATGATGAGTTATTAGCATCAATTTAATTAAGTTGTTCATCACATAATAACTCTTACGGTCACACCTCACACGTACTTGATGTAGAGAGGACATATGTAGTCGGCCTTGCAGTTATTTCGATGTTGAAACTACAAAATGTATGTACACCCAAAATTTATGATATAGCGGTAAAATTTCAGCTTTTGAATCTCGATTATAAGTTTTTATAGATAGACTTCCACGAAATTGAGGTCGAATTATATGTTATATACCCTGTTTATATCACATAAGTTGTTTAGGAGAGGATGTATTTTCACAATTCCACGCCAAGCACCAACGCCAATGCATGGTGTATGTGTTTGGTGTTCTGAATGAAGCACAAGAATTACCCCCAACGCACCATATACTCGTTCGCCTCATCCACCGCACGTGTGCCGTGGAATGAAGAGGTGTTAGTTTAATTTTCACTCTTTTGTTTGCACTTGTGAACTCGCTTCAAATATATACATATCGCAGTTTTCTATCTTTTTGTTTTAAACGTAAACGATAGAGCATTTGTCGAGCCTTTACAACATATAACATGATATAGAACCACACAAAGTATACCAAACGATACACAATTTATTTAAAATTGAATTACTATCCAATTTCAGTATTTGTATTGGATCCTTAATTAATCATCTATTCTTGACACAAATGGCAATACAATTGCATAATTAGATGAAGATAAACTGAATTATTGAGAACAATTTTGATGTTAACAAGTTTGGTGTATGTCGAGGTTTTGAGGGCAAATTTATTAAAAATCATTCAAATCATTCTATTGTAAATAATAAAATAAAATTTAGGACAGAGAAAAGTAAAATATAGGGCAGAGGAATGTAACTTTCAAGTAAGAATATTAACTAGATGGAGGTAGCAATTAAGTATATATATGATATGTCATGAAAAGTAGAAGAAAATGACGGCAAGTAAACACTATACTATTATTAGTATTAGTTACTCTTTTAATTAATTCCAACATTTCATGTTAAAGCAAAGACTTTCTTCTTATTATTAACTATTAATTTCACAAACTATATATAATGTAGATTTGATTCTAACAAAATATCTTGTTCCTAGTAATATTGCTTTTGATTATAGTAGTGTGGCACTTGAAAATATAGTCATTTTTCGAACATAATTCTTGTGCTATAAATGAAAATATGTTAAGCAGCAGACACGTGATTGTCACATGATGAAAAACGTTTATAAACGTGATAATTTACTTATGACTAATAACACTATCAGTATCCCTAACTTATCGCCATCATGAAGACTTTTGCGACATTAAAAAATACGAATCGGAACCACAATACAATCGTACAAGAGATTGATGATGGGTAACACTAGTAATGACTGGGTTGAAATCACGGGAGTAAAAATCAAGAGAAAGTGTGTATGGAAACTGGCATGGTCCAGCAGAATTGGCTTTACCACCTAAATTATAGCCAAAGTAACTATCATTATGCCTCAAGTGGATGTAATAATTTCGTAACATGTCCTTTTAATGTCAAATGACAATATACTCTCCATGGACTCGACTCTTACTACTCCATCAATCAAATTTTTAAGAGCATCACATTGATTTTCTATATCAAAAATCTTAGATCAATGTTTCTCTATTTTTATGTAACAATTTTAGGAACTTGTTTTTTAATTTCCCTTTGTTCACACAATGGTAAGTGTACGTTTGAATTGTATATTATTATCAATGATTATATAGTCATGTGGTATTCGTCATTTATAATACTATAATAAGAAAATGAGAGGAGGTTGTTAGGAATTTCCAACAACAGAGGTAAATATGATTTGGAATGTTGTAATTTAGTGATCAAGAGGTGAAAAATGGGACCGATTACTTAATAGTCCGGTGATATCTGACCTAAGGTTCCAAAGAGAAATTATTGAGTTCAAATCTTGTTGGAAACATTTGACTCATATTTGTTCTAATTGTACATTAGTTATCACCTATTGTATTAGTTAGTAATTTTCGTATTTGTTATTGTAAATTGTAACTATTGTATTAATACTTTTATCACTATTTACAAAAAAAATGTTAATTTAATTTTTTTAGTATTTATTTTGGTCTTCTTAAGTAGGAAGTCATTGACAATATTAGATTGACATAATTTGGAAAAATATCATTGCAATAAATATAGCAGGTAAATAAATGGTTTCTGGTTAACAAGAATCCATAAGCCACAATTACTTCAGTTTTGACCTTCAAGATGCATCCAATTTGTTTCTATATATGTCAGCCTAATAGTAATTTATCAGTTTCGTGTTGAATAATCTTTGTTATTAGTCCCTTCATTTAATTCAACTAATTGAGTTGATTAATACAAACGGTCACATATATATTAGGTAAAGATAATTATTGAAGTGCTTTTTTCTTCAAAGTTGATTTGATCATTTTCTTTTATATAATTTCTAAAAATTTCCCTATAAAAAAATCTTAATCATTAGATCAATTCGATATCTTCACGACGGATCAATTAAAATGTCAAAAATTTAAATCTTTAAAATTTTAAAAGGATAAAGGAAGTGAAAATATTGAAGTAGGAACTATTGTGAGATTTACTCAACATTGAAAATGAGAAGTCAAAAGAAGTAGTATCCTTTTCAACATACCATGACTTTGAGTCCTAACTCATCTCAATACTACATATCATGGTTGAGCCAATATTATATTAAAAAAAAGCCATACATCTGATTTTCTATGCATTCGAGCTCCTAAGAAAAATAGAAACCATAATTGATTAAAAAGTTTACCTTCAATTCTTGATCGACATTATTAGAAAAGTATTAGCAAGTTTATCATTAATTTTTAGTATTTTAAATTTTAGATCATTATGAATTAAATTATAATAATCTACATGACCTGAATATATGAGCATATAACGAGTATCTAACTATTTCGAATATAATAAAACTAACCCCATAAAAGAAGGAAAAAGAAAAAGCTACCAAATTGTTGCTTGTGCTCCATAATCACATCATTAAGTTACAAAATCTAAATTTCTTAGATACTTTTTATTATTTTATGACACGTGTTAATATTAATTTGAAAAGTAAGATATGTTGAAAACAAATAAGGAAACATATTTAACAAATCTTTTCAAATTATATAAATATATTAAGATATATCAACGGGACACAAAACCGAATTTAATATCCCAAAATACCAATAAATAAAGGCCAAAACAAAGTGTTTCTCATTGTGTCTATCTTAAACACCATAACTCTCTCTTCCATGTCCTCTCTCTATTTCACACATATACTCTGAAATAGAGGAAGCAAACTTACTCACAATTGATTAATGTCCACCCACCATCCTCAAACCTTTCAGTCTCCCTTTGTTTCTTAAATATTTCTTGTTCTTTTTGTTCAGTGTCCCATTTTATTGTCCACTTTCCAACTATTTCATTTCAATTGACAAACTTTAAAGAAAGTTAGCTAAACAAAAACATGAGTAAAGAAGAGTTCTTGAAGATCCAGGTATATTCATATGACTCAAAACTAGAATAATAATCACATTGGTATATAATTTGTATTATTTCATTTTGGCTTTTATGTTTCACTTTTTGTGTTGACAATTTTTTTTGTCATTTTAGTTTGTTGTCTGTTGACTCATTTCTTAGACTGTACCATTTGAATTCTTCCTACCATACTGAGATTTTCGTAATGCAGAGTCTAATTGTTATTCTTGTTGGATTTTTTTTGTTGTCTCTATGTGAGTTGTATTTTTGTTTGCTTATTTTTCAAACATGTAATTGATAATGTAATAAAAGAAAGTTGAAGCTACCAACTTTTGTTGCTTAACTTAACTGGCTTTGCTTGTACATGCAGACTTGTGTCTTAAAAGTCCACATTCACTGTGATGGTTGCAAACATAAAGTCAAGAAAATCTTGCAGAAGATTGATGGTAATTTTTTTTTTTAATTTCAAGATTCAATTTTTATTTTTAACCCTTTATTTATTTCAAGATTCTTTGTATAGTATTTTATTTCATTATTCTAAAATCGTACCATTAGAAAGTCGATATCGATATTGGGTCCGCTTATGTGACTGATGTCCCCCGTGTCCCAATTTGTTTGTCCTGTAAAAAATTTGCAGGGGTTTATAAGTTTAGTATAGACTCAGAACAGGGGAAGGTGACGGTCTCCGGGAACGTTGATGCAGCTACTCTGATCAAGAAGCTCACAAAGCATGGCAAGCATGCAGAGGTGTGGGGTGCACCAAAGAGTAACAACAATCAGCAGCTTGCCAATCAGTTCAAGGATATGCAAATTGGCGGTGGAGGTGGCGGTGGCGGTAAAGGTGGTAACCAGAACAACAAAGGCCAAAAGGGGGGTGGGGGTGGGGGCGGTGGTGGTGGTGGTGGTGGGAACCAATTGCAACAGCCAGGGAAAGGAGGCGGTGGTGGTGGCCCAAATAATCAAATGCAGCAGCAAATGAAAGTGATCCAAGATATGAAGCTGCCTCAGTTGAAGGGACTAAACATGCCTTTCAACAATAATAACAACAAAGGTGGGGGGCAAGACCAGAAGTCTCTCAAGGCTAAAGTGGTAGATGACGATGAGTTTGATGAGGACGATCTTGATGATGAGTTTGATGATGATGACGAAGATGATTATGATGAGGACGACGATGAATCTGATGATGAATTTGATGATGGTCCTCCGAGTAAAATGAAACTACCACCGATGGGAAATGGTGGTGGTGGTGGTAAACAGATGCCTCCTATGCCTAATATGATGATGAATGGTGGCCAGATGCCGAATATGCCTAATATGATGAAGAGTGGTGGCCAGATGCCTAATATGCCTAATATGATGAAGAGTGGTGGTCCGTTGCCGAATATGCCTAATATGATGATGAATGGTCAACATCCTATGCTCATGAAAGGGCCCAACGGAGGAGGGCCCCCCGGTGCCAATGGAGGAAATGGGAAAAAAGGAGGCGGTGGCGGTGGTGCCGGCAACATTCCAGTGCAAATGAACATGGGAGGTGGGAACAACAATGGGAAAAAAGGAGGCGGTGGAGGGAACCCGAATCAAGGTGGCAGTGGAGGTCAAAAGGGGGGTAAGAATGGTGGTGGTCAGCCTCAGGAAGGTAAACAGGGTGGTGGTGGTGGTGGTGGAGGCAACATCATGAATGGTAATGGAGGTAAGAAGGGGGGTCCAATGAATGATGGGTTTCAAGGTATGCCTAATATGATGGCTGGAATGAATGCTGGAGGTGGTAGTGGTGGGGGTCCAGTGACAAATATGCCCATGGGTCATATGGGGCAAATGGGACAGATGAGCAATGTTCCAATGGGTCAGATTCCAGCTGTTCAGGGTCTACCAGCTGGTGCCCCACCAACGATGGCTAGTGGCGGTGGGGGAAATCCCGGTGGCTATTTCCAGGGAGGTGGTTCTCAAGCAATGCCCACTAACCCTTACTACCAACAACAATTGGCCGCCTCCATGATGAATCAACCGCGTGCTATTTCCGTTGGAAATGATAGGTTTCAACCAATGATGTATGCTAGGCCACCACCAGAAACCAACTACATGCCTCCTTACAATTCATACGGGCAATACCCTTCCTACGGACAATACCCGCCCCCTGCACCTCATGATCCCTATCAAAGCTACTTCGACGAGGAAAACGCGTCAAGTTGTAATGTGATGTGAAGTATCCTACCCCACCCATGATCCGACTTAGCGGGATAAGTTTAAGGCAACATTTAGCCTTGAAGGTGGAGCATAATAATCCATGGTTGTTTTAAGGCTTTGAGATAGAGTTATAAGACTTGCTTAATCATGATATATGTCATAATATACCAAATCATGATTTATGTCATAATATACAAAATAGAACTAGTTTACATTTTGAACCTTCCTAGTTATATTTTCTTTCTAATTAATCCAAGTTTGAGCTAGTGTTTTGAGCTTTGGGTGGGGATGGAGATGGTTAATTTTCTTATAAATATGTTTATATACCTATAAAATGAATTTCAAAATCATGTTTTTTTAATATATCCAATTTAAATTATCCTTATCCTTAATTGTTGTCTATTTTCATCTGTCATGAATGTGAGTTAATGGAGTAGGTTCCATGATGTTATCAATATGTCTTTAGCTTTACATCTAAATGAGATATGTTGATAAACAAAGGCTCGTGGTTTGTGACCTGTGAATTATCAATTATCATGTTGTGCATCATATTATTAGGCACCAATAACATTGTAGGTCCCCAACTAATTGGTATTTATAACGCATACATTCTGATTTAATTATCGATTTGATCTCATACATTATCATGTTAGATTTAATCTCTTCTACTTATATTGTCCAAGGCTTGTAGTTTAATTTTCGAAAATAACACAAATATATAACATGACGTAAATATGACATTCTGACATGAATATATCATTGAAATTTACTTCGATATAAAAGTTTAGTTACATAGTTACGAAAATGACATAAATATGTCAAGACTATAATAAAGTACTTGTATTACTTTTGTGAACTAATTTGCAACAACATAATTAGCAAACTTAAACCATAACGTATTTATATTATTTGGGACCAAATCGACAAGTATAACGGTAAGTAAACATAGTAGTCCGTAATTCAGAAATAGTGATGGTTATAGTTGATGTGGGAGCAAACAGGGCATAAAAGAGAGAATCTAACGGCGCTGACAATTGACACGAAATATTAGCTGAGCATGGTTTAGTCAAAATCAAGACTGACCCAATTTTTGTCAAATCACTCACTCACTCTTCTTCTACTATCAAAACACTGACACATCACATGATCATCATAATCATAATTCATACACAATTACACATACATATACATACATACATATACATACATACATACATATACCATCTTGGAGTAACATATACACATACTGACATACATACGGATATTCACTTACCCCCTCCGGACCCGCAATACTACATCATCCAATCACAACATCAGGATTGGTATATTTTCAGAACTATTTAAATTGTCCGATCCACCGAATTAATAGTCCTTCGCTCTCAAATTCTAAGACCGGTTTAACTTCTCACATTTCACATTTATTTTTTAATTTTGTTATTGAAATAAATTTAAAAAAATCTCACGTTACTATATTATTTTTATCAACTACTATACTAAAAGTTCTAGATTAAAATTTATAAAGTTTAACCCAAAACTTGAACTAGACCTTGGAATTTGGATGTTAAGTAATAGCATAAAATTGTTTAGTTTAATGTCAATTATTAAAATAAACTTACAATTTTTTTGTCCTTCTGTCCTCTTTTTCTTGGATCGCTGGACTATTCGTTTAGGATAACAACGTCTACTTTTAAGATCGGAACATGTACAACTTATCAAAGGCCAAGCCCCGCCTTTATCCCATAACCAGAGCCACGACGGCAAGCAAGGGAAACCCAAAGTTATATTAAAAAAAAGTGTATTATTAATAGTATATACTAAATAATTAATTATTTAAATTAACATTGGATATATTCTGTCAATAATTAAAGATTTAATTTTCAATTTTCAATTTTGAAATCGAACATATCCTGAAAGGTGGGATGGCCCTCACAATTACAAATTAAGTCGGAAAGGGTCCTTTGCTGGATTGGAGGCATTAGAAGGAATAAAGGTGGATGAATATGGTAGAGTATTTGGGAGCAATATAAGCTGGATTCATGGGGACAGGGATAGTTTTGGAATTATAAAGGGAAGTGCACTATATACATTGATTTATGTACAAAGTTGATGATGGCTTTATGTCTAAGGGTACAGTGATAGAGAGAGGGGTATGAAAATGAGTGGGTTGGTGCTAAATCATTAGGAACATGACAGAAGTTGATGGCCTTTTCAATTTTCTGCCTTTTTCAATTTTGAAGAAATTAAAAAAAAGTGGTTTCAGGTTATGGGCCTCTCTGTTTTCTAATTATGAATGCATGCGTGATTGCTACCTATCTTCTGTTTCTTCGCAATTTAATGCACTAATTCGGAAACTCATACCCTTTTCGTCCTATATTAACATTCAATTTGATTAGCCTAGTGATATTCGAATGTTTTAGTCATTTTGGGAATCAGAGTCTCATTCGTAAAGTGGAATTTTTGGGCGTTTCAGTCACTTCGAGATTCAGAGTCTCATCCACAAAGAGAAGTTCAGGCAATATGTTAATTCAGGTCACATCCAAGAAACGAAATTTATTTATTTGGCTTGTAGGCTCCCATTATTTCCTTTAAAACATAATTTCAGTTTCTTACTGTACACTATTTATAACTTCTATGATTTTAAAAAAATCTTAAATCTATGCTCTTATATCAGTTATAAGTATATAATAATGTGCTTGATCAACCTAACTTAAAAATAAATGACAAAGTAATTGAGATCAAATACCTGATAATATTATGGAGAAGTCAATTCGTTCGTAAAGAATTACAGCGTTACTTTTTTCTTAATTTACAATCTCCCATACTTAATTACATAATTCTAATATAATTCATATCGAGTATAACTTGTATATGTCGAAATACGCTTTATCCAGAAAGATTCGCACTAAATAGAAGTCGTATTTACAAGTGCACAAAATTTGTCAATTTTCCTCATAATAAGTTGTCGGTAGGATTCTCTCATCCCTTTAAAATGCCCATTTTCGTGCACCATCCTCATCAAGCTCCATTATTTCACATCACCTACTACTAACTATTACTCCTAAAAGATTTATTTTTTCATATAGCATCTGTTTTAATTAAATGTCCGTCCATATCTTAATAATACACAAATTGAAATTTTCGTTTTCAAATCCCCTTTACACACATTTAAAAGTTATATGATGGTTAAATACCACATTTTATTATTAAGCTACATTTGTCAAGAAGGAATTCGAGAATTCAAAATAAGCAAATTTTTTAAGAAACTATTATTATCAATGACGAAAGGAAACCTTAATTAAAAGTACCTCATGACAAGAAATACAAAGATTTCAAATTCTTATTTTTTAGGAGCGAAGGAATCGGAGAACCTTGTTTCATATAAAATTTTATAGAAATGCCAAATTTCAAACAAATACTACTTCCCTTTATGAGTTTTGAATATATGATGTTATATTTATTGACAAAATTTTAGAAAATTTTGGTATGTCGCATATATGAAATGTGATGAAACATACTACAGTTTCGTCGGACTGGTTGTTGTGATTCTTCTAAGATTTGTTTTCTTAAGTCTAATGCATTACATGCTTGTACTTCATGTAATTTATACAAAATCTACACATGTAATGCATTTGAAAAGTCTTAATAGAACAAATTTTAGGAGAACCATAACTTTTTACCAGTTTCATAATGAAATTATAACAATAAATAATTGTCGAAATAGTTCTCGATAGTGGGACCGAATTGCACTATAGCCCCAATAGTTACACGGTTGCATTATAGTCCTCGAAAGTGGACAAAAGGTTGCACTTTAGTCCCAGGTCATGTTTTCCAATAAAGTTGGGGTCAAAACACGATTTTTAATAATTATGGGGTCAAAACACGATTTTTACAATTCGGTCCCACTATCGGGGACTATTTCGGCAACCATTATATTATAGTTTGTCCATTAGTTAACCCATAATTGTAGACTTTATTGGAAAAGAACCATAAAAAATCGTGTTTTGACCCCATAATTGTTAAAAATTGTGCTTTGACCCCAACTTTATTGGCAAACATGAACTGGGGTTAAAGTGAAACCTTTTGGCCACTTCTGATGACTAAAGTACAATAGTGTAACTATTAAAGTATAATTCGATCTCACTATCAGGGACTATTTCGACAATTTTCTCCCAAATTGAAGAAGGTACAGTTAAAATTTGAGCTATATGATAGTGGTATGGAACAATGTGAAGGAAACATCGAATTTAACTATTGAACGGCGTAATGATGCCTCATCCGCACGCACACGTTATTCTTTCACCAAAATGTAAGTGCACTACTACTCCTACTTCAATTCTTATTGTCCACATTTTAAGAAGCCCATTTCGTATCCCATATGATTTCATTAAGAATTATTTTAATATATATTTGATTGTTTTTAAAAAAATGTATTTTATTAAGAATTGATGCAAAACTACTGATATATTTTCAAATAAAGGTGTTAGAATGTTATTTTATTAGGAACAAAAAATACTTTATGGCTTAAAAGTTCATTGGAAATATAAATAATCAAACATTTAACCAAATTTATAAACAATCAAACATATTTGAAACAGAGAGAATATCTAAATTATACAATTAATCTTTAAGTAGAAAGTTATAATTCTATTAAGTTTTCTTATATTAATTTTTATGTAAATTGTAATTAGTTAATTGTATAGAAATTGATTGTGTAATTTATAATTTTAATAAAAAAATTATCAATAAAACGTAAGTGGTAACCGATCCAAGCATGCCTCAAGGTCCATGAAGTTTGAGTAACGTAAATTTGGTGTGAATAAAACAAGTAATTGTCTAGCATAAAATGTAAGGAGTCTCCTTTTCAATAGTAAGGTTGCACGTCCGAACCTGCAATTCTCTCCTCATGGCCTTAATGTTTTAGCTACTTCGGTAATTTCGTTGTTGTAAATTTCACCCTCATACTATGATCGAATTGTATTTTTTAGTCACTTTCAGGAATTAACGTATAATCGTGTAATTATTGCGGATCAAAATGTAACTAGATCCATTTCAACAATTTTTTATGCATATAATACACGTGATAAAATTGTACATATCTGAAAAAAATCGCTAAATTCATTGGGGACTAGCGTCTAGCAATTAATCACATTAATTGTTTATCAGTATGTAGATACTAACATACATTTATGGACTACATAATAACTAAGTCCCAGCCAACTTCCAACAGCTTCATATATATTATTCCAGTCATAACTTATAAATTCCTTATCTAGGTAAACATTATTAATTGATGATGAACTAACTTCACTTGGATGGCATAATATGTACTATTAGTAGAGCTAAATTTTGAAAATTTTAATATAGAAAATTCTCATTATGAGCTTATCTACACTATATTTAATTGGGGAAGGGGGGAATTAGTTATTTTTTTAATGAAGCCCCATGATCTTTTCTAACGAATAAGCAAGTAACACATGTTTAAATTGCATACTAACTACTAAGTCTCATTTAGTTTCTCTTTTTGGAAAATTTGCAAAGGTATATTATTGTTTTATACATTAAAATATTTAAGCATAGTTAAGATGAATAAAATAGTTACCTATATATAATTATATATTTACTAGTCGTTTGTACACAGTCTAACCTGTGCGAATTTATTTTTCTTATACAATTTCGTTTTTGTATAACTAATTTGATATTGGTACAAACTTTATAACATATGTATGAAAAGATATGTATAAAGATCATATATACAATTTCAAAACTGAATTTGAAGTAGCATAATACATGAGTTTTACATATAAAGATATAAAATTTTAAATTACTTCATAAATAGTTAAATGGAAGTTATTTTTTAATATCAACACATATCATTTCTTGATTGGTCATATGAGAACATGGGGCTTCATTTTTATGTAAAAGTAACTTCCAATTCCCCCCTTCCCCAATTATATATAGAGTAGATTCAATGATTTTTATCATGTACAAACTTTGAGTTTCACAAGTGATTTTTTTATCATAATATATTCATGTAAAAATTAATATAACAACATATATTTAAAATATGAAAAGCGACCTGACACAGGTTGAACTGTGCACAAACATCTAGTAAGAAATAATACTATAATCATCATATATAATCTTCTTGTTAAATTTATTTCAATATATATTTTTAAAATACTATAATCATCATATACAATTCCTAGTTGTACAGGTATGTATGGTATATTTGTGGTACATCGTACACCTATTAGCAAAGCTAAGCTAAGCTAAGCTAAGTATAATAAGATGGGACAAAACTTGAATTGAAAGAATTAAAAAAGAAGAGGAACATATAACAAAGCTGCACATGTGAAGCATAAAATGACATGAATGATGATGAGAAAGTTGTCTAGTGTAAGTTTGTCCGATCTTGAACGTTGTGATAAATGTACTGTGCTTGTCGTAGTTACAACAATCAATCAACTTGCTTGCATGCTCCAACCCTAGCTACTCCTAAATAAAGCCTAACTTGTACTCACAATTTTTGGAGTTTCTTTTATTTTGTTTATAAATTGAGGATGATGTAAGTTTCGAACTCAGGACCTTCTGATCATTAGCAAGAGTTTTTTTTACTAGGCTATTCGATTAATTTAATTTTTGGGTATCTTTAATTTGTTTTCTAGGGAGTTATATTAAAGTTAATATTTTTTTAAAGTTATGAATCAGGTATTAATAACAATTTCAAATTGGTGAATGATATTGAGGTCCCCAGCTTTCACTTAAATATTAGATAGGTCTTTCAGTTTTTCGAATTATCAATTTAAATTCATGAGTTTTAATTTAATTATCAAATAGGTCCATTAACATAATATCAATGTCTTATTGACTATAATGCCCTTATTTTTACTGATTTTTTTATTTATAAAAATTTAATATTTTTGAAGTGAAAGTCAATTAGTTTCGCGAGCAAAAAACAAATTGAAAACATTGAGGTGTAAAAAGGGGTATTATAGTCAATAAATATTTAATTTTATGTTAAAAAACCTATTTGATAATTAAATTAAAATTCAGGGTCCTAAAATGATAATTCAAAATATACACAAACCTATTTGACATTTAGATATAAATTGAAAAACCTCAATATCATTCACCCATTTCAAATCCGTTTGTTTGTTCTCGATTTTATACTTTTTGATGTTGAAAAGGTTTTTCTAGTTTTTGACCACTTCTTTATGGTACTAATTGTTGCTCCCTCTGAATTTTGAGATGATGCATTAAGCATAAAGGAATATATTTTAATATATCTATATCTCATCAATCACCATATCATATTATCAGTTTATCACTTATAACTTATAATTATAATATATATCAAAAATATTTTATCATCATATATTAATATCTCCAATCATTTTATCAATTACTATCAATATACATCTATACTATTACTACCAAGTAGTAAATATATAATTCTTACATATGAATTTTTGTTATGATCCTTTTTTTTTTAATAGACTAGGAAAAAAAACGCCGTTTTCTAGTTTTCTTAAATGCTGATCAAACGGGACCTAACATAACCTATTTTTAGAATAAGTTGAAGAATGAATGATGATAAATTGAATTAATTAATGAGCATAGTAATATTATAAAAGTAATAAAGACAGTGATGCAAGTCAAAAAGTGAAATTGGAGGGTTAATTACGAGGTAGTAATACGTTGAAAGCACAAGGTCCGAGGTTATTATAGCAGAATATCACATGATTTTGGTTGGGTAATGTTCGCCACTGCCTCCCCTTCAGCCACCGGGATTACATCGTTTTTTCTTACTACGGAGTACTAATTTTGTCTAATTTTTGTTTGTTTATTATTTATGCTACAAAACTTTTGTTTTTATTCTATTATTCAACAACCTCTTTGGAAGTTGAACCTCAAATACAATCATTATGTTTTCACAATGGGGTATTTCTTTCCACAAAACTAGATTTGGAGTATTATATTCCATTGTTATTCGATGGGAGGTTTTTGGTTTGTGCATTATCTTTTCAATAGACCATCAAAATGTTTGTCATGGGTTGAATTGTGATGGTTAGTGTAAGATTATAAATCATTATTTTAAATATTGTATCCAGTGAAAAACAAATTTAAATGGACTTCCCACCCTTGTTTCGTGTTCCGTAGTGTTATTTCGTATCAAAATAATAATAAAAATATCAATTTTGCCTCAAAAGTAAGTTGACTTCATCGTCTAATGTTAAGTTTTAAAAAATTACATATTTATCATCCTAAACAAATATTCCATAAAATATTTTCATAAAACGTTAATAAAGTAATACTAATATCTTAAAAATAATTTATATTGAGTCGTGGAGTATCGTAAATGAGACACAACATAAGTCTAGAGGTCGTAGAGGTGATGTAAATGGGTGACGATCCATCGACCATTAAATTGGTTCGACATCACCATTAAAGGTCTGGATGTCTGCTTCACCAATTAATTAATAGTCATCATTAGTATTATTATTATTAATTTCAGTGTACTTGTATTAAGGAGCGTGTGCCATTATTAGTGACGTGAAGTTGATTGTTGTGGTAAAAATTACTTAAGTAATCATAATATAATAAAACGATTACGATTCTTCGATATTTATGACCTAGACAGTAGATATCACTAAAAAATTTATCATTAGATGTATCTCAATTGATCGGATAGAAAACTAAAAATAGCTTTCCTTTAACAAATTTTATAAAAGATTTTTTTATTGTGAGAATTGAACCCATACTGTTCGTGTTTAGTAATTAACAATCTAATTTTGTATGAATTGAAATATGTTGGAGGAGATAGCACTACATATGAATATATGATGGATGACTTATATGTGGGACCATTTGGAAGTGTATGTATATCCATATTCCATAATTTTACCAATAGAAGATAAACAAACACAAGTACTACACAATAAGATTAGGTTTATGTCAATTTAAAGCCCAACTAGTGCCGCACTATATTCAGATATTTCTCACGATGGATGCCAAAAATATCTTGTCAACTTCAACTCACACTCACACTCACTTTTTCATTTTTATTTTTATTTTAATTTTCTCGAAGAAATGTTATCATCAATTTTTTTGTGCAACTTTTTTGTTTCGTTATAAGTCTTCAAATCAAGCTTTCTATAAGTTTTGGGACTTAATTTAGAGTTGGATCATACATTGGGTTGGAGTTGTAAAAGAGGCCCATGGACCTGGGATTAGTAAGTGGTCTGGCCTCAACAACTACTGAGACTCTGAGATACATACTTGGCCGGTTGCCCTAATATATTTGGGCCATAGAACTAACAATCCGAAAGCTCAAGAAAGCGTGTTATTATAGAATCGAACAGCATGATGATAAAGACTCTTATTAATGACTCGTAGGTCGTGCTTTGAAACTCAGGTCATCGCCTATCATAAAAAAGAAAAGAAAATATCATGTTATTATCTTAATGAAAGATAACATATCTATTGAGAGGTCATATATTTGAGCACTAATATTGTAATGATGATTAGATGAAACCGAGACTTAGAGCCATTACAATAGATTACTCCATAAAATTTTATAAAATTAATTTCTTGTACTACTACTTTATCAAATTAAAATGTCATTTTTAACTTTTATATAAATTCATATTTCATTTTATCAATTACGTAACTTGAATCTTCGAATGTGTAGAATAAAAGTGGTTTGGGGATGAAGATGTAAATATAATTCATGATATTTGAGTAAAATCTATAAGATAGGAAATCAGATAGTCGATACTTTTCTTCTTTCTTCATTGTCGTTAATAAGGGAGTGTTTTGAGACATTTGATGCGAATGATCTTTAATCCCCCAAAATTGATGATGTTACGAGCAAGCTTGTTGGTGAATCGTCCTTTTATATCAATGGGGTTTCATTGCACCTATTTTTAACCCGAGCGAGCTAGTATATACTATTGTTTTTGCAACCAGTTTGTAACGAAAATTACCGGTTCACATTCAAAAACTTCAATGATGATATCTCTTTGTGGAACTCCAAAAATTAATAGTATAATTAACTTCAAAATCTTTATGTAACCATGCAAGTTTCTCTAAACGTACACAAGTAGTATACATGTAGAATGCACAATTTTTCTAATTCCTACACTAGTTAGTAAAGTATATCAAATTTTAGCCCCTATATATGAGATATAAATAAAATTTATGATGCATGCATGATGATAGTCATTGTATAGTATAATTATTAGTAGTCAGTCTTCTACATCTCTTTCACATGAAATTCTTGGGTCCAAAAGCTTCTCTCAACTTCATGCGCCAGTTCCTCCATGCTTAGCTCACATTCAAGTCCTATCTGCACATCATGTAGTCGTTATTAAATTATTATTGAGCGGATTGCAGAAATAGTGTTTGATATACATATAGTGTCATCAGGTTGCACTAGTTTATTTAGTCTCGAAAGTGGACAAAAAATTGCAGATTAGTTCACATGTTAAATTATGATGCCACTTTTAGGAACTAAATTGCAACTGATAATACTAATGGGACTATTATTTCTTCAATTAGATCAAGCATTATTGATCAATGTCCAAATTAAAACGTTAATGAAACCTTTGATCATATTAGTTTTACAATGTTCACTATTTGATCGCACATGTTTCGAAATGTCTTTTAGATCAGACATGTTTAGAAAAATATTAAAAATATCATTTTGATAAACATATGTAATTGAATGACGAACGTTCTAAGAAACATCTATGATTAAACGTACTATTATATATTATTGTACCTTAATGACAAAGGAGTATAGAACATAACCATCCATGCTACCAATGTTCATCTGAAGGATCTGAAAAGACAATCTCTCCAAAACATATATGATCTTCAAAAGTTGACCAGGAATTCTCCTTGAGATAGTGCTTAAGATGACATTGGAACCAGATATCTTTGCTTGGACATCAGCCATTTGAGACTTACAACAAGCTACCACTTCTTCCAACTTATTATTATTATTTCTCTCCTCAGCAAATTGTGTTGGAATTTGGCTCAAATTGGTATTATTCCTCTTCTTTTTTGACTCAAGGGATTGATGAACTTGTTGTAATTCCTTTATAAACTCTATTACACCCTCAATGATTGATGCTTGATCACCCTTCATTTGTGTCAATTCATCAATAATTTAAATGTTCGAGTAGAAACGACCAAATTAAACCAGTGATTATTTTACTCAATAGAGTCGATTATTATATGAATACTTCGTCTCCATTCAACCTTTTTCGGATCACTCCTTCCGTTAAACCTATTAACTAAAGTATTAGCAGGTTTGGCTATTAACTTAACTCTTATATAGTATTTCAATAATATAAACTAATTAGATTATGATGACCATGTGTTTGGAGAAACTCTTAACTACATATCTTGGACAATATATATTCTTGCAGTTCGCAAACACCATACAATTAATTCAGTTACTAATTATATCTTGGAGTATTCAATATTATTGAAAATTAGGTCAATTAGCTAGGGTGGAAACCCTAAAAGTTATATATCCCATGACAAACAAAGAACGACTAAATTTTGATTCATTTGATTTAATTTGTAATAGTTTCTTCATGCATATATATATATAATAAAATTGTAGGAAAAAAACTTACCCTGTTGAAATAGAAAGATGGAGTAAGGGAACGTAAAAGGTTGAGATGTTCATTCATTTGTCTTCTTCTTTTTCTCTCCACCCCTATATGAGACATCTTCTTCAATTTCTCCTTGTTGTCTTGATCACTTTCTATAATCAAACTAGTATGTATGTTTATATTATTTTTATGTTTATATGTTATTTGTCTATTTGAGTGTTTATAGGTGAAGCAATAAAGGCAGGACTTAGAGAAGGAAAAAACCAACACGGAATAAATGGGGGATAATGTATCTAAGTTTCCAATGCAACTAATAGCTATATATGATGTTATCATTTAATGCAACATGTTGCATTCTCGTGAGGTTAATTATATGTATAGAATGTAGGTAAGTTGTCTATGTGTTATTACGGCTCATATATTATAGTTTATGCGGGAGAAAATTGTCGATATGGTCTCTGGATCAAAATTGTTATTTGATCATCGAAAGTCTAAAGGTTGCATATAAGTCCTGTAAATTGGATAAAAAGTTGTGACTTAGTTCAGAAATTGAACGAAGATGTTAATAAAGTTAACGTAATTGTGCTATTGGCTTCCACAGTTCCACTTTTAGTTTCGTTAAAATTTGACAGCTCCGTTGATTAGTTTTTGAAATAAATTGCTACTTTTATTATCCACTTTCGCAGATTAATATGTAATTTTGAATTTTCGAGGACCAAATAAATGACAATTGATCCACTAGGACCATTTATACAATTCATTACTCATTTGTGCTGAGTTAAGGACACGTTCGACCACACATATTTTCATTCATTCGTGTCATCATTCTGGTATATATTGTTGCTCATTCTTATAACCGTGGACCAATGGAACAAACTCTTTTCTAATAATCTAAGAAATAATGAACAAGTTGAATATCATTTCATGCAATACAATACAATGCACGACTATGAATTTCAAACATCCATTACTTCATTTCTTTATCGTTTGATACGCAATAATATAACAAGATAATGGAATATATAAATGACTTAGCAATTTGAAGAATAATGAGCCATGCTTTATTATTTCATGTTGAGATTTCATTCTTAGCCTAAATTTAAATGTCAAAAAACATTAACTTCGAAAATGATACATTAACCTCTTTGCCGCGTTCTTCATCAACTATATAATCTGTTATATGTTTCAGAAATAATTTGCAATAACCAAAAACATATACAGTAACACAGAAATGGCTTCATTTTCTCGTCACATTCTCATCTCTTTGCTTCTTTGCTACATTCTTTTCATTAACCGCACCGTTAAATGCGACGACGAACAAGGTAATATAAGAAAAGTTATGGTTCTATTAAATTGTTCTTTTCTTAAGTATAGTAACAATTAATCTTAATAATACAAGTGTTTTCGATTGAGTACTATTCTATTATCTACAACGCGTCTGGTCAAGAGGGGTCGATCTGCCTCATGTTGATAGATTAATTAAACCTTCCTTCTCAATAAAAAAAGGTTTACTTATTAAGTTTCTTGGAATTCGTGATTCGGTTATGATTCGACATATCATCAAGTCAAAGAACTTCAAAATATTAGAATTTATGTGATACCTTATGTTACATCTTGTTAATATTGTGACATAAATTTGTCTGCTCTCAAAAGTTAATGATAAAAAATAAAACACGTGTCATGATCTTAACAGAACGTAATAAAGACGTGTAACACACGATCCAGGTTCTTTATCTATTTGATCTTTTTGCAGAGATCGATGATGACAATGATCGAGATGACGAGATGGACGAGGATGACAACCTTTTCCAGGGAATCAACAGTTTCAGGGCTGCCTTAAAACTAACTCCTCTGGTAGAGAACGAAAAGGCAGAGTGCCTTGCTGATAAAATTGCAGACAGGTTCGACAATCAGCTCTGCCCCCCCTCTGCCATAGGCGTCGTGGGTGCTTACACGCCAGCCTCCCCCGAGTTCTCTAGCTACAACGGATTCCTGAGAGAATGTGGCTTAGATATCACCACAACAAGGGCTGGCATAATACTGCCTTCTTGTGTACCTAATCTTGAAAAAACACGCGTCGTGTCCAACTATACGATGTCTCAGTACTCGGTGTACATCAAGGACACAAAATATACAGGAATTGGAATCGGCACAGAGGATAATTGGGTTGTGGTTGTTTTAACAACAAACGCAGCAGAAGGAAGCTTCATGGTTGCTAGTAGTATTGGCACTGGTGTTTATAGTCAAGCTTCTCATCAACTTGTTCCAATTTTCTCCTATTTAATGCTGCTAGTTACTGGACTCTTTGTTTTACTTCATTGAATTCAGTGATTTCATTTTGTGTTGAGTAAATCTTAGAGTGAAATCAGTGTGCATCATGTTGTAGTTCTTTGTCTGTCAACATATATATTTGAGTGATTTTGCTTGATTAATGAGATAAGACGTGATTAAGTTTGTAAGCGATGATAAATATGTGTACTTATATAACATACTGGGCCGGGCCACCTTCTTTTCCAACTAAGTTATGCCTCGGAATGGAGGCGGGGTTATGAAGGTGTTCAGCTTTCTTATGTTACACATGACAATCGTACCATAAAGATATTTATTTTTTAACAAATTGTATATCAATTTAAATATTAGTTTCTTTCTTATATGTCCTTGTTCTGATATTACAATATTCGATTATATATATTTGTCTGCACTACTAATTTTTAAAAGTCTTGAACTTTAGTGATCATTAGGTGTAATAGATCAAAGAGTTTCAGGTTGTGATGATTGATGAAGGTGCTTGATCAAGTCCGTTAATTAGGGAAAATGAACCAGGCCGGGCAATCTGAATAGGGTCAACGAGCCGAGCCAGTTTAAGTTATCCGATACTAGAACAATGGACGTTAGCAAAAAACTACTCCTACAAACATATGTTGAGGTAAGCTCGTTTGAGAATCCACCTACTCGTTGTATTTAGTTTTTTTTTATAGTCGTTTTATTTAGTTTGGTCTACCTACAAATCGTTAATTTTTTAACAAATGTAACTTTTTTATTGGATAATCATAATTCTTCCCAAAAATCAAAATTCTTGATCAATGGAGGAACAATATAACCAATATAATAACTCAAGATTAGCGTTTATATGTGAGTGTCTCAGATTAAAAATTAAGGAGAGTTTAATCTACCTATATGCGGACCGGTTACGGTTCCGTATAGATTTGTTCCGTATAGAATTCCGTACAGAAAAATAATTACACAATAACCCATGAAGAAATAATAATTACATCTTCAATCCCCACTCCAACCACCAATATTTGTATATTAACCCTTTACGGAATGTGTACGGGATATTTCTATAAGGCACCCTAACTTTCTACACCTATATGTAATATGGCTTATTTTTATTTTGGACACTGAACTATCACGTAAGTTTCAAATTGGACCCTGATACTATCCTAAGACTCATTTTGGACCCTATATTACGGTTTGTCTCATTTTGGACCTTAAAATGCCAAATATGATAGAATTTCATTTTAAAATAAGGGCAAACTCGGAATAGCACATATATTAAACTTTTGGGGCATAATTTACAAATAACAAAACTTGTTAAATTAAAAATAAACCCACCCTCTTCATCTTTTTCATCAAACCCCCCATTTTATCTTCTTTATTATTGGTATTTTGGGTGTTTGAACAGTAATTTTGCAGAAGATCGAAAATGTTTGTCCAATAATCAGAACTCACAACAAGAGTAATTAACAGCGAGTATGTATGATGTAAGAGAACTGATTTAATTAGCTACTGACAACAGGATTCTTCTTCAACCTCTCTAAAACCTTATTTTGTAGAGCTCTCTTCGTTTTTGTTAAAGCATCAAGAGACGACAAGCCCACACTTTTGCCAACATCTGATGCTGCCCCATCTGTACTAGAGTTTCCGGGAACCTCATGAGATCTGTTATTATTATTTCCCCTATTTTCATTGGTTGTAGTAATTGAAGATACCTTGGAAGAAGTAGGATGGCTTCGAGCCACAGAAATCTGAGCCACACCACTTGATGCTACACTGGTTGGTTCCATAGCCACACCCTGTAATTGAGGAAGCATATCAATAGGAAAAATCACACTAGAAGAAACAGACTACATAGAAAAACTAGCAAGACTATATTGATACCATCTGAGGATAGTTTAGTGTGAGCTCCCGCTAATTAAGATAGTAGCCTTAATAGGTAAAACTGAGGAAAAAAGCAAGAGAGTTCATTGTAGAACTAGGTCATAACCAAATAAACGAGGCTTTGAAATGGGGGGTTTGATGAAGAAGATGAAGAGGGTGGGGGTTTGATGAACAAGATGAAGTGGTGGGTTTATTTTTAATTTAACAAGTTTTGTTATTTGTAAATTATGCCCCAAAAGTTCAATATATGTGCTATTCTGAGTTTACCCTTATTTTAAAATGAAATTCTATCATATTTGGCATTTTAAGGTCCAAAATGAGACAAACCGTAATATAGGGTCCAAAATGAGTCTTAGGATAGTATCAGGGTCCAATTTAAAACTTACGTAATAGTTCAGGGTCCAAAATAAAAATAAGCCATGTAATATAGAAAGAGAGAAATTGATGTTGTCAAAATGAAGCCCTACGTATGTTCCTCAATTTGAAGTCTCATGTTTTATATTTGAAGTAACTACTCTAAATTCAGTTTTATATATGATACTCTCTTCATCCCTAAAAGATTGTCACATTTTGATTTTTGTTGGTTAATAAAACACGATTTAAAACGTAAATATTTATTATTTTACATGCGAACAAATTATAATAAATTGATATTTCAAAAATATATATTGAGACGAATCCAACAAGGTCCCACAAGACTATATTATTTCTTATCGTTTAATAAGATTTCATGGTCAAATTTTATAATGTTTGACCAACAAAAATCAAAATATGACAATCTTTTAGGACGGAGGGAGTATTATTTTTTATATCTTCAATATACATGTAAATATAAAATACATTAATAAATTACAAACATGTATGTTTAAATTATTATCCTCATGTTAAAATTGAATATAATTAATCTTTCCTTTAAAGTTCATATATATGTTACACAATATTAATAATGTTATATCAAGTATATAATAAGTTTAATTGTGAATTAGAACAAAGTCACACATGGTGAATTATGCACAAACGACTAGTATACTTTATAAGTCAGTAAGGGTTACTGGCACATTCAATCATATATGTTTTAAATTCAACATTCGGTCTTATATGTTTCAAAATGATATTTTCGATCATGTTTCAAAAGATATTTCATTACTTATTTCGTTATATTAACTCCAATTAATAGCTATTCCATTTAATCCCAAATTTATGATGGTACCTTCTTCATTTCAAGAAGTGTGAGTAATAATTTCTTTTCGATTATGAACGTGAACCAAACATATTTTGTGAACTTCCATTAAGTTGGAGTCAAAGTAATGAATGAATTTAGTGAATAGTAGAGGCACCGACTCATTTGCCATGTCTACTCACCGGTCACCATTTTGGACTAATAAGTTTGGGTTTGAAATTGATAATAAGCTTGAATGAAAATTAAACACTAATAATAATATCTCATAAAATCTTGTATGTGTGCGTGGTCATATATAGCATCCCATATGTTCCAATAAAACGAAGCAACCAACAAACATGTATATCTACTTGTCGTTGGTGTGGTCAAATATGTGGTGAATTATGCTTTGACTTTTCTCAACATATCATGTTATAAAGGAAAAGTTTTATTATTTGGGTTCGAGCCACACGTATGAATAGATAGAGCATATATACTTCGTATTTTAAGTTGGTACCATTTTAAAATTAATTGATGTATATTAAGCGCTTAATTCCCTAAATTATTAAGTATTTCACAATGAAATTTTTTATGTGACAATTGAAGTTGATTTGGGACGATTTTAACAATAGCAATTAGAGGATTACATACAACAATTTAAATTTGAAAGTTGTTTGCTCAGATTTTCTTTTTATATTAATTGTCGACTTGTTACCAATTATTAGTACACTATTTTCACTGCGATTATGATAAGATTATTGTTTTATGATGACATATATTTATTTTCTAAACACTGATTAGCTTTTAGATTATTGCTCTAGTATATGTTAATTTGGTAGTGATTAATGAAGTCATTACCTCCAAAATATCTTGAGAATGTAGATTATTGATTATTAGGCATACGTCATCTTGGAAGATCACTCGAAGCTAGAGATTTTCATAATTGGATCGAGTAATAAATTGGTGCTCATCGAATTTGAATGCATCTATGACCACTATTTGTTGTGCAATAATGGACCATGATGATGCATCAATATGCATGTATGTATGGTCAGTATTTGCACCCCAATTTTATTTATATTTATGATAACTAAATGTAACTTAGTTGGGTTGCAATTTCACCCGTACCTTTTTTTTTTGTTTTTTTTTTTTTTGTAAATTAGCGATGAGGTGAGTTTCGAACCAAGACTTCTGGTCACTAGCAAGAACTTAGCTTTCACAGTTCACCCATACCTTCTTGGGTTATATATTTCTGAAACAACCTCCACGTTTTGGCCTAGAGGTATTAAGATTGGACCTGTATCACTATATGTCGATTATTATCTCGTTTATCTAGACGTGATTCGTTATTATATCATTTTAGTAATAAATATTAGAAATAACGAATACATAGAGTTTAGTGATACATAAATTCCTAATTAACGAGTAGTATAATTTAACGGGGGAGTAGATGTTTCACCGGAAAAGTATGAAATAATATAAGACTTTTGATTTCTTGCAAGAATTGAACAACCAGATACCTTTTATTAGTAAAAGCTCTTACCATTAGAAATTGAGAGATGTTGATGATGACTTATGTGGATGTTGGATTATAAAACAAAAATGACCGAATTAAATGAAAACAAAGGCAGTATTGGATTCGCATATTAATGAGTACGGAGTAATATATATCCACTTAAAATTGTAATATGTGAGCCATGCATACATAAAGGCAAAACGCAAACCATGATGTTGACTTCTCGATGGATACTTGAGCATGCATGCATTTCCCAATTAAATATTATATTTCCACTGCCCTTAAATGATTGACACATTTTGACTTTTATGGTTAAACTGTAAAAATTTTGATCCGGAATTCTCATTAAGTGATAAGAAATAAAGTTGTCATCATGTGGCTTGTTTGATTCGTCTCAACATATATTTTTGAAATATCAAACATTTTATAATTTTTTGCATGTAGAATAAGAAATATTTATGATTTAAATCGTATTTTGTCGTTGATCATGAAAGTCAAAATGTAACAATTATTTAGGGATGAAGGGAGTAATCGCTAGTGTTGATATATATAATGGGTCATTTATTTATGCATAAACGTTTTGTGGTAGCCAACAAAAGCTTCCATCAACCAATTTGGGAAATTTAAGCATAATTCAACCATATTTGTTAGTGGACAACTGTTGCTTAATATATATATATATGATGAAAGTTGGTGATGCTCTCTATTTCGATATATTAATATATGATGCATTTTGTTTTATTTTGATTATTTGAAATTATAAAATCTAAAGTTACAATGTCATCAAACAAAAGTATAAACACCATCTAGTTTACATGTTTGAACAAGCTTGACATTTTAATATAATAGAAAAGGATGACAAATAATTAAGGAGTAGTTTTTAATTTATGCTATCTGCATTTTGAGGAATTAATTAAATGCATACGTGAACTCTAGAAGGCTTACAATATTGTGATTAATGTACGATCACAGCATGCATATCCCTCCATAATTGTGATAAGTGATAAAGGGAATAATTGGAGTGGGGTTGTCTCAATATCGTTTTTTTGAATCGTATGAAAGAAAGATATATTGCTAAAATATTATGTTATCCGTTTCTGATATTGTATTTCGTTTGTCTTCTCCCTTACAAAACTACTATATAATATGATGAGTGGTGCATATAAAATTGAAGGTGCATTAATTTTCTCGTATAGGTAGGATGTGAAATTGTAGTAAGGAGGAAACTGGAGAGTTAATTTAATGGAATGAATTTTTTTTTTGGTGAGTGGCGTATGATAGGTCGAATCTTTAGAATGACGACTGGTATTTATGAGAGACATTGGTTGTGTGAAAAATGACTAATTTGTCACCTATTATTATTATTGCTACTAGGAAAATTTATATTAGTATCCTAAATACGAACATAACATTTTTTAATTAAAAACTTGAATTAGATGTTACTAATTTTTGGAGTTATCGACAATTAAAAGACTCACTTTGAAATGTTTTCCTCTCACGTGTTGTACACGATTAGGGCAAGAAATAAATACGTATGGTCTCAAAACACGTGTAGTCACTTACCAATTAATTAGTTACTAAAATTAATAAATTAGGTAACTATATAGTGCTTGAATAAAACAGAAGAGAAAAGAGCATATAGACAATAATGAGGAGAAAAGTATATTAAAGCAGTTAGTTTCTCTCTTTTTTTTCGTAAAAATATTAATTATTTGGTTGTGAGCTCATTTCTTTTCCCTATGTGTTATCCATTATGCATGTTTCTTAGTTAGGAAGTATGCATAAACGATTGCATTCGTCTTTTTCTTGTTAAGGAATTTATTATAAATGAGGCTTTTTTTTGGTATATGGATAAGAATGTTGAGTAAATTCTAAAATATTCATAATAATACTCAGCATTGATTACGTAGAAGCATGTATGCAAGTGATGCATGTCAAATCACCTTAAAAAAAACTACGTACTTCATGCACAAGTAATTGGCTAAGAAATTACAATAGGAGTATATTTTAATGAAATAGGAGTATATTTTAATGAAGAAATCGAAAAATAATTGTAAATTAATTTTTGAAATTGAACAAAAATTGTAATTAGGCAAAAATCTTATGGTGTTGTTAAACTTAACGCAATTCGTGCAATTGACTTCCACTAAAAATTTCGTTAAATTTCAACGACATAATCAATTTTTCGATTAAATTACAACTTTTATAATATTGTTCAATTTCGAACTCAATATAATTTTTAAAATCATTTTGAAAATTTACTCATATTCGCTAATTAATCGAAACAAATTTCTTCAATATACTCTTCCAAATATACTCATATTGGCTAATTAATCGAAACAATTTCGGTAACTTACTCCATATCAATTTTTTAATACAAATTACCTATTAACTTTTCTATTTCTCTATTATTAGACAAATCGTGTAACATATGAGAAAAAAGGTGTGGCCAATATATATGAGCACGTTTGACTTAGTCCATCTCATATTCCTATCCATATACAATCCAAATGTCGATCTCAAAGATTTTGATGATATGACATTACATGGATGTATATATCATGATTCTATATATATTTAATATTATTACTGGTGAAGCTCTAATGGAATCAATACAACATATGTGAACTGATTGTTAATGATGCACATTCCATATCGAAAGTCGATGTTCTCCCGGGTCAATATATAAAATCTTAGACTACTCCTTCTATATATTGTCAATTAATTTTAGAGTGGAACCCATAAACTCTTAATACTGATGATATTCTTTCAACTTCTAAAAGATTACACTATGTTGTATATAAAGGAAATTTCTTCTCTTTTGAATTTTAGTTCTATTGTCAAATTTCCATGATTAATAAAGTCTTGTACACAATGATTGTAGGATTAGAAATTTTCCCTTTTCAAAGATGAATCCATATTGGATTGCTTTCACTTATGAATGTCTGTGAGGGGAGGTTACATACCTTTCCTTTCTTTTCTTATCATACACAAGAAATATTTTTAGTCGCCTATCTAGCGAGTTAATTGCAACAATGATTTATTAAATATAAATATTTACATTTTTATTTTAGTAGGTGATACTGTTATCGTAGTAATATTTGATAGTGTACGCTCAGTTCGTATTTACTTTTTTTTTTTTTAACTTTTTGCTGCTAAACTGAAATTTGTGGAAATTTGGCGTAACATTTTGATGTTTTCATTCCCAGCAAAGTTGATTAAGACAACCATTCTTAAAAAGTGATTAACAAACATTAAGACAACTATATACAAGACAATATAGGTTGGAAGATATGTAGTTGGAATTTGGAAGACAAAACTATCTACAGACACTATTTCTACTTCGGCCATGTTATTTGGTCGTAGACAATGTCCCTTCAGTTTGACATTTATTCCTCGTGCAAGTTTTATTATTTGACTTTATATCCCTAACAAACATATTTGTGATCGTTACTTGTTAAGTATGTATTCTATTTAACTTTATCTACACTTTGCAAAAATCTCATTTGTTTGTAAAATAAATTTCTAGGATCTTCAACACTAACGTTAATTCAGCTCAGAATCTCCTATGACGCAAATTGAAATAGAAATAGAAATCTCGAGAATATATTGTATATTTTGTATTTCGTGTTCATATATTATCGATATTCATTTTTTAAAATTATAATTAGCATTTACCTAATTTTTAACAGTATCCGATCCATCCAGGAGGATATATGATTTATGAAAGTTGATGACGCAAATTCCTTTTCTTATAGAACATTGCAAGATTCATATGAGCAATGGAACATATTTATCGATGGCATGTTAAATTTTATGTGTGACAGTTTCGATACTTCTTATTTCGATCATGCATGACATAAACTTATCATAAAAATACATTCGAAAGTATCACATAAAAATGTATAATTGTTATTGATTTAAGTAACAAATTTGTACAAGTTTTCATTCCAGAAAACAAAAGTATTAATTGCTTGGAACTTCTCTAAAAACTTGCATGGAAACCAAAAGAAAACCAACCAAGCAAACGTATTCAAAGAAAAAAAAAAGCTTTAAGATGTTGCCACACACAATTGCTTCCTCCAAAAACAACAGTTTTTATTCCCATGCTGATTTTGATTGCATCTGCTTAGCCTTTGGATAGTTTCTGTGATGATTTCACCCTCAGTCTCCATGTCTTCATTCATGTCTCCTTCATTTTCTTCATAATCGTCACTCGTTTGTTCATTATACTCGTCTTCATGGTCGTTTTCACGTTCATTCATCTCAATTGCATCGTTTTCGTTGTCCTCATTGGTCATTTCGTCATTAAAAAAGCTGAGAATGAGACGTCCATTGCTTCTTTCAGCTTGTAGATAAGTGTTTCTTGATGGTCTTTCACAGGCTTCGATTATGAGTCTACCATCTTCGCGGTAAGGCCTAATGTGAATCGAGTTTGGACCCCTCATCGTTGTCAATGGAGGTGGAAAGCTGTGGTGTGCTTTGCTTCTCCTTGATTTCATTTGTTTTGGAAGCTTTTGATGATCTTCAACGCTTGGTGGTGATCTTACAGTATTCGGGGAGTTTTCGGACGAATTGAGAGATAGAATGCTGATATCCATTGAATCACAACCTGTTTCACTTCCAAGATTTTCAGTGCAAAGTTCCAAGCTCTTCTGGCTGAGTCTTGGTGAGCTTTTAGTTGAAGGATGGATGTAAGATGAGCTTTGTTTATGGGTTGTTTCTTTTGGAATGTATGGAACATTTGATAGATTTTGAATGAAATTCCAACCACTAGATTCATCACTTTGAGGTTTGTATTTGGTTTCTTGAACATGTTTTTTCTCTTTGGCTTCTTGAATATAGTAAGTTTCTTTGGTTTCTTGAGTATGGTATTTTTCTTTGGTTTCAAAAGCAACCATGCAGCTAGCTAGCCTCAGTTTTAGAGTAGTTGCCTCAACTAATTGAGACTCAAAATATGAGTGAAGACCTTGGTACACTATCGTTGACATGATTATATATCGATCTGATAAAAGTTGAAGGTTTTTGTATGTGACTTTGCGACGAGAATGATTCTGGTTATCAAATGATTAAACAATCGGGAGCAATTTACTTACGATACTTAGTTGATAGGTTGAGAAGAGGGAGGGGTGGGTGGGGGGCAGGGGATGAAAGCAGAGGAAATTGAATGAGAAATGAGGGGGTGGAAGGGTGTGAATTTGTAGTGTTCAAAAAGTGAGGGGGGCTATAGCTTTTGGGGTATGAGAGGACCTTTATGCTCCACTTGGATGCATAACTGTAAAATCTGCCACAAACATGAAAAAGTTATTTATAGACAATCAAATTAATTGAACTTGAGTATATTCTTTTTTTTTTGATAATTAGCGATGAATTGTGATTACAATGATATTACAAACATGAATACAGAAATTGCTAACTAATAGAAAGTTAGAGTATAATATGAGACAAATATGTCTCCAACAAGGTTCGAACCCATGACCTCTTACATGAAAGGTTGGGCCGATGCCACTAGGCTATTGAGCCATCGGCAACTTGAGTATATTCTTTGTATTATTAAATAATTGACATATGGTCATTGTGTGATTTCCTTTTGAATCTGCAAAATAATCTAATTCCCACACATATAATATATAAACTATAGATACTAATTTCATATAAACTTTTATCTTAATGGAGGTGATGTTACCGGTCCGGTCAGGTCAGGACTGGGTATCTACTCTCCCGAAAACCAGACCGTTAAATTAACGGTTATAACCTAACCGATCCGGATCGATAATTATATCTAGTATACTTTTTGGACCGCTACCTATCCGATAACTTATCGGGTGGGTAGCGGTCCGGACCGGTTCCGAGTATACCCGGAAAAAAAAATTTATTACAAAAATCCTTTAAAAAAAATTAAAATCAATAATTTAACATCTAAAAAGTAACATACGATTTGTTATCGGATACTCTATCGGGTAACTTATCGGGTACCAGTTTTTTTATTCGTTTCCGGACCGTTATCTTACCGGGTGAATAAACAGACTGGAAATTTCAGACCGGATACCGGGTGGATCTCGGTTTTCCCAGACCAATAACAACCTTAAATGGAGGTAGTGCATATTTGTTTTGATAATTTTATTATTTAAGGTCAAATAATTATAATGGTTGCATATGTTATTAAGTTCTTTTTTGAGCTAATAAATGGAGGAAAAACAAGGAAGCAACAAATATTTTGAACAAGGTGCATACATCTGTTGATCTATTTGGTTGACGACTTCTTTTTTGGAAATGTAGAAAATAATGATTGCTTTAGAACGATTATTGTCTGTTTTGGGTCCAAAATTCAAATTATAAAACTCCTAACTGTTCAAGGAAGAAAAAAGAAGAAGCACACATTCTTTGAAACTTCGAATATAGTGCAAATTTTAATGGCAAACAAATAAGGTAATTGTTATTATGCTTCACGATTATGCTTTCTGTAAGTAAGAAATTTCAAGAATGGCATACACATTGCTTGCTAAGTGGTAAAAAAATTGGGATGAAAACACCCAACATCGAAAATTCAAATTTTTATGAAGACAAATAATCTGCTTAAATATTGCAAGGGTTGCATTTGGGTTTATTATTGGTTGAAATTTATGATATCATTGAGTTTTTTTCTGTTAAGATTCTCCAAATGACCATCATAAAAATTTTATGTATTAAGAAAAATTTTAAGGCAACCGTAATCGGTCAGAGTTCATTGTTCTTTTTATCGAAAGGCTGTTACTAAGACACATCGCTCGATTTATCGACCATTCAGATCAAAGAATCTTTTCTCTACCATAAATGGGGAGATAATGAGCAAAAATGACATATTACATATATTATCGATGTGTTGTGTGTTGTTGACTTAGCTCTTGAAAGGGCACAATCAATATAGTAGTCGTATAATAGTGATTTGTAACTTATAATCATGTGCATCAAATGAAATTGTACGGACATGACAAGAAAGATACATGTAAGAACTTTTATGAAGATGCTGAGTACTCAAATTTAAGTATTAATGAAATCATCATCCACTAATTAAAAAAATTATGTGATGTCTCTTCACGAATCCAACGGTCTAAAGTTCCTAAGATAAATATATTTTCCAAAATGTGAAGGTCATATAATATATGAGTAGAAACACATAGTACATTCTTGAGAAAATGCTAGTGTATATAATGAAGGAAATACAAAAAAGGGAATCTGGTAATCAATAAATATTCATATATAATAGAAATAGTACAATGTTGTCTGAGATTATTAACTTTTGGAAGCTTTATTTGTACAATGTATGAACTGTTAATGATCTTTGAACAATCTGTCGTGATGCTTTTGCTATGAAGATTTTATAGTACTGATATACCAGGTTCGAAAATTGTAAAGATCTATCTATATATTATTCTTCAAATGCTTGTTTGGTAGCTACTACATAAATGTTCATACGTACCATTATTATCTAGCAATAGTGATACGCTCATTTAAGGCGTTCCCGATAATTGACTAGCCATCGCCCAACAGAGGAGGTGAATTCGGGACGTGCCTCCAGCGGCTTGGTACTCCACCTCAAGAGTGCCCAGAGAGGTTGGGTAACCACCCACAAGCAGATCCTCCCTTCAACAAATGCAGAGTTACTCATGCACCTGCCGTGGATCGAACCCACACACTTGTAGAGAAGCACACTCTTATAGTGAAACCCCTTACCATTTGAGGTATTGCCCGGTGGGCTATTATCTAGCAATAATGTATTTACAAGTTATGCACGCTCTTAAACTATTAAAGAAGTTACAGAATTTAGAGTTGTATATATATCCAGTTGAAAATAGCAATGTAATAGACTTCGATGAGAAGATAAAGTTATATATTGTGGATTCATCGGAATATCATACATTCGTACCCCTATTGTTATATCTTTTAGTTTGTAATCTACCTCGTTGAAAAATAAATTCGAAATGTAATTATGTAAGACGTAAAAATTAATTTGAAGAATGACAATTACCATCTAGTTTCTAGAGGGTTATCTAATGTATTTTATGTGATCGTCAGGATTAACAAAACACTGTTGATACTTAAGTTGAATTGTCATTTAATTAAGTTTCCTATTAAATAAAAATGAAGTGAAGTTATCACACGATCGGACTTAGCTTGTAATTAAGCAAAAGTAGCAACTTAAGTAATAGTAATTTTTTTTAAAAAAAACAAGTAGGTAGCCAAAAGGGTTAGTAAAAGTGAAAGTTGATTACCATAAAAAGAAAGGTGGAGATGCATGTGTTTAGCAAGTGGTTTAAGTGTTTAACCTTGAGATTGCTTAACCTCACATTATGATATCTCTTTCTTCCATTCAATCAATTCAAATATGGTAATGTGGTCCTACAATAATGTTACCACAAATTATATTACTCTCTAAAAATATCTAATTTCATAACATATATATACTGTATATAAAACTACCTAGCTACTAGCCTTTAGTAGGTGACTGTAAAAGACTTTCGATATAGATGGTAAAGAGCTTGAGTGCTATGTAACCTAGCTAGTTTTATTGCACGACGTGAATTCGAGTCGTGCAAGAAAATGAAATCTCATGTTAGAACGACAACGGGACCCTATGATGAAGATATCACCGTTTCTGTTGAATTACACGATCAAGAAAAATAGTACACCTATCATTCAATTGAGAGGAATACTTCTACCCTTTCTATTTGCATAAATTTGTCATTTAAAAAATTT
>CM016565.1:1085089-1281741 GCA_003412495.2 Echium plantagineum
ACAATTGGTTCATGATTGGATATTCATCAATTCATCCAAACAAGTTCTCACTTTAAGGAAACTAGAGTCTCTCTATGAACTACAACGTTGAAGTGGCTAATCCAATCAATTGTTACACATTCAAAAATTCCAGTATGAAAGTTCCATGAAAGTAGCCTCTCATCATCACCTTTCAATAGCAATGCATCATCTATTTTAGTCCACGAATCTTCGATTCCATAATCTTTCATGATCCAAATCTCTATGATTTGTTCAACACTCGAATTGAAAATACGCGTAACCAACGACTGCAAGGTAGTCCTTAAATACCGTCAAGAAATGACGTTTTGCACTAGGCCATATAGTGGGATGATCTCCTGAAATATAATCTTTAGGGAAGTCAATTTTATCAAAACTCTCTGTGTGCATATCGAAGCGAATAATTGATTGTTTATAACCTTGGAGAGTTGTGTAATTCAATGTGCCAGTGCCGAGAATTTCGACATAACCTATTAGGATTATCAGGCTAAGGAGAACCATATCCTTGCAGACATTGCCTCCACACAGTCTCCAGGCATTAGAACTCAGAGGATATACTTCGCCTCTAAGCCCCACTTCGGAGTTTCCATCCATACAAAAAGAGAGACTAATCACTTTAAAATTGTAAATATCCGAAGAGTCGAAACCAAAGGAAGGATTATTTTGGCTGAAGAACCTTATATCATTTTCAGCCTTAAATGAAGTAGGAGGCAACTGTTTGAATTTTTTGGTTGCAGGACTGCACAAGAAAACTGTAGAATCCTTGAGAAAACAAATGATTCCGTTGTAAGAACCAACAACCTGAACGAAATGAAAGTCATGATTTGTTGGGAGTTGATAGTCTAATAGAGGTAATACGTTAAACGATTCATCATTCGAACGGAAGTAGAACATGTCAACCTCTTTATCCCCGTCACATCTAGAAACGAGCAAGCGAGTGTTGATGATGTGGAGATTGTGATGCTTCCTTATGAAGTTGGGACTGTTAATCAACTTGTACCATCTCTTGCAACGGACTTCAATTCTAATAATGAATTCACTGGAAGCCTCAACAAAATCTCAATAATTAAATCTTCCGGAATTGTTCTTGCCGCATTATTTTTCTTCATCTTTCAAACAAACAAAAAATTCAAATAATTACATCAGTTCAATTAACAGTAAATCGGATTAACAAGTAATGAGAATATGAGATGTTTTAACATACTATAAAGTTTAGATCAACCATATAATAATCAATATATTATAACATGAAGCTAACACCAGATTAACCATATATCTGTGTGAGTTGAATGATAACAGAAAAGTTAAGTAACAAGTTAACTATGGACATAGACATAAAAATACTACGATGAATTTGCATCAAGTTGTTCGCAAGGGCCTACTTGATCCTCTATCTCAACTAAGTTCGACGGATCCAAACACACCATTAGACTCATCCTCTCCAAAAGAAAACACAATCGATCAACACCCCCCATCTCAACATATTAGTCTAAAGTCAGGCCAATTTTGATGATATTTTGGTAAATTTGAACAGTTGATCCCAAACAGACTATTATGATAATCCTTTCCAATTGATCAACAACCCTCATCTCAGCATACAAGTCAAATTAGGTCAATTTTGTTGATATATTGACAAATTTATACAATCTCGTTGTTTATTTACTTTTTCTAATAAATCAAATGGTAGAATAACTTTAGGCACCATGAAAGATCCTATACATAGGCAAATCGATCGGTTATGTAACAAGTAATGTGAATGCCTCCCAAGATATAGTTATATGGTCCGGAGAGCCACTGGGAGAAGAATGTAACAGGCATCTCGCTAAATGGAAATGCTCATCTACCTCCTCATGTCACCGGAGATGCAACCACATATATATAAAGGAAATAGAGGATCATATTCCGATAATGATATTCTTCGAAATTAAGAGATGAATGTTTCTCTCATACAATGACTGAGCTGATATGTTCAAGGAAACAAGATCAGAGATGGCAGAATTTGATTCTTGAATTAACAAGAAAATACAATACGAGATGAATGCAACATTCCATTAACAAAATCTGGAGTTGAAATGTGCTTATGCAAGTGACTCAAGTAACAAGCAATGACTAGTATAACTCAAATCTTCTAAAACGGAAGAACCGTCAATGTTTCAATTAGTCAAAAATTAGTAAATTCAAGAAATAACAAGCATACCATACCACTCATTGCATTTCAAAATCATATCTTCTCTAACTTACATATACCCCACCATGAAGCACATTCACTTCAAAGCTTGCTTTTCGACATATAACTGCAATAACAAGGGAGCTTCCCGCTTATAACGATTCACAAACTTGTTAAGAAATCGATCCTCTTTCATTGTAAACATTGTCGACGTCAAGGCCTCTCTCTTGATCAACCCCTTAGAAAGCAACTCCTGATAAACTGACCACCTAGGGATCATCCTTCTGTTCAAGCTCAAAGTAAACATGAAATACCTCTTGACAACCTCTGATGATTCCCAACCTACTTCATGGACAAAGAAATTCATTATCCTATGTATATGTTCCTCTGAGACGCTCATAATGAAGGGGAGAATCTTAAAACTCCTCAACACATCGTCCTCAGAACAACCCCAACTCTTGTAAGCTTCCATTCTTTTATCCCACGTTGATCTGCGCGAGATTGTTAGAATCGCTAATGCAAAACCAAAAGTACAGTACCTGGGGTCCAGTCCCAATTCCTTTACATGTTTTATAGACTCCTTCACTTTTTCTGAACCATTAGCAAAAAGAAGAGGTTTCTTTTTCATGAAATATGCAATGCGAGATTGAGGCATACCAGCCTCGAGCAACAAGGCGATATTAGGCTTGACAAGTATCTCGGTTTCAAGTAGTATTTGAGGACAGGATGAGATGGCTAAAATGGCATCCTTTTCAGAACCAACAAAATCTTTGATGAAATTGAAGTATGGTAGAATGCACCCCTCCAAACTTCTCTTAAACATAGTAGGCAAAACCACAAAAATTCTAACTAAATCCTTCATTGAAGCTCCCCTTGACCTAAAAAATTCAATCTTTGGCAAAAGGGTCTTTTCACAATCAGCAGACAAGACACGAGGATCAATTGATAGAATTTTTCTGATTTGGGACTCGGTAAAGCCTTGATTTTTCAGGAAACATAAAACCGAATCAGGTTGCTCAGGTTTGTCAAACTTGAGATAATTGGTAGAAGCAAAAACAGCCTTTTCAATAGAAAATCCACATTTATTCATCAAATACTCAACAGTGAAAGAATCTTGATTACCATTTTGGATTGAGATGGGTTTTTTAGTCTTTATTGGTGAAGTTGAGTGGTATAACTTAAAGGGTTTTGGAGTTCTACTTGAAGAATGGATCAAATTGCATAAAAATCTAAACATTGTGAAATAAAAGGTCAAACCTTTGGTTGTTCAGACAGTAGTTTGGATTATGGAGGATGTGTTGAAGGAACAGACACATTCAAGCAGTTTTCATGTCCCGAAATAGGGCAGTCGGCCGTTGGGTAGCAGATTTCCCCTTTGCGCGTGAGCTATCTTTTTTCTGTAACTAATGGTCTTATTTGGATGTTTCAAATTGTTTTTCCAATTTTAAACAATAAAATAATGTACTCCCAACTCTTAACACAATGGTAAAAAATAGAGATACGTTTTTATATAATTACATAATCAAAATTAAATTTTTATCCCTTTTTCTTCAACGAACCCGACACATCGTCTCACCCCTACCCCTATTCCTACCTCACCCTAAACTTTCATAAAAGCTTCAAAATTTCAATTGACAAGTCAAAACTAGTGAAATGGAAAACTTGGAAAGGAGCTCGATGATGACCAATGGTGGTGTTCATGTGTTTAGGGGCGGACTTAGGGGTAGGGGGGCCTTTAGGTCTTTCGATATTTGATGTTTTCGATAAAAATTCAATGTAATATCGGATATATATAATATGAAGTGTCGTAAAAAACTAAAGTGATTGGGATTTATGTCCCTCCAAGTATGTTGGGAGCTTTAAATTTCAACTAACTTTTAGCTTTTTGCCACTTTGAATGTTAGTTATCACATTTTGCCCCTCTCCCTAATTTATTTTACTTAAATCGACTCCCCTCTATATTCATTCTAGTTTTGTTCCAGTATATGTTGGCCTTCAACACCTAAAAAATTTTAAATTTCGATGATGACAAATTGTGGTGTTCATGTTTGAGGTAATGCTAAGGTGTGGGATGGGGGGAGCCAAAAAAGAAATGGGTACGGTTTAATTTTAATTACGTAAATATTTTAAATCTCTATTCTTTAAAATATGATACATAAATTAACTCCAAATAAATAAAAAGGATAACAATTGTATTTTACTTTGTAAAACGATAAGATCATTTTTGGTTTATTGTTGGCACGCAAGACTAACCACTTAAACCACAGACTTATACATGAGTCTCTACTCTCTTCATAAGCATTGGAGCAGGTTGATGGTTCGTTAAGCCGACTATTTCAACTAGTATGGGAAGGATGTGAGCATGTGCCAACCAAGAGAGCAAACTTCAAATGAATTCACTGATTTTAAACAACTCAACTTCACAAGCATACATAAACAACAGTATTCAAATGAACGAAGATTAGGCTACTGAACTCACAGAGCCATTTTACACTACTATAGTCAAAACTCAGAACCACTTGAATCACAGTAACAAAGCTCACTCACTTTAGAGATTGGAACCTGTGTTAAAACATAGTTTCAATATATAAAAAATTACTGCATAAAACAGCTTAAGGCTACCAACACTAGAACCTTGAAGTTCATCATGAGATACTTTTGAACTTAAGATATTCGACAATGGCTAATTGACCGCTTACATCTTTCGTTCAAGCACTAGGAGATAGGACCATAAGACATACAGATATAATAATTATGTATAGCTGCTTCATATATGTTATCCCCCATTTTCAAGATCTCCAACTTCCACAGTTCTACCAATGCATCCAGAAAAAAACAACGTAAAAGAAAGATTTCACATCGTCCTACTTCAGAAGCAACTTTTAACAGCTAAAATTTCCTATAAAAGCGTAAACACCATCATCAATCAAATTGAATTGAAAATGCATATATGCCTAAGTTACTTAGCTTCACCAACAGGCACATTTATTTTAAAGCTTGCTTCTCAATATATAATTTTGATAACTCAGGAGCTTCGCTCTTATAACAATTCACAAACTTCTTAAGAAAGAGATCCTCTCTGATCACAAACATTTTGGCTTTGATGTCTTCTTTCTTCACCAATCCTCTAGCTATCAACTCTCGTAAAACTGACCACCTAGGGATTATCCTTTTCTTCCAGCTCGAAGTAAGCATCATGTACGTCTTCAACACCTTTGATGATTCCCAGCCTATTTCATGGACAAATAAATTCATTACCATATGTATATGTTCCTCTGAAATGCTCATAATGGTAGGGAGAATCTTAAAACTCCTCAACACATCGTCCTCAGAACAACCCCAACTCTTGTAAGCTTCTATTTTTTTATCCCATGTTGATCTGCGACCGGTTGTTAGAATCACTAACGCAACACCAAAAGTACATAATTCGGGATTTATTCCCAATTCCTTTATCTGTTTTACAGACTCCTTCAATTTGTCTGCATCAATAGCAAAAAGAATAGGTCTCTTTTTCATGAAATATGCTACGCGAGATTGAGACATACCAGCCCCGAGCAAAATCGCGATATTAGGCTTCACATGTAGCTCAGTCTCAAGTAATATTCTAGAGCAGTTTGAGATGGCTAAAATGGCATCTTTTTCCGAACCAACAAAATCTTTGATGAAATTGAAGGATGGTAAAATGTACCCCTTCAAGCTTCTGTGAAAAATAGTTGGCAAAAAAACAAACACTTTAACTAAATGCTTAGTTGAAGCTCCCCTTGACCTAAAAATTCAATCTTTGGCAAAAGGGTCTTTTCACAATTAGCAGACAAGATACGAGGTTCAATTGCTACAACTTTTCTGATTTGGGACTCGGTAAAGCCTTGATTTTTCAAGAAACATATAACTGAATCAGGTTTGTTAGGTTTGTCAAACTTCACATACCTTGTGGAAGCAAAAATAGCTTTCTCAACAGAAAAACCACATTTATTCATCAAATAATCAACAGTGAATGAATCTTGATTACCATTTTGGATTGAGATGGATTTTTTAGCTTTCCCTATTGACGTTGAGTAGAATTTAAAGACTTCCGAAATCCTATTTGAAGAATGAAATGATTTGAATATAAATCTCAACATTTTCTAAGAAAAAGGTCAAACCTTCGCTTGTGGGAAGATATCAAAGAGTCGAGTCTCTGTATTGGGGAGACCGATTTGAGCTGAGGAACTCTAAACTCGAAGCCGTTTCAAATCCACACTAGGTTATTCACTACTACTATGTATATATCATAGGCCAATAAGTAGGTGGGAGCACTAACACACAGACCCAAATAGTGCTTTCTAAATGAAATCACTATTTTATCCGTAAACGAAATTTCATATAACACTATATTTACAAATAGGGGCAAAATAGTCACTTAACTCAAAAAACACTATTTGGGTACTGTATTGTTGCGTGTATAATAATTCACAAATAGATATTAGAACTAGAACGCATTGAGGAAATCGTCATACTAACGACTCTTAGGTACATCTTATGTTCGTGGAGTCATATTAATGAATCTTACATACTTATGTTTTCGTATACACGAAATACCTAACGGAATTTAGCTTTTAACCAATTCAACAAAAATAGTTCCTTAAGGAAGTGGAGCCCACGCTCTATCAAGAGCCAAAACTGCAAGTAATTAATTAGCTATCTTATTATCAGTTGAATTACACATGAGTACAATAATTTTGTGCCTCGGGACATAGTTCAACTGGAAAAACCTAGAGTGCAAAATACTAACAATTTCGTCTTCACGTAACCTTTGTTCGACTCTTATAAGAAGGGAACCTTGTTTTGACGAAGTGGTTAACAAATAAATTCTAGTCCACTCATTATGTGACGTCCCGCAATTTACCTATTTCGTGTAATATGGATTATATGATCAATTAAGTTTAAGGTGTGAATTCTTACCAAGTTGACTTTAGTAAGATGCAGCACACTGATGCACACAATGCTTTTGTAACAACTAAGGGACAATAAGAAGTCGAGAGAAAAAGCACAGAACAAATTCGTCGAATCAAAATAAGTTCAGACCAACCTTAGACGGGAGGCTTTTTAAAGGCATTGGAACAGGTTGATGGTTCCATAAACAAACGATTTCAACTAGTATTGGAAGGATGTCAGCATGTGGAAACAAGGACAATAAGGAGCCAAGAGAACAAACTTCAAATGAACTCAATGAATTCACAGAGTTTTAACAACTCAACTTCCCAAGCATACCTAAACATCAGTATTCAAAAGCCATGTACAAAAGCAGTGACCAAGATTAGGTAACTTGAACGCACAGAGCCATTTTGCACTACTATAGTCAAAACCAATTAGTTGACTATAACTCCAATATTCTAAAACGCAAGAGCCATCGATTTTTTCCAATTACTAAACAATCCGTCAGTTTAAGAAAAAAGCAAGCATCAGCATAGCGAATGCATTTCAAAATCATATCTACTCTTAACTTACTTATCCCTCGCCATGAAGCACATTCACTTCGAAGCTTGCTTATCGATATATAACTGCAATAACAAAGGAGCTTCGCTCTTATAACAATTCACAAACTTCTTAAGAAAGAGATCCTCTCTGATCGTAAACATTCTGGCCTTGATGACTTCTTTCTTCACCAATCCTCTCGCTATCAACTCTTGAAAAACGGACCACCTAGGGATTATCCTTTTCTTCCAGCTAGAAGTAAACATGAAGTACTTCTTCAGAACCTCGGATGATCCCCAACCTATTTCATGGACAAATAAATTCATTACTCTATGTATATGTTCCTCTGAAATGATCATAATGGAGGGGTGAATCTTAAAACTCCTGAACACGTCGTCCTCAGAACAACCCCAACTCTTGTAAGCTTCCATTCTTTTATCCCACGTTGATCTGCGACTAGATGTTACAATCGCTAATGCATAACCAAAAGTAAGGAACCTGGGATCAATTCCCAATTCCTTTATCTGTTTTACAGACTCCTTCAATTTTTCTGCACCAATCGCAAAAAGAATAGTTCTTCTTTTCATGAGACACCCAACGTGAGTTTGAGACATACCAGCCCCAAGCAACATCTGGATATTAGGCTTGACAATCGTCTCAGTTACAAGTAGTATTTGAGGGTAGGATGAGATGGCTAAAATGGCATCTTTTTCAGAACCAACAAAATCTTTGATGAAATTGAAGTATGGTAGAATGCACCCCTCCAAGCTTCTCTTAAAAATAGTAGGCAAAACCACAAAAATTCTAACTAAATCCTTCATTGAAGCTCCCCTTGACCTAAAAAATTCAATCTTTGGCAAAAGGGTCTTTTCACAATCAGCAGACAAGATACGAGGTTCAATTGCTACAAGTTTTCTGATTTGGGACTCAGTAAAGCCTTGATTTTTCAAGAAACATATAACTGAATCAGGTTGCTCAGGTTTGTCAAACTTGACATACTTGGTAGAAGAAAAAACGGCCTTTTCAACAGAAAATCCACATTTATTAATCAAATACTCAACAGTGAAAGAATCTTGATTACCATTTTGGATTGACATAGATTTTTTAGCTTCTTTTGCTGAAGTTGAGTATACTTTAAAGACTTCTGACGTCCTCTTTGAAGAATGAATTGATTTCAATATAAATCTGAACATTATGTAATAAAAAGTTCAAACCTTTGCTTGGTCGACGATATAAAACAGTCTGTATTGATGCCGATAAACTCTATTCTTGAAGCTCTTCCAAAACCACACTGAGGACTGAGGAGTGAGGAGTAGGTCTGCGTTGTTATACACGCACAAAAAGCGCTTTGCTGTTGTGGCAAAGTACTGTTTTACCCCCTCTAATTGAAAATGTAGAATTGAAAGAAATTTTTAGTTTATGGCAAACTAGTAATTTTACGCCTTAAAGAACACTATGTTGGTGTGCCTATAGTGTTCCCATTAGTAGTAGATTTAAATATGCCCAGTAGTTAGAGAGATGATTTCTCTCACTAGTTTGACGTTAATGGCTCTTTCCTTGAGTTTATAAATTTATAGTATATGAATTGTATTGATCTTTGACGATTGTCATCCATTATTCGTATTAATAAAATTGCATGATACCCTTTTAAAAAAATATGCCGAGTTTTGTGCATCGTAATTCGTAATGGTACCAATTGACGTAGTCACCTGAAAATTGAGTTTTGTGCAAAAAGAAATTGAAGGAAAATTCGCTCGTATTAAGATTTAAGAACAAAAATGAGCACAAGATTATTGCTTTAATCAACAGAATCCTATAATTAGTATAGTAAGGCTGTCGACTTCAGTAAGATTCAGCACAATGATGCACTCAATGCTTCTGTAACAACTAACAAGAGACAACAAGAAGTCAAGAGAACAAGCTCACAAGAAATTTAGTGGATCAAAACGAGTTCAAACCAAGCATAGGCGAGAGCCTTTTCAGAAGCGAAGAGCACAAACTCCATAGAGAGTCCCAGAAATATGGTTCGCTAAGCAGAATATTTAAACTAGTAATTGGAGGAGCCAACAATTCACTGATTTTAAACAAGTCAACTTCACATGCATTGTTAAGGGACATAGCTTCCTTCATTTGTAACATTGAAGTCCCTCTCAGCCAACCCTTCTGGAAGTAAATCCTGATCATCTTTAACGAAAAAGTACTGTATAAAACAACTTAAGGCCACAAATACAAGTATCTTGAAGCTCATCATGAGATACTTTTGAACTTCATGACATGTCTCCTTCAAGCTCTAGGAACTAGGATCATTAAGACATACATATAAAATAACTATGTATAGCTGCTTCATATATGTTATTCAACCAGTCTCAAGATCTCCCACTTCTACAATTCTACCAATGCATCCAGAAGAAAGCAACGTAAACAGAATAGTTCAAGTCGTCTTACTTTACAGAAGCAACTTTCAACAGATAAAATTTCCTACAGAATCGTAAAGACCATCATCAATCAAATTGAATTCAAAATCATATATTTCAAAGTTACTTAGCCTTCACCAACAGGAACATTATTTTAAAGCTTGCTTCTCAATATATAATTTTGATAACAAAGGAGCTTCACTCTTATAACAATTCACAAACTTCTTAAGAAAGAGATCCTCTCTCATCGTAAACATTGTGGACGCGATCACTTCTTTCTTCACCAATCCTCTCGCTTTCAACTCTTGATAAACTGACCACCTAGGGATCATTCTTTTGTTCAAGCTCAAAGTAAACATAAAGTACCTCTTCACAACCTCTGATGATTCCCAACCTATTTCATGGACAAATAAACTCATTATCGCATTTATTTTTCTCTCTGAAATGTTCATAATGGAGGGCAGAGTCTTAAAAGTCCTCAGCACATCGTCCTCAGAACAACCCCATTTCTTGTAAGCCTCCATTCGTTTATTCCACGTTGATCTGCGCGTAATTGTTACAAACACTAACGCTAAACCATAACTATGGTTTCTGGGATCTATTCCCAATTTCTGAACCAATTTTAAAGACTCCTTCAAAGTATCTGGAACATGTGCAAAAAGCAGAGGCCTTTTCTTCATAAAATACCCTATATCAGACCTAGACATACCCGCCTCGAGCAAAATCTCGATAATTGGCTTCACATGAGACTCAACTTCAAGTAGAATTTTGGAGCGTGCAGATATGGCTGTAATAGCATCTTTATCAGAACCAAGAAACTCTCTAATGAAATCGAAAGATGGTATAATGTAGCTCTCCAAACTTCTCCTAAAAATGGAAGGTATAAACACAAGCATTCCAGCTAAATCCTTCATAGAAGCACCTTTTGACCTAAAAAATTCAATCTTCGGCAAAAGGGTCTTTCCACAATTAGCAGACAAGATACGAGGATATGATGCTATTGATTTTCGTATTTGGGACTCGGTAAAGCCTTGATATTTCAAGAAACATATAACTGAATCAGGTTGGTCAGGTTTGTCAAACTTGACGTACTTGGTAGAAGCAATAACAGCTTTCTCAATAGAAAATCCACATTTGTTCATCAAATACTCAACAGCGAAAGAGTCTTGATTACCATTTTGGATCGAGATGGGTTTTTTAACTTTTCTTGCTGAAGTTGAGTAGTATAAGTTGAAGGGTTTTGGAGTTCTACTTGAATAATGAATCAAATTGCATAAAAATCTGAACATTGTTAAATAAAAGATCAAACCTTTGATTGTTCAGACAACTACAAACAGTTTGTGTTTTGGATTCTGGAGGATGTGTTCAAGCTAAACCCTTACAACTCCGTTGCAGTTTTGATGTCCCAAAATTAGGGCAGTCAGCTGTTCAGTATCAGACTTTCTATCAGAAAAATCCGTCTTTATTACCAGCTCGATCTGATCTGTTATACACACACCCAAATAGTGCTTTACTGTAGCACTAAATGACTATTCTGTCCCTCCTATTTGGAAGTGTAGTAGTTGATGAAGTTAAATGGAACTAGTTGATACTTAAGGACCTAATCTTTAACGACATGAGTTATATTTTAACGGGCATTTGTGTAAACAAATATTTTGAATGAAGTACTTTTCATGTCTACTTTAAAACTCGAGTCCTTACTAAATTGTATCCCATGTATTTGGTACTTCACTTAATGACCATATAACGTTTTATTATACGTCGAGCCTCGACTCTCCCGAACAAACAACTCGTCTAGCTCTCGTGCTTAATTCCAACGAGAATACTGAAAAGCACGACCATAAATCAATATACAATAGCTTAAAGTTGTTTGGAGACAACAATCCATTTATTCATAGCCCAAGAATAGAAGAGAGACAAGTAGACAACATGGCTTAATGAGGGGCTGCTCCATGGGCTGAATCCTGAATGTATCAAACGCACCCCTGGGCCCTGGCCCTAATTTGTTGAGAAGGTGGTCCAATTTCATGTTAACTTTTTTATACTCCCTTCGACTTTCATCCCATTTTATTTATTCATTTTACTTTTACACAAAATTTTAGACAAATTCAAATTTACCTCACAACACTATATTTTTTCTCCATAAATTTGAACTAAAATGAAATCGATTTTTATATTTCATAATCAACATGTATTTTCGTTTAAACCAACATTACTATAACCAAATAAAACTATAAAGTTCATTCTAAGTAACAATGTTCACGAGTACTAGATTAAAGTGTTAGTATAAAAAGCACGATATCAAGGTATGTTGCTATTATAATTTTGACTTTTTGTTATGATGAATGTGGTAGAGATGGAGGCATGGAGCACAAGCATGAGCAATATTGGCGTACAAGTTTAGTAGTATAATATTATGAGTATGAATTTTGATGCAAACAAATCAAATTCGTCTAAAGATATTGTTTGAATACTATTGAACTAATAGTTGAAGTAAATATTGAACAAATCAAAGGTTGACAGAGTGAAAGGTTTTATCTTGGAGGGCACGCATAAGCAAGTGGTACGTACATGATGCATTGATGTGTAGTACCATAAAGCTGAGGTGGCAAAGCTAAACACCGAAACGTGTATAGGAGTGGGGCCAGTTGATTACATGGCAACAGTATCCACGTGTCACCAGTTGCATCGCAGTCTACCGTTTTCTGAATTCTGACCCATTTGATTTCCTTTACTAAAATCCGGGTTTGTGTTTCCTCGGATTGGATTGTGATGGGTGTACTGTGTTGTTATCAATTTCAAGAATCTTTATCCAAAATCCTCTATAACCCTCAAAATCAATTCAATTTGTATAACTATCAATTTTCTTATTCCGTTATAAGTGACAAAGTAATTAAACATGAATATATAGATATGTTATTTAAAAATAATAATTTGTTAAAATATTGTAGGATATCTCGTAATTTATAATCCGGTGATTAAAGAATCTCTAGCACATGTAGGACGGTAGGAGTATTAAGTTAGTAATGCCAACAGTTTTCTTAGGACATAACTTAGTTGGTCAAAAGCTTGAGTGATAAGTTTTGCCTTTTCGTACAACGTCGTTACGTGGATTCAAGTTTCATTAATGGCCAAAATCTTGTGTAGGAGTGGTAAACATGCAACCCAAGTCCCCTGACCTTTTAAGACACATTATTCCATAATTTAGTTCCTCGTGAAGATTCATGACAAGACATGGTAAAACTCTTTAGATGAAGATATTATATTTTCTTTACTAATGTTAACCGTTGTATTATTAGTATTTGCACTAACGATTAATATATTTTTCTTTTTTGTAAATTAGTGATGAATTATTCTTAATGATATTATAAATAATGAATACATAATTTTCTAACTAATAGAGAGTTATAATATAATTGAAAAAACTTGTCTCTATTAAGGTTCAAACCTACAACCTCTTACATAGAAGGTTGGGACGGATGTCATTAGACTATTGAGCCATCGACTATCCGGATTCGGTGCATCAATAATTCGGTGCACCCGATGCATCAGGTACCCATTTAAAGGTTTTACGTGGGTACTGTACCCACTTGAAACTTCATCATTGATACTTGTACCTAAATTGTACTATAACAATGGTACAATACCACATATTTATTTTGGATTGATAAATATGTGGTATTGTACTATTGTTATAGTACAATTTGGGTACAAATACCAATGATGAAGTTTCAAGTGGGTACAATATCCACGTGAAACCTTTAAATGGATACCTGATGCAACTGATGCATGAAAGTATTGATGCACCCAATCTTTTCACAAGAATGAGTATGTTCAATGAGTTATGTTTGAATAAATCGTCAATAGTATCAACACTGAGTTATATAGGCAAGTTCATTACTATATTTGGTGAAGTTATAATACTAATAAATTGAGTTATTATTATTTACAAGTTATTGTATCATTCGAAATGTATTGAATATACATTTTAGAAGTAGCTAGTAGCTAGAAATTTCCCATATATTACAAAAAGATTATACAAGTCGCAAGATAATCTTAATTAGCCCAGTCCATGACAGCTTATATAGATGAAAAAGAAAAACATGGAAATTACGGAGTATTTGTTTTTCACGTTATAGCAAACAGTAGGAATTATGAATATAAGTACAAGTAGTAGCAAATGGAAAATTAGATGAAATACACAACCAACTACCCTACACTACACTACTGACTGCCACCTAAATTTCTTACCATGCTCATCAAATTCTTTACTAATTCATTGCCAAATAATTCATATATTTTTAATATTGGACCACGAAAGAAAATGTGTTATACTAAATGTATGGAGTAATTACTTTTGACAAATGTATAATAGAGCTAGGTTTTGATATAGTAATTAGACAATAATTCATAAAAGTAGATGTCGACCGTGTTGAGAATTAATGCGGACGGAATTCGATTCTCTCAATTTTCAAGAAACCTATATAATAATGATGAAAGTGAATACGAAAAGTAAATAATACCAAGATTTATACTTGTTCGCCCTCAGAATGAGTGTCTACGTCCTGTTGCTGCTGCAGATCTTATTAATGAAGAACGAGATTGTTTACAGAGTGTCTCTCTCTAACTATATGTCTAATATTGTGTGATACTAGAACCCTAGGCTAATGCCTTATATTTATAGTAAAAGACAAAATCTAGCTAAACCTACTTCAGGTCGACATTGGATGATGGGTCGGGACTTGTCTGCATCCGACACAAATCCCGACCTACCAGATTGGATCATCTCATCATCCAATCTATCGTCCAACCAATCGTCCAAACTGCATTGTACTTTTCTGATGTGAGATCGGATGATGGATCGGGACATGTCCATCGTCCAACCTATAATCCGATCAAGCAACTCTTCTACACGAAATTTGGCTTCACAATCCAACAAAACGTTAAAATCTTAGCCGGTGACTCAATAGTCTAGTGACATCTAACTTAACTTTTATGTATGAGGTTTTGAGTTCAAGTCTTGTTAAAGACAATTTTCTCGTATTCATTATAACTCTCTATTAATTAATTATTTATCTGTTCGTTATTTATAATATTCTCGTACTCCCACTTTCATCAATAATTTACATACAAAAAAAAGAGTTCAAAGCTTAACGGGTAAATTTATTTTTGAAGTGTAACGGAACTCTGTAATGTCCAAACTAGGAATATTATTTAATTAGTGATGAGTGGAGACTGTGGAGTTAGTAACAAATTGGTCAAAAAAATCAAAACCATTCTAGTCAAAGTTCATAATATAGAATGTCATTTTCTTTTTCCCCGATTTTCCGGATTAACTTATAAAAAAAAACATAGACACAAAAGTGTGTTTTGGAGAATGTGCAAAATTTCAATCCGACCAATAAGTTTCATATATTTATTCGCCACAGTTTGTAGTAACTTTGATGATATTGATGCCATAAATATAATGTTAAACTTTAAAATTATAGCGAGTATTATATACTCCATGTTATACCAAGTATTGAATTTGTGTAATTTGTTTTTTATTGTCATTCTAACTATTACAAATTATATTTTTATACTATATGTTAATTAGGAAATAATGTCATTTTGAAGGTCCCCCGTTTTCAATTCTTATTGATTTGGCCACTCGTTTAAGGTTAAGGAAGGCCATTGGGCATTTTGATTTTGATTAAATACAATTAGATGTACACTTTTAATTTGGTTATTATTATTATTTTGTAAACTGGACACACCTTTTCATAGTATTATTATGCTTGACTGACTCTTCCATCTTTCTGAAAGCTAATTTTAGTGTATCTGCCAAACAAGGAAAAGGTTTAAACCTTCTACTAATCCTATAAAAACTCCTTTAGCAACAATCTACATACTTTATTAATTTTTTCAAAAAAATTATTCATTTTAATTTTTGTCAATTAAAATTAATAAATCTTATAATTATAATAACTTTTCCAGTTGTCGTCTTAGTTATATCATATATGCATATAGATTCATAAAGAAAATAAAAGGTACATTTGGAACATAGAATAATTAATTGAAATTATATCATTGATTAATGATAATTTGAGAAGTAGAAAAAATAGTCAAAAGCATATTGAAATTGAAAAAAGTACAATTATTATATTAGAATGACAATTATATATTTCTAAACAAAATAATTTAGGCTAAAATGATAATTTAAAAATTAGAGTGAATGTGTTAACAGTTAAATAATAAAACAATATATAATTAAAAATTATTATAATAAGAAAATCTTAATGTCCAATATAATGAAAGCATAATCCAATTCTCTCTAAGGAATTCGACAAAATAGCCCCGTAACTTCGAGAGAAGGGGTGCCTCCTCACAAGGGGTCGCAATGACCAAACCCAGGACCCCATACCCAGGGCTAACATCATATAATCCAATTGAGACATCGTGAAATAAGCGATTATAATTAACTTTTTTTAATTGTTTGGATATTTAATTAAGTTAATGGTAGATTATTCATGATGAAATGAAAGATGTATATTGAATTTATATTATGTACCTTTTAGTTGATGGAGCAAAGAGGAACAGTGGAGCACAAACAAAGATGCAAAGTGTTGATGAATGAAAATTAAATGAAATAATTAGTGTAGTGGAGGAGTCAAATGTGATAGATTGATTTTGTGTGTCTCAGTCAACAAGTGACGAAAGTCGACTCCTTATTTTAGTTTAGACATGATTGCGTACGTGTCTTCAATTATCTTATCAATTCTTCTATTTTTCTACTCATAATCAGATGCTTAGAATAGACTACTCCCAAGCCCAGTGGCAAACAAGCAACAAAAGATTATGAAATTTGAACTTGAAAATAAAAATAATTTCAAAAAGACATGAATAAAAGGCCATGATTTGTTATAATTAGGCATTTTTTAAGGAAGATTACCTAATATCAAGTCTATAAGAAAGACGTCTGAAGAAACACTAAATCAGATTCAATCTTATAGTAATATTTTTATAAAGTATTATTTTCATACGAATTCAAACATTCAACATTATGTCTGTTTTTCTCTATTATAACAAACGACCGATGAACATCTATTTTTCTTTTTTGATGGGCATAGTAGAGTTGTTTATGTTAGTATTTTTTTATTGAATTAAGGTTTAACAAAATACTTACTCTATTCTTTTTTATTGAATTAATATCATGGACTAGTTAAGGAAATATATTACTCCGTATTATAATAAGTTTTCGGTTGGAAAAATAATAAAGGAGACTTCTAATCAAATAGTACGCGACCAAAATTTATAATTACTGTAATATCTTTTGAGAAAAAAAATCAGCGTTCACAATTAAAACAAATTTGTTTCCAAGTGTTTGGAGTTTATTGTTCCATGATCTACTAAATAAATGGGTTCATCTTCTTTCGGATTCATTCACTTTTGACTACATCTTGTTTTCGCGACTAAATAAACGGTAATGGTGTGTGATACATTATTGATTGTTTTATTTTTGTAATTTTTCATAGTTTAATTTGGAGCAAATTGTTGAAATGGTTCCCGATAGTGGGTTCAGGTTGCCTTTTGGTTCCCGAAAGTACAAAAGTTATAAATTAGTCCACGATATTGACCAACGGTTGCAGATTGGTCCAAAATTTAGCGGCGCTATTAAATGCTAACGGCACACGTGAGTTACATACGTTGTTAATAAGTTAGAACGACAATAATATGATTAGCTTAAGAGTGAACTACAATCGCTATTGGAGCGTTAAAAATTAAGGCTTTGATTAAACTTTGGACCAATCTGCAACCGTTGGCCAATATCGTGGACCGAATTGCAACTTTTGTACTTTCGAGGACCAAAAGGCAACTTGAACCCACTTTCAGGGACCATTTCAGCAATTTGCTAGTTTAATTTGCAGTTTTTTTTTATCCAAACGATAAAGTTACAAATAGTCATGTGATAGAAAATACATTACATTTTTAAATTAAGCAAATGGGAGTCTAAAGCTCCAAATAAACAGTTTCGTCTTCTCGACTATTGGTGCAATGAACACTCGCTTCCTGGATGTGACTCCAATCCACATAATGTTTGAACTTCGTTTTCTGGATGTGAGCCCGATCCCCGAAATTTTTGTCTTAAAACGCCCGAAAATTTCACAGAGTGGGTAATAAAATGTTGCACACAGAAAGCCCTAAAATGCTGGAAAGAGAACCATAAAAACAAAAAAAATATGCTTTAAATATACCCGTCTATGAAATTCGAACTCGAAACCTTTTCGAAAGAGACTCGAACCTAATATCAATAGGTTAGAAACGTTAGATAATTTACGGTCTCTTTACATATGCCCCTATGTCAAGAAAATATATAGTGAATGGTAAAACCATCAATACACAAATAGCGAAAATAACTAACATCAACAAAAAGATACTCCCTCTATCCCTAAATGATTGTCACATTTGACTTTTGGTGGTCAATAAAACACGATTTAAAACATAAATATCTCTTATTCTACATGTGAAAAAATTATAATAAGTTGATATTTCAAAAATACATATTGAGACGAATCTAACGAGGTCCCACAAGATTATATTATTTCTTATCGTTTAATGAGAATTCATGATCAAATTTTATTGTAGTTGACCACAAAAGTCAAAATGTGACAATCTTTTAGGGATGGAGGGAGTATAAATGACGCTATTAGATTTTGACTTTCACTCTATTCACATTTGGAAAAGAATAGTTATAAAAATGATACTCTACTCTACTTGTAGGTTTGCACTTCTATTAAAATAAACAAGCATGCCATATGGAAACATACACCATCTTAAAATATTTTAATTAATCAATCAATCAATTGTCTTCATCATATTTATGAAAAATGAAAGTAACCCTCAAATAACAAGAACAAATTGTATTTCTATTATTAATTGAGGTACCTGTTTTTGTATTAGGCTCATCAAAAAAATTAAACAGCTTATTGATAACTCAATAGCCTCGTGATCATGAGTAACTGTATTGAAATTAAAACAATCTATTTTATATTTGTATTATTTTAACTATTGGTTAATTAACAACTACATTAGGACAATAATGGTTAGAGCTTCCTAGAATTGTTCAAGTAATATTTTGGCACTGAATAAATAATTTTTGTTTGGTACTATACACATGCAGGCAACTAAGATTGCAAATTGGTATTAATTTAATTATGCATATAAATCTCAACAGTGCATGAGGCATATGAGACAGTAGGCCCTCTAAACCTAGACTTGCGGCAATTTCAGAATTATATTTCATTTTGTCTTTTTGTCTTTCACTAGACAAAATTAGAAGTTTTTCATTAATTGATTTACTTATTTAAATACTCAGAAGCAATGAAAAATCAACTGCTCCAATTCTCTTTATTGAAAACTATGAACAAGACAATCGTGTTGATAAAAACAAGTTGGTTTATTTTGCATCAAATACGGATCTCCATGTGAAATAGTAAATATTCAAATATTTAAATTATTCCTCCTCCTCAATCTAATTAAAGCTCAAACAATTATTCACTTCATATTGTACTTTTTTGGTCCCTTTCTTTAAGAATAGTTTGACTGATTACCGAAACACGACTTAAAATGTAAATATTTTTAATTTAAAAAATGTAAAGATTATATAAAGTTGATATATGAAAAATATATATTGATATGAATCCAACAGTATTCCACTTGACTACTCCATATTATTTCTTATCAAGTGATAAAATTAAAGTTATGATTAAAATTTGACTCCAGAAATAGAAAATGATTTAAAAAAAATATGAAAGGAATATTAATAATTGATCATATACAATTTAGAGTTTCATTTAAACAATTTTCTTTTTCATTAGCTACTACACACTAATAACATACACGTCAATGTGTTACATATCAATAAATAAAATATTTAAATGAATTAATTTAAAATTAGAGATAAATAACAGCCGACCACTTTACCATCGAGTTATTGTGAAACAACCGGAGATTAGATTAAAAATGGAGCGCATTAGTTTAGTCCGTAATAAAATAGTAATCCTTGGGATTATAGTCTGGGTTTCATAATCAAATGATGAGTGCTCTGTCTTTTATTTGTGTCTTATTGTAGCTCTTGCAGCTTATACGATAAATACCCAATCATTACTCACACTACTAATTATACTTGTTAATAGTATTAATTTATTATAATTTTATTACATTAATTAAGCCTCTTATGTCCTTTCTTTTCAACTGACTTAAGCATGACACACTATATGATAGTACGTTTGATTATTTGAAATTATAAATTAACATTTTACAAGCAACATATTTAATTCCATACTTCACTCTTCCAATTGATACTACGTAGTTGTTAGATTTGTAGCAAAGGTACATCCCAATCGTAACGAGTACTTTCCATTGCTCATAATAATGCTATTATTTCTCTATACAAAAACTTAAAACTCTTGATCTATAGATCCCTTAACGAGAAAATTATCAATGTGATATAAAAAATGGATTAAGCTTACTGTTTTGTCCTCGATAGTTCGAAAGTTACGAAATTAGTCTCCAAAAATTGAATAAAAGTTGCAATTTAATCTAAAAATTAACAAATGTATAAACTTAACGGTAATTGTGCAATTAACTTCCACTTGAAGCTAAATTTTAACAACTCCATTAGTTTTTGGACTAAATTGCAACTTGTGTCCAATTTCGAAAATTAATTTATAACTTTTGAGCTATATCGAAGACTAAATTACAATCTCGACCTACATTCTTGAATCATTTCGTCAATTTACTCATTCCTTCACCATCCTTACCATAGAGCAACACGTAGAGAATAAACCATGGGATATAGTTCACAAAAAAATCGAACCCACATCAATGATCAAGTAGGCACATTTTCTCTTGTACTTCTTTGCCAATTGAGATGTGTCATGATGATAACATATTTGATTGCTTATTTTGTAAGTTGATGAGTACTAGAGTTCATGCAAATTATATTTTTTTGATATTCAAAATGATAATGTAATTCTTCTTACAAATCTTCTCTTGATCGAGCCGGTCACACAAGGCTTGCCTAGTGTACTTTACATGATAGAACTAGTTATGTCTATTCAGTATGCATTATACGAATAACAACTGCGTATTTCCCAATACAAAAAATATATAGAGCCATTCGAAAAATGTTCGAATTTGACTCATTTCTTTTTTCTTCTAATTAACATTATAATAATACTCAACCCCTCTCATTAACGAAATTGGACTCTTAATAAACCCATTAACCCCCTCATTTATGTCTCCCATAACAAACATGGACATATAGATTATTATTGTTTCATAAATCCTTTTCCCTTCTTTATGTAGACAATATAAAACAAACAAAAATCAGTGAATAGAGAATTAGCATAAAGAAGACTGAGAAAAGAGTATGATACTGACATTTAATTTTGTAGTTTCCTTTTCCTTGATCTGAATATTTCCCCCTTTAAATACACAAAGACCCCTTTATTCATTTCATTCCATTCTCACTCAAAAACACATTTCTTCATTTTCATCAACATGGACACCTCCAAAACCTCAGAAGAAAAACCATTTCCTCTCTTCGAACCAATCCAAACTCAAGCAGGCATTTACCTACTACAACGCAACACCTCCCTATCCCAGCCTAGTGAACGAAGAGGCCGACGCAAGAAAGCCGAACCCGGGAGGTTTCTAGGTGTGAGGAGGCGGCCATGGGGCCGTTATGCTGCTGAGATAAGAGACCCTACTACTAAGGAGAGGCATTGGCTTGGAACATTTGATACTGCTCAAGAAGCTGCTCTTGCTTATGATAGAGCTGCACTTTCTATGAAGGGCACTCAAGCAAGAACTAATTTTATATATTCTCATGAAAACAATTCCAACTCCACTTTTCATTCCCTTGTTACTTCTTCAAATAATCAACCTTTTGATTTCCAGAACAAAACCCTTTTGCATGATGCACAAACCATCAACATTAATGAATCTAAACAGCCAAGAAACAATCAAACACCTAAAAATGAAATGCTTCAAGAAAACTTCTTTTTTCCTAGTGATGATGGTAGAAATTCTGGGTATCTGGATTGCATTGTTCCTCAGCATTGCTTGAAGCCTCCGGATACTACTACTACTACTGCTGCTACTACAACGACTACTCGAGTCGATTTCATTTCAGATGAAAATACTGAAAAAAGTATGAATCTTGAAGGGTTTTCTTCAGAAAAAGGAACAGAGTTTGAGTGTCTTGATGATGATGCAATGATGCTGGGAGCAATGGGAACATCCAAGGTTGGGAGTTTTTCTTGTTATGGTGGACTTGATGATGGTATGTGGGATGTGAGTCATCAGCCATGGGGATTGGGTTCTTGGGATTTTTCAGCACTGATTAAAGAACCATTGATGGTAGATAATGCATCATGCATGGGGGCATTTAATCAAGGTTTTGATGATGAAGTTATGATGATGATGAGTGAAGGTAGAAGTTACTCATCCTTCTACTCCCCCCCTTTTGCTGATGCATCAGTTGATTTGGGATATGGTACTACTCATCATCATCACTTCTAGATCAGTTTTAGCTAATCTAATTTGCAGAGCAAAAAAAATATGGTCATCATTATTATATTGTTCTAGCTTTTATAGTATCTAGTTGATCTGCATGCACTTGTTTTTGGGATGATAATAGTTGTAAGCTGATATTGGCTAGTACCAGTATCAGTTACTGATGATGCAGAACATTCTGTATGTTCCAACAGTAGAAGTGCAAAATATCCTCTGCAATTTTATGAAAAATGCAACAAAAACACCTTAAGCTTTTGACACTTGGTATTACCTTATGGATATCAGCATATGTTGGTGTTTGTTCCCCTCATAACGTGGGGGAACATTGTATGCACTTCTATAAAAATAACGGGAAAAGATTATCTATCTCATTTTCGAGCGTGTTTTTGTATATCTCTTGCTTTGAAATATCGTACGGCATTATAAATAGTTATGACGTAACAGACCAATCTATAACTTACAAATGTTAACGAAAGGAGGTAGGTCATCAACAAAATTCTCACTAATAACTCATATTTGTAAAGTTTTCCCTGAAGTCAATAATTTATTGTAGTATCTTAGTGATTACTCCATATTAAATAATCTTAAGTATAGATATTTATAAATGGTGCTTGTGGAGAAATCTTTTTGTGGGGTGGGGGTACCAAGCAATAGAAGATGCAAAGTTATTACAAAGTTGAAGGTTTTTCAGATTCATTGTTGTAATGGTAATAATCAATGAAGCTCCAATGTTCAGCAGATTCATACACTATTACATAACATAACAACAAATACAATGCATGATCTCTCCCACTTGAGGCAATCTTGGATTACTGAGTAGCTTTTGTTCTCTCAATTAAATCAATCCAACAACAACAAGCGCCAGAGGAGGAGTTGGGGGATAAATAGCTTATAAGTCAAAGAAGGAAGCTTGTTCGAGGATTAAATGGTTTTCTACAAAAAGAAAGGCATGGTTTTCGAACACCTATGTGGGAACCAACCTCTGTTCTGCAAAAGATTACAGCTTAAAAGACAACAGTATCCAAAATTCCGGAATGGGTGCACTGCTTCTAAAATGAAGATGAACATTGTGTTATTGAAATCACAGTTGAGCGGACGAGTTGTGGTTGGGTACCTAAGGATGGAGTATGAATTATTTGAATTGAAATGGAGATGGTTGCCATAAGATGATTGTATGAAGAGAGGGATACCTAAAGTCTGCGCTAGATATGAAGATTGGGTAAAAAGGACGAGTGGAAGACATGTAACGTGAGCCCCAAAAGATGATCCATAGAGATTATGAGATCATTAAACTACCCATCTTAAGTCTTAACTTGATGGGTGAACCTCACCTCCTTGCCCTGTATTAGTCGTGCTGCTTGAAGCAATGGTAGAATCTGGTCCATGTGGCTGAACAGTAGAATGAGCCACTGATGGTATAGAATTCGAAAAAGCCTCACCAACTGGAACACATGAAGAGTTCATGGAAGGCATTTGAGTAGTCAAGGCATCTTTACTAGTTCCAGAAACAAGCTCAGGCCTCAACTCGGATGATGAGAAAGCTGGAGCTGAAGTACCAACCGCAGACCCCACAGAATATGGAGCAACAGGCACACCTGTGAGAGAAGACGTTGATGGGCTATGGCTCAGTGATCCCATTGGGTGATCAAGTTTGCTTGACGGTCCATCCTTGCTTACACCATTCTGTGAATAGTGAGAGGAAACTCATAAACCGTTCAAATCATTGAAATGTCATAAAGATAAATTAATCCTACTCGTAGTAAAAAGAAAATTGGAATGAATATCCATAAAAATTTGCTGCTGTCCTATCTCAACAGGACCAGCACATAACCGAACACAAAAGGTATCTCATGCATATTCAAATGTTACTATGTTAATCCCTTCCTGCATATCTTTCATTTGAACCACATTGGAGTTATACAGTGAAAACAGAAGCGAACACTTACGCCAGGAATTATACATTGGCTATGGCACATGTATGTGGCAATCTGGCTCATCAGAAAGTGTGGTTAAAGAGAAAAAGAATCTACAACGAAGCCAGTCTACATGCTCTGGCTCATCAGAAACAGTGGTTAAAGAGAAGAAGAATGTACAACGAAGTCCGTCGACATGCTCCTTTAGTTGCTTAATCACTTTCTTAAGGGTCAAAATAAGATTGATTTATGTCAAGACATCAGATTATGTATTCATTTAAACTTAAACCACAGCAACAACTAAAAAACAAATGACTTTCAAGTTTAAAAAGAGAAGAAACAACATAAAAAAGAGTATGCTGGTAACGCTGGGTACCACCGATCAGAAGTGAGTGGAAAATGTTAGTATAAACATAGTACAGATATCTAAATCAGACTTACGGGATGGAATGGAAGACCATCAGAATTTGCTCTTGGCCCACTCCAATCTAGAGGGTGATGGTATTTACATGAAGACCCATACTTACAGTCTCCAGTTTTCATATAATGCTGGCACTCTGGCTGCCCTGGTCTTTCTGGATGTGCAGGCTCCTTTTGACTACTACTTGAAGGACCAGGTAAATATTGTCCCTCATAAGCTGATGCTGACGGAGATAATTGTGCTATGCCATAACCCGGGGTTTGCCCATAAGTGAGCTGGGTACTAGAGGAGGTTAAACCAACAGGTGCCGCCTATACAGATGGTAAACAACTTAGGTCGTAAAAGGAGAACAATAACTAAGGTTGAAATTTAATATAAAGTTCTGGATATGAATTATGATATTAAATCCAACTTACTAACGCATAAGAACGAATTCTTTCAAGCATCAACATATTTAGCATCCATTCAATGATAAATATGGAGACAGTTTAAGGGGTTCAGTTAAGTAAATTATTCTGGGCTTCAATTCTTATCAATAAAAATGCACCCTAAGAAAATGAGCATGTATTGCATACCAAATATGGAGTCCAACTAGGAACTGGAACCATTCCTGGGGGAAACAGCATAGGACCATAGGCCCCGGGGATGTATGAACCAGGAAGCAGAGCTGGTCTCCCAACTGGCCAATTCTGCGACGGTGCATATTGTTGGGGTAATTGAACAGAAGGAGACTGCAATGTTGGATACATTGCAGGAACTGAAGCAACCATAGTCCCAGGTCCGGTAGCTGAAGGTGGAACTTGAAACCCAGCTGGTTGGGGATGATGAAATTTACAGGTCAGACCAAACTTGCATTGCCCTGTTTTCACATAATATGTACATTCCTTTTCACCCTGTCACGATAACTACCAAAAGTTATCTTTGCATAACAGCTTCATGTTCAAGACGAAAAAGGAATAGAACCTAGAATCAGTTAGTACGAAAGGAAAACCAAGAAGATGCGCTGACCGGTCGCAGTGGATATCCATAGATATTCAGATTTATTGGAGCTGTAGATCCTCCTCCATGCTTAGGATGATGATACTTGCAGGACGCACCGAATTTGCAATTTCCAGTCCTCATATAATACTATATAAATTAAAAGAATAAAAAAGCAATTCAAGCTATTACTTCAGAAACTTCAATTTTGTACTTCTTCAAGATCCACTAACGAAATTAAGATGAGATATTAAATTGAATATAGTTTATGTAATTTTACCAAGTTACTCATGGCAGAAATCACTAATCAGTCAATAAAGACCAACTTCAATATCGCCAACTATTAACATGGAAAGTTTCACAAACTAACATCAAGCCAAGGTTTAGGTTGTAAGCACGTATACTTTCACTAATCTTCAGTAATCTAACTTTATTACAAGAAAAGATATATACTTGGCAAACTGGTTGACCCATCCTCTCCGGATGCTCCCCTCCATTTCTCTTCATCTCCCCTACTCCCTGTCATCAAGCAGAATGTTAAAAAATAAACTGATCATGCACGGCAAACATTTCCAGTTTTAACATTACATTAAATCAAGTACGATACTTGGAAACTTAATGGGGAACAAGAAAGAAGATCAAAGTTAGTCTCTAATGAACTAATCTCCTACTAGAATCACACGTGTAAGAGACGAAGTCATAAACATAGATACATGATCATAACGTTTCCACAATATATTCTAAAAAATCCAGATTGATGATTCATTCAATACTGAACACGCATATTTGTAGCACATACAAAGAACATCTTCCGAAAGTATTCCCGTTACACCAGAATTTCAAACAAAATTCTAACTTACTATAATTGAAATCCATGATAATACCTATAGTGCAATTCATTAATCTAAAGACTCCATCTTTAACCACATTCAACATACAAATTCTCACTTTTCACTCATAATAACTAAAACCCCGAACAACAAACATAATTCAACACTTGAAAACTATAAACAATACTCACACCCAATTAGCCTAAAAATCATCAATTATAACTAAAATGGAACAATTTTACCCAAAATGAATACTATAGTCCATGATCACACCAGTGGTGCAATCCATTAATCAAAAGACTCGATCGTTAGCCACATAAACGATCAAACATAAAAGATGGCACTTTTCAAAAGTTTTTAATCATAATAAGTAAACCCCAACCAAGAATCACAACATCAAACATAATTCAACACTTTGAAGTACAACCATCACAGCTATAAACAACATTTAAACCTACTTACACCTCAAAGATTAGTAATTACAACTAAAGTGAAGTCTTTACCGCTCTATCCGGAGGATGATTATACCGACAACGATCTCCAAAGCCGCATACGCCAGTCCTCAAATAATAAACACAATCAGACTCATCGGGTCGCTCCGGGTACGATTCGGACCCATTATTCAAACCCAACTGCCACATAGGCTCTGCATTCATCAACACACCCCCAAAATCACAAAACACTACCAAATTCACATGAAATTGAAATGCAATGCCTAAAATAACCTTACCCTTTGACCCAAACCACTAGTATTAGCTTAGTGATCACCACATATTACTGTAATAACGAGGTCCAGGTCCTAGGATCGAGTACTTGTAATGACAAGTGCGGATTTTCGTAAAAAGAAAGAAAATGAACTTACCCTCTAAGCCAGTTTCTCCACCAGGAGCCGCCCATTCAGCCACCGGATCCGCCGTTGTCCCCTCCAAGTTATTGTCCATTGCAACACCTATACAAAAAAAGACAAATAATATGTATATATAAACAGTTGAGGCTGTATATATTGTTGAAACAAGTGCTATTTACCAAATATATTTGTATATGTTTATGTATATTGAAAAAGAAAGGAAGATATTAAGACAAGAAGAGTGTATGTGTGATCAGCTGTGGGAGAAAGAGGGGGAGTTTGGTAGTTTTTTTTGGAGAGAGAAAGGCAAAAGAGGTTGCTTTAGTCATATTTTTTCTTCTTCTTAATTTTGTCACTTTCTTGATAAGTAATTATCGCTAGTCAATGTTAATTTAATAATATTTCGTTTGGATTCAGGTAAATCTAGATAAATGTATATTAAATTTATATCCTTATGATTTTGGTTTCGTAATCAATTTTTTTTTCTTGTAAATTAGTAATGATGTGAGTATCGAATCCATGACTTTTTAGTCACTAGCAAGAACTTTTTCCACTAGGCTATTCGATTAACTCGATTTTGTAATCAGATTAAACAATTTAGTTTGCTCGAAAAATCTACACTACTTTATCTTCATTAACCCTAAAAAGTTGAGAACAAATAATATGATATTTTTAGATATATTTCATCTTATTAGACTTCAAGTCAACTTAATTAATAAAAAAGTATTGGAACAATATTTTTGAAACATTTGACTCAAAGTTTTTGTGTAAGAGGTTTGGTAAATTAAGAGATATATTTGACTTAATCGGAGACTAGAAAGAGGTAAAGCTACTTCCTCCAATCCAAAACAAATGTATTTCTAGATATTTTATACAAATTAAGAAACAATCATTACATTCACACTTTTCATCTATGCCCCTATAAAACAATCATTAATAATTCAATTATTACTAAACTATATGATGTAATCATTATTTTTTTGAGTTATTATATACAAATAGGGATATTAAAAGAAAAAGTGGTATATTGTACATTGATTTATGTAAAAAGACATTTTTTTTGAATATTGCTGAACTGTCTAAAAAGATACTATTTGTTTTGGATTGAAGAGAGTAATACTTTACATACTTTACTTTTTGTGTAGTTGAGCAATGTCAAAGTTAATTTTAAGTTTTTCTTTATAATCGTATGATTTCACCTAATTTAAAAGTATCGTAGTAAAAGTTTATATTGTTTTTTAATTGAAGAGTGGTTTGATGTAATAATAATAAGACATCTTAAAAAGACAAAATGGGGTTTTTCTTGAAATCTTCATCTCTCTTGAAAACAATTTTCCTCTAGTGTGGGGTCAGAGGAAGTTGAAGTGGCGTTAAGGTGTAAACTCCAAAGCTCCATCACTAGTCATGTCTCATGTGGGATATTAATATACGTGTGTATAATTCTACACTTTAAGTATTGTGTATCTGAATACGTATTTATCAAATATACGTTACATGCTAATTCATTTTCTCTAGTTTTATACGTGCACGTATATTTGGCATTTGGTATATCTCTAATTACAATTTACAAGGTGCATATATGTGATTAAAAAGTTTGTGAACTAACAATTTATATGTGTGGTCGCATCCCTTCTCAAAAGTTGAAATATGGAGTATGATATGTATCGTATGGATTGGTTACGGTTGTTTTAATAAGATTTTTTCTCTTAAAATTTGTCATAATATATTAATTTTATAATTTGATTACTAAATTTTGTAAAAACAACATGATAGTATTTTAGAGAAATGATAGTAGAACAAATTTTGGGAGAATCATAACTTTCTATTGTATCGTGATATGTCCCATCACTAGTGAATGCACATTTTTCTTTATGGGCAATTGCTTTCTCGGAGTCCTTATAGCGGGCTGAGCCCTTGAGAAATATGAGCTAAGATTGATGGTCGATCGGTTCATACCATAAAATATTTGTTTGTCGACAATATAAAAAATTATGAGTTAGATTGATGGCCGGTTTATATAATTAAAATTAAGTTTTAAGTAGTACGTAATAATATATTTATTCAGATCTCAAGTTCAAACTAATATGGGTTACATTTCATAATATAGAGAATAAAAAACTGGTGAATATATATAGAACAAATAATAGAGAAAATTGATGGAATGGTCCTAGTAAATATGTGCCCGTTGCAGTTTGGTCCCAGTTAGTTTTGGTTTGCCGAAATAGTCCCAGTAATTGGTATATTTGGTGCACTTTAGTCCCCAACCGTTAAATATAGACGGAAAATTATAACTTTGGGCCAAAATTGAAGTTTTAGCATTAAGGGAAGGTTAAAACGCAAATTGGGTATAAATATGAATTTTCTTTGTTTTTTTTTTTTAAAAAAAATTTCGATTTGTTTGTCAATGTTTTTTTTCAATTTTTTTTCTATACCTTTTCAACTTTTTTTCCGTTTTTTTCCAATGTCTTTTCAATTTTTTTTCGATATTTGAATTTTTTTTCGATTTCTTTTCTTTTTTGATCTTTTTCCCTAGCAAAAAGGGTTCGACTTTGGTAGTTTTCGCTAAAATTTCGGTTTGATAAAAAGTTTTGGTTTCTGTAGTTTTTTGGCAAAAAGTTTCAATTTTGATTGTCGTTTGTAGAAAAGGTTTGGTTTTGAACTTTTTTGACGAACATTTTCGATTTTGGTAGTTTCGCAAAAATGTTTCGAAAAGAAATCGAAAAAAAAAACCTGAATTCTTTTTTAAAAAAATTGACAAAGAAATCGAAAAAAGAAATTAAAAAAAACTAAGAAAAATCTAATTTATATCCAAATTTGCGTTTTAACCTTGACTTAATGCTAAAACTTCAATTTTGGCCCAAATTTACAATTTTCCGTCTATATTTAACGGTTGGGGACTAAAGTGCACCAAATGTACCAATTATTGGGACCATTTCGGCATACCAACAACTAAGTGGGACCAAACTGCAACGGGCACATATTTACTGGGACCATTCCAGCAATTCTCTCACAAATAATAATTCACTTTTCTCCCATAGTGAAGGATCATGAAAATATGGGTATGATGAACCCATACCGTTTGGGTAGCAATTCTGGTCCCTGACCTGTATAAATCCAGGGACAAGTTATATATTTCTAAATACTAAATAGGAGGAGCTTTACATTGATATCGAGATCAAGCTAATCGGATAAGTATAGAGGGAGATATGAGCTCCGAATAGGACGACTTGAGATGTTTAAACTAACCAAATGACATAAGGTTAAGGCCTAATTCTAGTTAGGTATTTATCCCACATTGCTAAGAGAATAAACGAGACCACCCTCTTCACCCTATAAAGGGGCCTCAAAGTACAAGTTATGGTCTTCAATCTAATTTATTTTTTTTACAAGCCTATCACACACATTATACTAATGTTGGACGTTGGAGTAGTGTAAGTATAGGGGTGCGCCCCTATTTTGTTTTGTGCACTTTTATTCGAGGATAGGGGTGCATGAATAAAATTAACGCGATGGTTTCATAATTTTAAAAGTATAATAATTTGTAGGCAAGAAATACGGTGCGTATAATCAATATTCATATGTGGAACTAAAAAGAAGGAAATAATGGGATTAACAAGGTCAAAAGAGATATATATAGAATATAACAGAGCTTACTTTCACTCCAATTATTTGATTTTTTTTGTGCTTCTCGAGAAGAGAAGAACCTTAAATAAAGTACAACTTCCTTTAATGCAAAATTATTGGTTATTATATTCCATTAATATTATTTTAGTCATCTCATGGCATGCAACAAAACATAATGCATATTGATGATCTTATTTAAGAGTAAAACATAGTAACTATATATATTAATAAAAACAACTAAACCCATAAGGCTCCTGCTCTTTTAAGCATGGGCTTTAGGGACCCCTGGAGATGAAGGCTCATGACTTCACTTTCACCACCCACCAATTGACCAGCTATGAACACCGTCGGGGCAGTAGGGGTGCACCCGAGCCTTGCTAAGGCTTGCTCGATTTCACGGCCTCTCGGGACCTCATCAAGCTCGTAAACAGCCGGGTTCACCCCGAATTCAGTGAAGAGAGTTTTGATTGAGTAACACATGGGACATGAGCTCAAGCTGAAGATCACCACTGGCCTCTCACTCACCATTCTGCTAATCCTCTCCATTCTCAATAAGAACTTACTAATAACTCAACAAAATTATTATTTCAAGGAGTAACTATATATTATTAACAATGTTTGAACAATGTCAATAATAAAATCAAACTAAATTAGGAAATATTGGAGATTGTAATGTTTCTTGATGTAGTAGTAGACTTATTGTGATGCAACTAATAGAGGCATGCAGACGTCTATATATAGACTTTTCGGGTTGAGAATCGAGATAGAGAATCGATTATCGATCAATTGTTGATATATAGAGAATATAATTTTATAAATATATTGATATTATTTCGTCATTCGAATTTGTTTTGCTTATGATGATGCTTAGGTTAGATGATGAAATTTAATTGATGATAGAGATAGATGAAGGTGAAGCACTACTGCTTAAGGAGTTCATGCAAAATAACGAATTTATTCGATTGGAAGAATCGATCGAGACATGTCCACTGGATAGTTGAGCATGCATGCATCTTACTTGAATTATTGCATTGGGAATTTTTTTTATAAGTAACTTTATTTTATGGTTATTAGCCTTTTAATTTTATTCATATTTGAGGATATATATATATATATATATATATATATATATATATATATATATATATATATATATATATATATATATATATATATGATCATTTGATAAGTGATGAGACTTTCTCAAATTATTAGGCAAAGTCGTTTAGTCAACATGAGCATTCATTTCGATTATTATAATTTATAATCACGCACCATATATATTTAATCTTTATCTATATAAAAGCACATTACTTATTTTGCATCTACCTTCTCAAATGAGTAAAAGGAATGTATGATTTCCATCGACATAGTTGGAAATAAAGTGGAGGGCTCTCTCTAAGCTAAGTTTCCATGACGTTCAATTTTTTATTTCCATGGTTGTTGACTCTTGAACAATACTGTTTAAAATTATTCTGATATGCTCAAATAGTTTACGATAGTGACAAAAATGTTGTAAATTGATTTCCAATGTAACTTCTTCGTTAGCCAGTAATTAATGAAAAGACACAATTAGTAAGTAATTTTGGGGTAAACAAAAAATGAATTTTTAAATTTTTGGAGATATTTATATTTTAAGTCGTGTTTCGAAGACCGTGTAAAGTTAAATTAGAAAAATAAAATGGGAAGGAGTGAGTAATAAAGTTTCCTTAGGCATATATGTTGTTGAGATCAGCCATCTTGGACGTACATACCTTTCCAAATCGAAGGACGACGAATCTAGTGTGTGGAAATATCGGTTGGATTTATCCAATTGGGACCTCTTTCTACTCCATAATAATCAGATTCGAACAAGTTCACATTGTAGAAAGCGACGAACAAGCAAGAAGAATAATATGTATATGTATATGTATATGTATATGCATATATGTTATTTAATTTATATATAAAGATATACTCTTATATGTTACATTTGATGGCATTTTCACAAAAGAATTGCAGTTGCAATTTTAGATAACAAAACACAGTTTTATGAAGCTGCTGATGAGAGCAAAGCGTAGTATGGAAGAATTACTCCATATATGAAGAATCCATTACCCTTTGGCTTTTAGTAAGGCGAATGATAATGCATAACGATTTTTATATTTTTATTTGAATCACGAAATTGTAAGTAAATTTTATTATTAATTAACAATTAGTTTGATTTAAAGAATATAATATAAAAGGATTTGAGCATATTTTGAATTACTTTGACGATATGAAAATTGGTTTGCACTATTGCTAATCTATAGTAGCTATAAGAACGTGATGCTACAAAATCTTAAGGCTAAAAGTTGTCATGCAAAAGAATATATTGTCTGTACAATTATTGCAATAAAAATAAGGTAAGTAGCTCTCAGAAATGGATGCACTACAAATTCGATCGATCACCGTACAAGAAAGCTAAGTAGATACACATATTATAGTGCATGAGGTCCATACTACAAAAATACAAAAGAATATTTCATCACAGACAAAAAAAAGACGTATATATGCATGCAACTATATATATATGGTCCACTACAATATACTTTATCTACTCTTTTTCCTTTTAGTTAAATTAGGTACATTTGTGAAATGACGCTCTCCAAATAAAAATCGAGGTTGCACTTAAATAATTATTCTTTTAAATTACTTTTGACTTTTGAACTAGTTAATATACAATATTAATAATCAAGACGTAACTTTATTTACTATCTCAATAAATGAGCTGTTCAAGTAACTCTAGAGGTCAAAGCAACCTAAATAAGGCAAGTCAAATGAGAACATGAGGTAAACAAATATCTATATACAATATATACATATGCATAATTAATAAAAGAAAAATTAGCTAGTGTTGCAATTATTAAGATCGAAATTCATATATATATATATACAAACGAAATAAGTACGTTTTCAATGCCTTGCTTATGTACAATTACAAAGTAACAAACGCTCTAATCGGATTAGATTAATATAAGTAGATCATTTATCAGTCATTCATTGAATGATAAATAACTACAAGTGATGGAGATAGACGATTTAAATAACGGAAAATCCAATATTTAAAAATAGTATGAAGAATGACTGGATAAAGTGGAAACATGTTAAGAGTCTATGGGTTCCACTCTAAAACCAATTGACAATAGGGAACCGGAGAAATCCAATATCTTATATATTGACACGGGAGTACATCGACTTCCGATGTGGGTAGTACATCTTAACAAAATATATATATATATATATATATATATATGTATATATATATTATAAAATACTCCCTCCATCCCTAAAAAATTGTCACATTTTGATTTTTGATGGTCAAACATTACAAAATTTGATCATAAATTCTTATCAAACGATAAGAAATAATATAGTCTTGTGGGATCTTGTTAGATTCGTCTCAATATATATTTTTGAAATATCAAATTTTTATTATTTTTTCGCATGTAGAATAAGAGATATTTACGTTTTAATTCTTGTTTTGTTGACCATGAAAAGTCAAAATGTGACAATCATTTAGGGACGGAGGGAGTATATTGTAAAAAAAATCAGTATTTAATTAGTTTCGTATACGACTGTGGCTTGAGGCAACTTTGACGGAAGTCCACGCGTCCGTGGACGAAAGTATCAGGTAGGCCGTAGGGGTATCTCAACTCTAAGTGTCCCATACCTGGCCCTATTTCATCCCAAAGGTCATTTTTGTATGTATGTTTAGAGTATAACAAATTTTGTTAATTTCATCAGATTATACGACCAAATTAAATTATTACTTTAAAATTAAATAACGATTATTTAATTTGGTGTGAGAAACTCCTAGATGATGAATGGGTATGGTCGTATGGATACTCGAGTTAAGTGTTGACGTAAAAAACTTAAAAGAATATATTGTAACCAGACTTGATGGTCGTCGTGTGTGCAAAAAGATGAAGATGTTCAATTGATACTAGAGACACTAATACCAGTAGAAAGGGGGGGGGGGGGATTAGCTTTAATTTGTACTAGTAAAAAACTGCCTAACACACACTAATCAAACGGTCAACAATTTGAGTTATCACATAAGAAAAAACACGGTATAAAGTTTCTTAGTGTTTTTTTAATGCCTTGGAAGAAGATGCATGATGATAAGATTCATATGTTAAAACGAAAGTGCATGATGAAGGATAATAATGGATAACTTGCATGCATGGTGGTGGTTCATCATCGGGTCCGGTTTCGGTGCATCAATAATTCGGTGCATCAGGTGTATTATGTATTCATTTAAAGGTTTTACGTGGGTACTGTACTCACTTGAAACTTCATCATTGGTACCTGTACCCAAATTGTACTATAACAATGGCACAATACCACATATCTATTTTGGATTGATAAATATGTGGTATTGTATCATTGTTATAGTACAATTTGGGTACAAGTACCAATGATAAAGTTTCAAGTGGGTACAATACACACGTGAAACCTTTAAATGGGTACATGATACACCTGATACATGGAAGTATTGATGCACCCAATCTTTTCACTTCATCATCATCCTTATTATTCTTGCATGAGCTAGAGAAAAAGTATATTATAAAAAGGGAAACTTATTATTCACACATGTATGAATTGTTACAACAGAAAACGAAGGCGGTTTTTGGCATCGCATTAAACATATGAAATAATTAAGTTAATAACAATAGGGACCACTATATATTTGATTCAATAATTCATTCAAATTCGAACTCGATAATAATAAGTCGTCGTTGCACTATGTGTATTATTATTCCTCTTCTGGAATAAGAGATAGAGAAAGGAAGCTGCATGCATGGTGATGAAGTAATTAGTATGTAGATAGAAGAACATATTTGATTCTCTTTTTGTTGTTTTTGATGTTTCATTGAGGAATTATTAATTGATGGGGACCTCCATTATATTCAGAATTAAATGTAGGGGGGGAAATTGCAAAAGTTATTTAAGTTCGTTTTAGGCTTCTAGCTAGCACAATACTATTGAATATTGATATTCAGTAATATATTAAGACATTTGCAAGTGGTGCTTTAATTTCTTGCCATATATTAAGAAATGCATTTAGAAAACTTACGAATTTGTTTTGCATCTTTCAATTATAGTTACCGTATAATTGATTATTTGGTAAATATAATAAATTAATATTAACGAGAGAATGTTTAACATCTGTGAACTAACGAATAAGTGCATTTGTATAATTGAGACCATTAACATGGTTATAAACGTACAGAAACGGCATCGAACTTGAGAGTTAACAACATTGTCGATGTCATCAACCTCAACTAGTATAATTGTACGCAAATCTGTATTAGCATCATCATCATCGAGGTCATCGAATTCATCGACTTCATATCTACAAATGGAGATGAATCTATACATTATCGATGGTGGAACTACATTAGTTATGCACTAGGATTGGTTATGTTACGTTGTTATAACCATACAACACTAGTTACATGGTTACGGCGGAATAATTTTTTTTTTTTTGGTAATAAGCGATGAGTTTCATTAAAGAAATGAAAAAAATAATAATTACAAACCTATACAACTATGGACCAGAGTCCAGCTGATGATAAAATAACCAACAAAATCTCAAATAAATTCTTAAATCCAACATGGATTAAGAGTTCGGCCCAATCCTATCATCAGTTAAAGTCTCAGGTAGAAAACCCTGGACTATAGTTACTACACCTTAACTTCATTAAACCTAACTCCACTACCAATTAAGCATAAACTTTCTAGCAGCGTGAAAGTCGAAAATGGCAAGCTGCTTGTTCAGATTCTTGGAGGCTGGATGGATTTAAGGAGATTAGGGGCTGAATCGAAGGTTTCCAGGTAAAAGGTTCCAAAATATACAATTTCTCTTGGAGTTATTATATTTTCACCTTGAATCTTTCGATTCCTTTGATGCCATGTGTCCCACAAGCATATAATCCCTCTCTTAAATAAATCAGGAGGAAGCTTTTTCCTGTACCTTTCAAATAGATCCTGAAAGTTGGTATAATTTGTTGTGTCTCTGCTAATGCTTAGATGAAAACACATTTTCTTTGTAAAAATGCAATTATTAAGCACATGAAGTATGTCTCCGTTTTGACTATCACAAAAGCAACACATTTCTGAAATTAAACATATAGATTATTATAGATGATTTAACACTAACAATATAATAGCTACTCCCTCCATCCCTAAATGATAGACCCATTTACTTTTTCACGGTCTCCGAGACACAACTTAAAACGTAAATACTTTTAATTTTACATGTATAAAAATTATAAAAACTTGATATTTAAAAAATATATATTGAGACGAATCTAACAAGATCTCATATGACTATTTTATCTCTTATCGATTAATAACAATTTACGGTCAAAACTTTCGAAGTTTGACCCAAAAAGTCAAAATGGGTCTATTAAATAGGGATGGAGGTAGTACTTATTATTAATTTCATGATGATGTTGCTAATCAGTGACGGACCGATGACGAATAGAATGCTTTAAAGGTCTTATTATTACTATCCTTGTTTAAACCAAAACAATGTGCAAAATAATACAAAATATTGAATAGAGAATCTGAGATCTAGCTAGCTTGGTTGGATGCTTTAGCATTATTTGATTGGAATACAATCTTATGACTCGATTTCATTCATTGTATCACCGGACTTTTTAGGTCAACCTTTTTTCACCTACCTAGTATATATCTCAAGCTCTAATTTCGTCATCCTTATTACTAATTCATGACGTTGCTAATCAGTGATGGATCTAGGCGTATGAAAGTGTCTGTTCGAAATTGTCATAAATTTCAAAATGTCTGTTCAAAATACTTAAATATATTTCAAAATAATTTTAAATGCTGATTTTTACATTAATTTTTCCTTTATAACATATATAATTTCTTTTTCAAAAAAGAAAGTGTCTGTTCGAGCAACTACGAATCTTAATAAGGTCGCCACTATCGCTAGTATATATTTTTGTTCACCAAGTATGCTTTCAGTTTTACAATATATATTTATGATATTATAACTATTCATATATACTATTGTAATATATAACTAATAAATTAACTATAGATATTTTGAAAGTATGGAGGATTATTGCTAGGCTAAAGGATGACTAACCCATAAACATACCATATTTTATTAAAATTTGGTTAATATTTATTTATAAATATATATCTTTTTATTATAATCAATACTAATAATTATTAGCTCATGAACAGAATATCTCTATGTTCTATATAAGAGTGAATTGCACAAATGGTCTCCGATAGTGTCATCAAGTTACAGTTTAGTTTTCAATAGTGGTACCATTGCAGTTTAGTCCTTGAAAGTGGCAAAAAGTTGCATATTAGTCTCACGTTAACTATTCCGTTAACTTTTAACACCAACACGAGATGAGAGGTTAAATTTGGGGCAAAAAATAATTTTTTTTGAAGACATAAACTCATTTTTGGTGTTAGAAATTAATGAAGTTTTGCATTTCAGCTTCATAATGAATTTTCATAAGACATTGAAAATGAGTTTGTCTTAAAAATTCATTTTCTGATCCAAATTTGACCTCTCATCGAGTGTTGATTCTAAAAATTAACAGAATAGTTAACGTGGGGACTAATCTGCAACTTTTTTGCCACTTTTAGGGACTAAATTGCAACGGTGCCACTATTGGGGACTAAACTGCAACTTGATGACACTATGAAAACTATTTGTGCAATTCGCTCTTCTATACAAGAATTGATAATTAGTTTTATCTATCATCAAATTATTAGAGATTATATCATTGAACCTCTCTAATAAATTTAAGAATAATACTAATAATTATTAGATCGTTAGAGTGTCTAATAATTAATTGACAAACATGCATGTCAAATAAAATATAAGAAATATTGTCTATTTGAACCCAATAACTCATATCAACATGCAAAATCCTGTTGCTAATAGAACGTGAAGAACGAATCCACATGAAATCTAACAAAACCATCGTCCATAGTAAAGAAAACCAGCTAATGTATCATATCAACTTTTGTTCTCGTTCTAATTTCTAAATAGATGGAAAAAACCAAGTTGGAATTATTTAAATTGTTTCCTTTACTCAAAGGACGTGTGTAATTTCCATCATCCATGTGAATGCAAAAGCATATGGTCCCTTATACGTATTGTAAATCGAATGATGTGCTTATTAACCATATCAATAAAAAAGATCAACTCTCCAAAATTTATATTTTATAATTATATATATATATATATTTCAATAAGCAATATTACATACTAGTATAGTGATACTGCAATACTTTTGCACACCTAAATCACTTTCTCACTTACTACTAAAATACGATATTAGTGATACAACAATACTTTTACATACCTAAACTACTTTCTCACTTACCACTAAAATACGATGATCAGCGCTAGCTAGCTATGGGGCTGGAGGCTATTTGGATTGCTTATAAATACCTCATTGATGAAAGGTGACGTTTATATTATATATCTAACAATAACTGCGTTAGTCATTCTTGGAATCCACATTGAACGCTTTATACAATATACATAATATATGGAGAGTATAGCAAAGTTGGCATCAAAAAATGCAGTGGTGATCTTCAGCAAGAGCTCTTGTTGCATAAGCCATTCAATTAAGAGGCTGTTTTACGATCTAGGTGTGAGCCCTATGATTTATGAGCTTGATGATCATCAACAACAATTAAACATTTATCATAATAGTTTGAGAGAAATTGAAGATGCATTGATGAGACTAGGGTGCAACCCCTCGGTGCCGGCGGTGTTCATCGGAGGTAAATTTGTAGGGTCTTCCATCAATGTCATGACACTTCTTCTCAATGGCTCACTCAAGAAGATGCTCAAAGAGGCTGGTGCTCTATGGCTTTGATTTAATTATCTTGCTAATAACAATAATATTATTGTATAATTAATTATTGTATGCATGCCTCGAGAATGATTACGGTTCATTAATAATATAGTTCATTAATGTTCATTAATCAACATATAGAGTTATTTTTAGTTTAAAGATGGTATACATTAATAAAACATATCATTCTTTTCTTTTTTTATAGATAATAGCAAAACATTAAACATAATTAGAACGTAGAAGAAGTAATAAGATTCTTCCTGTACATTGTACATTCCTTCTAGACTATTAGAATTTTCGTCATAAGCAAACCATAAAACAAACTTAAAGCATAATTCTTCAAAATTAAAAGTATCTGTGGATAGTGGTATGAAAATTGGCCTCCAGTCAAGGCTTGTTCCATTCTTCCTTTGAGAATTCCAAAAGTCCTTCCAAACCTGTGATAAAGTAATGGAAGCAATTCTCCTAGCAAGAATCTGCACTGAGGAAATATTAATGAAGTAATGGATAGATAATGGACATCTATCGAAAGCCAGGATGTCTTCAAGAAGAAAAAAAATCATCCACCGTATTCTCCATTTCCTCATAAGGATTGTCATTATCATATGACTGCAGCTTTCTCCTGGTCCAAATACTCCTCAAAGGACTAACAAAAGATGTTAACTCATGAATAATTTCTGCATGCACTAAAACACTTTTTAACTGTGTAGGAAGATTACTATGGTGGTCAAGAAACAAAAGAAAAAATCGAATGGGTAACCTTAAATGATATGAGCAGGCGAGAATTAAAATCTCGCGATCGTTGTCAAGGAAAACCCAATATTTTTTAAGGTTGTCGATCATCGATCGACTGAAAATGAAAGTCTTAGTAGAGTTTCTACTAAGAATGAAAGCCACCACTAATAATCTGTGAAACAATTAGAACTACACAGAGCACATGCATAATCATCAACCAAGTTAATATATTCATTAGCTTGAGGAGATAAAGATTACCATGCTTGCCGAAGTGATGTTGAGGCGCCACTTGAGAAGCATTTTTAGAGTTCCATCCAATTTTGGCCGAGCAAAGCTTGAAAGGAATCTCCACTTGGTTGAACACTTTCTCACTAGTCGAAACCGAAACATCTTCATCCAATTCAGCATCAAGGAGTATGCCCATAACAATGGAAATAATACAACTACTGACACAACAAATTGAAATCCATGCGATGACCCATTGCATCCTTGTTACATGACAGTCTTTGGAAACATTATACAGATCTTTAAGATAGACAAAACAAACCCCCAAAAAGTCGAACCTTGCAAGAACATAGATAACGCGCGTCCCTTTATATTCCCTTAGCCTACCAATTAAGTTCCATTTTGATCCCGGATCAAAAGGAAAGCACCTGTCAGTTGTACCCACCAAACATTGAAGAAAGCTGAAGGTTATCCTTTTGGTAACATTAATGATCTCTAATTTAGTTTGTGTATTAAAATCTGTTAAACAAGTTGGTACAAATTATTTAAAACGAAAAAATAAGCTTAGATGATTAATATTAATTTAAATAGGTACAATATAAAAAAATTTGATTAATGAATCATTAATAAACAAAAAACTTAATGAACCGTAACTTTTCACATATATGCCTCAGCGGCCGCTCCATGCGACCATGCATGCATGCAGTTGGGTTTGATTTTAAGGGTGTGAGATCGAAATAATGTTGTGGCAGTTTTATGATGCCACACCATATTTTACATCTAATATCCATTTTCCTAAATAATTGAAAGAATGATAATATTTAATGTGGTTTTTCTTTTTTTAAAACTAATTGAATAATCTAGGTGGAAAAAAAGTCTTATTATTATTAGAGACTAGAAGTAAGGTTCTAAATTCAAAAATCCTCTTATTATTAATTATAAATGCTTTACTCATCGCTTATTAACAAAAGAAAATTAAACGTGTGATCTTTTAATTTCACAAACACTAAAAAAGATTACATAGCTAGACAAGATATTACCAAATTTATAGAGTAATAAAAAAGATGATAATCACAAAATTGTTCATGCATGAAAATACAATTACCTATATTGTTATAAATTAAAATGTCATGAATTTAATATCGACTTTCCTAATATGTGTTATTAGAACATGCTGATAGGATCCATCTAAAAGTTACTCTATATATAGGTTGAAATTACTAAGATCATTATTTTTTCAACTTTTTAAAAATAAGAGATTTGTATATGAAAATGTTAATTATATAAATATACTTGTATGTTCACTTCTTTGAGACGTTATATTTTATTTTCAATTATATTCATTTACTATAATATAGGAACACATATTATTAAAAGATAGATCAGAGAAGTTCACAACTAATAAAATATTGATTCATGGATCATGATTCATGCAATTGCGCAGATCATCACCTCGTAAAGTAATTAACAACTTTTTCTAGTAATGATTTGTAATCACTATTGGTAGAATGTATATTGAATAAATTTCGAATTGATATAGTAATAGATTAGCAATTTAACATGAACATTCTTATAACGTTGTAACTCTTGAATAGTTTATTGTGCTAGGTGTGCGTGCAGATAGATACTCCCTCCGTTCTTAAAAGATTGTCACATTTTGACTTTTAGTGGTCAAACATTATAAAATTTGATCATAAATTCTCATCAAACGATAACAAATAATATAGTCATGTGAGATCTTGTTAGATTAATTCATCTCAATATATATCTTTGAAATATCAAATTTTTATAAATTTTTCTCATGTACAAAAAAAAGATGTTTATATGTTGATCATGAAAAATCAAAATGTGATATTCATTTAGGGGCGAAGGGAATATTTATGATTCCAACTGTAATGACAAGATTGCAATCTATAATGTATGATTCGCCTACCTTAGTCGTTATTAGTGCACGACGACTCTTTAAAAGTTGTAATCGATCTTAGCTACCTTCTTCGCATGCAAAAATAAAGCTTATATTTTAGATTCTCATTCTATATACTTTATTTTCGAAGTTGACAATTCACTATTATTAATAGGCTTATTTTCTTGTTGTCCCGACCTTTTATTATGTTGTTAGGTTTTAATTTGTCTCATACGCCATTGTATTAGCTTCTGAATTAATGTAAAAACAAAGGTAAATTCGAAACAATATATTTATTAACTTTTTAGACATTTTGTAATAATTATACTTTTTGTTAAACTAAGAATTAACCTCATCTCTCTATCTTCTTCTTTACCGTTTACCAAAGACTCTTGATTTGTTTGGCTACTAATGGAAAACTAAGAAGGCACATAATTGAAGGAGATGTTCGGAGTTAGGTTGGTATGGCGGGATTGTTTCTGATGCGGGAGGTGTTAGTGAAATTAAAATGGAGGGATGTCTCGAGTTGGGTTGATGTGGCGGCTCTGTTTCCGGGGTAGGTGGAGGGATAGATCAAAGGTGGGGAGGAGGTAGGTGGGGACGTGGGGTGGGGTAGATGAAGAAGAAGAGATATGGGGTTAATTTATAATTAGGATTTTTGGCCGGGAACATCACCTACTTTTTACCTATGTCACCGGTTGATCACTCACTTTTGAAAGTGTTCTGTTTGATCATTCACTTTTTAAAAAGTGTCTCTTTTGGTCAGTCGACTACTTTTTCGGGTGGTCAACTGCCGGTCAACTCACGTGGCACCCATGTGCGCCTTTAATAAGGTTATTTTAGTATTTTCAAGTCGAATTTGGCCCAAAACTTTCAATTAATTAGGTATTTGCCCCCAATTTTATGATTAATTATAATTTAACCTCAATTTTATGGTTAATTATAATTTGACCCCAAAATTAATTGAAAATTTTGGTCAATTAATCGAAATTTTGGTCAATTAATTTAAAATTTTGGGGTCAAATTATAGTTAACCACAAAATTATTATTGAAAAAGTAGATATGATTTGTTACGAGTTTGTCCTTATTTTACATTAATTCATAGGCTAATATCTTATATAGGAAGTTAAATGAAAAAAAATAAAAATTTAAGAAAAATTGAAATTTAACGAAGTAATAGGGACACTTTAAAATTTTCATAGTAGTGGGGGAAACAAGAAAATTAACCTTATTGATATCACGTGAAATTAATCACCGCATAGTTTGAGTCATTAATAAATCATGGACAATACCAGTGAACATTAAGCATCTACTCCCTCCATTCCTAAATGATTTGTATATGCGAAAATTTATAAAAATTCGATATTTCAAAAATATATATTAAGACGTATCTACCAAGATCTCACAAGACTATATTATTTTTTTTCGTTTAATATTTATGTTCAAATTTTATAATGTTTGACTAACAAAAGTTAAAATGTGACAAACTTATAGAGTAATATATAGAGACGGTCATTGATTTATATCATTAATATACATAATCTTAATTTAATTATAATATTACAGGACATGAGCTAAGTAAATGAAAAATAAATTCTAAAAATTTATATTTGTGAACCATTTGATTTTGTATTTTAATGGTATCTGAAAAAATAAAATGAAGTTGATTGATGAGTAATAATCACACTTATTAGTTCATCACCATCATCTTCTCTTTCACTCTGCAAGACAGCAAGTAATCTGGTTTTTCTCCAAGTCCAGGGTTAAATATGATACCTTTTTTGTTTATTAATCATGAAATTGAGGGTTTTATTTTGTGTTATCAATTTTTGTGTCTGAAACATAGGCTATGGAGGGTAGGAAGTGGATCAAAAAGTGGCAATTTTGTTGTGTTTATTGGCTTTCACTACTGGTAGATGTAATTCATTAGGTCATTTAATGTTTGTTTAAAAAGAATCATCTTTTTCTTATTTGCTTATGCAACTTGATAATCTGAATTATTATATTTTGTTTTATATGAAGTAGTGCATTGCTTATTGGTATGAGTCGAAAATTTCGACATTTTGGCACTTAATTCACGAGGCTTATGAGTTAGGGGTAGCCCTTTTCTTGTATGATAATGCAAGTTGTTATTATATTCATACTTGGTTTAATTGAATAATTGTGTATCCATTTGATAAAATTTGTGCATTGCTTATTGGTATGATTCGAAAAGGTTGATAAGCTAACAGTTCTTGATCTGTTAAGAGTCTCTAGGGTTCCACTCTAAAACCAATTGGTAATAGAGGGAGTAGCCCAATATCTTATATATTGACCCGGAGGACACCGATATCCGATGTGGGATGTGCATCTTAACACTCCCCCTCACGTGTTAACCCGATCGTTGGCGGAATTTTCCTCGCCGGTAATATTTGCCGAAAACAACATTGGCGGCGGGATTACACTTGCCTCATTAACTCGGGTTGGCTCTGATACCATGTTAAGAGTCTCTGGGGTTCCACTCTAAAACCAATTGGCAATAGAGGGAGTAGCCCAATATCTTATATATTGACCCGGAGGACACCGATATCCGATGTGGGATGTGCATCTTAACATGATCTAAGTTGCGTGTTGTTGGCCTACAGAACTTGGATCCCGAGTTATGGTAATAATTGGTTGTTGTCCTGACAATGTCGCAAGCTTGCAATTAATATGGAAATTGAGGAATTTTGGTTGTGTTAGTATCTCTGGAAGTCATGATCTTTTGATGGTTGGATATTGTCTTTAGGAGAAAAAAGGAAAGAATAAGAATGTTTAAATGGCGTATGTGACCAAAATGTAATGTTTCATCTACGTCTTCTGAGTTCTCAATGTAGTTTTCAAGATTGATGCGATGGCCTCCAAGCGTATACTATACGAAGTTACATGTACATCAAGCTTCATGTCTCTCTGGCATTTGTGAGATATTACTTCTCTAAGGTCTGCATTTATGTAAAGAGTATTTAAAATATTGGGGATAAATGACTTACTAGTAATCAGTTATGTCTTGATATCATAGTTTGATTGGGTTTGTTTATGACATGCCTAGTGAATACTGTATTGGATAAACAGATTTTTGTTGTCTTGTCGCTTCGGTTCCTCCTCTTGGAACACTTTCTATTACAGGTATGTCTGTTTGCAGTGGCGGATGCATTAATGTTTCATGCTCAGAAACTCAAATATACACTTCAAAAGTAAAGGTCCTCTATCGATAGCGTTCATAGATACACAGAACTCAGAATACATTAGGTACTACAAAAAAAAAGATCTACGAATGTATATCTATCTATACATCTGTTTTTGCCATTGAGCCTTGTAAAAGGCTCGACATGTAGTAAACGTAGACTACAGGGACATTAACAATAAAGCACTATCTATTTTAACACTGTCCTCCGTTTTCTTTTACTCTTCCTTAGCTCCACTTTTCTTGTGATCTTCCTTCTCTTCTTTTGATTTTCCTTGATGTCAATATCCTGCATGCTTGTTAAAATGATTCTATCATCTTTTATTGCAAATAAAGTTATTTAGATGAAGAACATAGGAACTGTTTAGATTACCTCTGCATTTAGAGTCTCGCCTTCTGGCTCTGTCTTTAATCTCGCAGATGCTTTTCTCTTCTCTTCAACATCTTCATCAGCGTCTTCAACCACCACCATGTTTTGCGCCTTTCTTTTTGTTTTTTTCATAATACCTTTTATCTTTTCGCCATTATTTTTTTCTCCTGTTCGGATATTGTCTTTATTAGTCATTGCAGGACAATGATCTTCAAGGGCCTGATTAGCTTTCTTCTCAGTTTTGTCACCTACTTGGGTGTTTTTTTTTGTCGCACAACTTCCAAAATGGTGATCTTCAGAGGTCTTCTTTTCATTTTCTTTGATGGCGTTGGCATTGTTCATGTTGGATTCCTTACAATCATTTGTATTGGCGATGTGGGCAAAGAGGGCGGTCTCAGTGGCGTTGTTGGTGGTACCAACAGCGTTCTTTGATACCAGACCACCCATATTGTTTGGAGAGTTGTAGGAAGGTCAACGGAAATGGAGAGGAAATATAATGGCCTTCTAAACGGAAAAAATAAAATAGTTTGAATGGTATAATTTATGTTTTTCATGATTTTTTCTCCTGGTTTAGTGGGTGAAGAAAGATCTCAATGCCTTTAACTCTTTGTAAATAAAATTGAACCTCAAGTTGTAAATTTGCTTTCGATTTATAACTGGCTTTTTTTAGCATGACATTAGTCATAATCTAAAATGATTGCTATATATATATATATATATATATTAAATAGGTAGATTTTTTTTGTAGCTCATGTAATGTATGTTGAGCATTTTAACGAACGTATATAACTTAGATTAGACATTTTGCGGAGCTCACAAGTGAGCAACCAGTAGAAGCTTTTGAGCTCGTGGACAATGTCATGATGTAATTCAAGTTGTTTAATTTGGTTCACGTATTTCAGAAGTAGGCACAATCACATTGCGTGTCTAGAAAACAAGGGGTTGCTTTGAATGGTTAAGATCACTTTTCCTTCAATCTTGCTTTTAGTCCTCACCAATTTCATTGGCAAATCACACGGTGCCTTGTTTCCACGGTCATCCATTATCGGATAACATCCTCTACCTCTTTTACGTGTCCACATTGATATGCTACGAATTAACAGCATCATATTATTTTATAACTATACAATACATGATATATACATCTACGCATCCATTATTGTATATGTTTGGATTAATGATATCATCTTTATCATGGAGTATAATAATGAAAATAGATATAAGGCCAAGTGATTCTCAACTCCTACCCCACCTTATCCTCTCTCTACATACATATGTATGTGTATGTGACAAGTTGCCATTTATAGTATTGTTTATTTATTAATAAAGTTTCCCAAAATGGGTGTGTTTATTGTTTAATATAATATTCTTGTACTTGAAACTTTGGGTATCCACTTGACATGCTTTAAATGAATGGTACTTGGATGCCAAATTTAGATTGATTCTGAGAGTAGTAGTTTGTTGGCCTTACTCACCTCACCTCAGGTCTTTCTCCTGCCTCTTCTTTCTGCTCTTACCTTTTTTGGTAAGTGGTGTTTGGATTGGTCTGATGGAAGGCTTGTGCAATGAACGCCTTGATTATGGGATGATGGCTTATGGGTAATATTCATTTTCTTTTGTATGTTTTTGTCTTCCTCTTACAAAGTTCGGATCCAAGATAGTCGTATTCATATAGCTGATCCTATTTAGTGGGATAAGACTTGATTTGATTTGGTCGTTCATGTCGTTGTTTTTGTCTTGGATATTGAGTATTTAAGTATTTTTTGGTATAAAGCTTAGCTCTTTGTTACAATTTGATTTTGATTGATGCAGATAGTTTTTCTCGAGGAATACATGAATATGATATAGTGATGTAGCTTTGTATGACTATTCATATATTAACTTAACACACTTATGAGCTCTACTTTGAGGGAAAATTGGATCTTAAACTGCTTTAGAAAGCTCTTTTTGATGGTTTGCTGCGAGTTCTCTTGATTCTTCAGTTGGAACTTGGTTTGATGAGAGAAATTTGCTCTCCCTTAGAAGCGTAATTGGGCATAAGAAATTGTTTATATGCTTACATCAAATCCACATTCTTAACTGATGCAAGTTTATGACCTGTTTATTTGTGAACTTATTGAAGATGCAAGCATTATAGGAGAAGGTGCAAGATTAGAGCTCCATGTTGTAATGAGGTGTATGATTGTCGCCATTGTCATAATGAAGCAGCGGTATGTAATATTGTTAACGTTCATTGATTGTTGCATTCGTAATGATATGGATCTAAAAATCTACTTCTGATTAATCGTTGAAGATCTTAACTTCATCTGGACTGATCTGGTTTCTACTTTATTTTGGAACAACAGAGCATGTTACACAAAATATTTGATAGACATGAATTAGACAGATATGAAGTCAAACAGGTAAGACATCGGTGATCTCCATATCCTCCGTTTTTTAAATGACAAACGATTGCCTGAATCTCGCTTGTTTCTGAAATAAAATGTATCTCTCAGGTCATTTGTACAGTTTGTGACACAGAACAGCCAGTATGTATCTCTGATTCTATTCTACGTGCCTCTCATCCTTGTGTTTCACCTATGGCTCACTTGCTAGACTATATCACTGAAATGATATAATCATGTGTAGGTTGCTCAGGTGTGCACAAACTGTGGCGTGAATATGGGAGAATATTTCTGTGATATCTGCAAATTCTACGACGATGATGTAAGATATCCTGCTTTTTCTTTAATGGAAAATTTTATTTTTCTTATATATCAGATGTAGGTAGATGCATATCAATATGGTTTCAGTCCTGATATCAGTACATCCAACCCACCATCCCCAACAATATTGCTAAATCAGAAGTTATTCATTGCAGATTGACAAAGGCCACTTTCACTGTGATGATTGTGGTATCTGCAGGTTAGTACCTGAAGTATGTTCAATTACCAGAAATCGTTCATTTTATAAATGACTATGGTTTGAGGCTAATCTTATGTTGGTATGATGATGGCATCTTGACCATTTCAGAGTTGGTGGTCGTGACAACTTCTTCCACTGCGAGAAATGCGGTATGTAATCACTATTGGGCTTAATTTGAACTTGCAAACTACATATCGCAATATCTTGAATAAAATAAATAACATCGGCTCTTTCAGAAGTTGTAGACTTGTTTTTTCCCAGTTTAATATTTTGCTCAACATGGTTTTGCAAAAAAAGTTAAATTTTTGAAGCATCAGAAACATGCTAAATCAAATTTCTGAATGAAATAATTGAGAGAATTTGTAGAACATGAGGCAACAATTTAATGGGTTCTCCAATAATTCATTAAGAGCGAGTTGTGGTAAATATGTCTGGTCATTACAGTTTCTCTATGCTACCCCTTTTCCTTTAGTTTCTCGCTCTCACATTCTGATCTTCTTGAAAGTTGTATTAGATGTACAAGATTCATGTGTATTATGTGCCATATTTCAACCAAATATGCTTAGTTTGTCAAGCCATTATTAGGCTTTAAAGCTCTCTGCCTTGATAACTTAAATTTATGTGCAGGGTCCTGCTACTCTATAGTCCTGCGTAACAATCATTTGTGTGTGGAGAATTCAATGCGACATCACTGCCCCATATGTTATGAGGTATGCTTTCTACTTTAGTCACTTTATTCAACTGTAACCTACTTGGAGTACTCAAGGATGCTTTTTCATTGCAGTATCTCTTTGATTCTTTGAAAGATACAACCGTCTTGAAATGTGGACACACGATGCACTGTGATTGCTATCACGAAATGATTATGCGTGACAAGTATGCTTCATAACTTCCTTAAAAATTGCAGCTTGACTTTACATACAGAAGCAAGCAACAATTGATATTGGTTTCTCTAACTAGAAAGACTTCTGGATAATAGGTATTGCTGCCCGATTTGCTCCAAGTCGATCATGGACATGTCGAAAATTTGGATGAGAATGGATCAAGAGGTATGTTCTCTCAAGCTCTTAGCTACTACAACTTAAAGTCGTAGATAGTCCAACACTTCCATTCTCAATCAATATCAAACTGATCTGTTAGGCAATAGTAATAAGCTGCAGAGATTGATTTGCTGCCGCCATCTTACTGGTTATGGACTTACAGATTACAGTGTTATTAGAGAAAATGAGATATATTGTGCTCTAAATTGAGGAACTATTTCTTTTCAGATTGACTCGACTCAGATGCCTGAAGAATACAGAAATAAGAAGGTATGTTCCTCATGAGTCATGATATAGAACACTTTTATTTTTATTGCCAACATATAATGTAAGTGATTCCTCACGAATTATTCATCACATACTACTATGTTGCAGGTATGGATTCTTTGCAACGATTGTAATGACACTACTGAGGTCTACTTCCACATTATAGGACAGAAATGCAGCCATTGCCTGTCATATAACACTCGGACAATTGGGCCGCCTATACCTCCTCAGTAGTCAGAGAGTTAAACCTGCAGAAATTGTGACTGTGGTTTAACTCATTACTGTATGTGATCTTTTTGTCATCTTCACTCATTTACACACTCTTCGAGTTGATGCAAGTCTACCAATTCAGTACTCGAAAACACCAGAAATCTGTAATTCTTGCTCCAGCCAATCATTCTGGAGTATGATTGCCCAATGCCCATTCAATAGATTATGGGAGATAGTAAACTGCTGAAACATACATTCATTTATGCCTCCAAGGGACTACATTCTTTATATAACTCAAATATTTCTGAAACTTTCATTGTGCTTCCAGCAATTACGGCCTTGCCGTTGTCAAAAGTGTAAGGTTGTTTACTACCCTCCCCCACACACACGACACACACTCTATCTCGATTAGTTGGGAGCTTCATGTCGAGGCGAGCTGAGTGTTCTTTTTCCAATTACATACGCACTACATGTCTTATTATGATCTTGCTCTACTTTATTAGTGAATGAGTTGTTCGTTAAAAATTTTTATGCCCGTAGAATTATAATTTGTGTTCAATTTCTAATATTGAGACATACAATACAAGTATGTAACCTGCAATATATTTGGTGTATACATCTTTTGATATCAACTCTTGTAAATTGATTGCATTTTCCTCACGCATGAATTACTATGGCATGTGAAAATTAAATTTGAATTATAAAAATCATGAATTACTATCAGATACATAATTATTGAATGTTGATCGAGAATATAGTAAAATTGGACTATATTTGACGGGGTGTCAAGGGCAGTATTTTAACGCCCAAGCGACACACGAGAGACCTTATTTTAATGGACTCTCTCCCTTAAAAAAATTGAATATCAAATACTCCCTCCGTTCTTTTTTATTTGTCTTTCTAGCCATTAAAAAAACAAAAAAACCCTAAACCCTAAAAAAAACAATAACAAAAGAAGGAAAAAAAAGAAAAAGTTAGAAAGACAAATTAAAAAAAATCAAGAGAGTAAACTGATAAGAACATATACTGCCTCGATCTTAGCCAAAAGGGCGAGAAAGGTACGTATACTACCTTAATCTTAGCCAAACGGCCGAGAAAGGTATGAGTTTAACCATGCAAGACTGTCTCTTTTATCTATCAATTCAGAATTTACTTCTTATGTATTCAGGCGATGTGAGACTCGATGAGATGTTGGCTTTTTTCTTTTTAGAAATTAATGATGAGGTGAATATCAAACCAAGACCTTCTAATGAGATTTTGGCTTTATATGTTACTTTGCCACATATATAACTTGTTAATTAGATATTGCCACATATAATTTATTAAGAGATTATTGTGGTAGATATGTCTTTAGTGATTACAGTTTCTCTAAGTCATTTCTTTTTCTTTATTTTTTCACCCTAACTTTCTGAGGTTCTTTGGACCTTCTGATTACTTGCAAGAGCTTTTTTTACCAGACTATTCGATTAACTCCACTTTCTGACATTCTTGAAATCTGTATTTGATGTAGAAGATTCATGTGTATTATGTGCCATGTTCAAGCGAATATGCTTAGTTTGTCAAGCCATTATTAGGCTTTAAAGCTCGTTGCCTTGATAACTTAATGTTTAGTATGTGAATTAGCCCGATTAATTGAACAATTAACCAAGCTCTTCATGTTAGTTTACGTTTGTCCGATTTCAGATGATGAAGAAAGGGATTAGTTCCATCAATTTTGAGCATGGCCTTTCTAGTGACGTATTTTATGGTGTATATCACATATTCAAGTCGTCCTATTTGCATTCACCGAACCTTATGTTAGAGCCATAGGAAGGAAGTTTGAGAAACTCAAACCACAATCATCACTATAATTTGTCCCATATTGCTCGAGTACATAACAATTAGATTTTTAATTGATTATAAAAAGAAACAGCTTTGCTTGGTTAAATTCATACCTTTCTCGGCCTTTTTGGCTAAGATAAAGGTAGTATACGTACCTTTCTCGGCCTTTTGGCTAGGATCGAGGTAGTATATGTTCTTATCAGTTTACTCCCTTAGTTTTTTTAATTTGTCTTTCTAGCTTTTTTTTGTTTTTTTTGTTTTTTTTTTCCTCATCACAATTATCATCTTCAGCCTCCTCCTGCTCATCTTCTGTTCCTCTTCTTCCTCCTCGTCCTCATCACAATTATCATCATCAACCTCCTCTATTTTCAAAAAGTCTTCCTCCTCTTCCTCTTTTTTTTTTTGTTTTTTTTAATGGTTAGAAAGACAAACAAAAAAGAACGAAGTGAATATCTGATTTTCAATTTTTTAAGGGAGAGAGACCATTAAAATATCTAGTCTCTCGCGTGTCGCTTGGCATTAAAAAACTGCCCTTGACACCCCGCCAAATATAGTTAAATTTTTCTTGATGAAGTTGATTGGGATGTGATTATGACAATGTTGTTGATGAAGAACACTAATACTATCCTAAGCCTTGCATTTGAGGATGCAAAATGAGATAAAACGTAGTATAGGGGGCAATTTGAGGCTTATGATAGTATTATGTTCCAATTTAAAAGTTAAAGATTTTTTTTATATAAACAAGAACAAGATAAATTTCAAAGTACTTTTTACATGTTATGCGAAATCTTCCAAGAATTTTTTTTTTTTATAAATACCTCCAAGAATTATTAATATTGAAGCATTAGTTTCTATTACTCCTTCCGTCCCTAAAAGATTGATACATTTTGACTTTTGGTGGTCAACAAAACACAATTTAAAACATAAATATCTCTTATTCTACATCCAAAAAGATTATAAAAAGTTGATATTTCAAAAATATATATTGAGACGAATTTAACAAGATCCCACATGACTATATTATTCATTATCGTTTAATGAGAATTCTTGATCAGATTTTCTAAAGTTTAACTACCAATAATATATAACAATATAAAAATCAAGCTAAGTTTACCAGGGTGAGCTGCAGACAAGCTCGTGACTTGACTCATTAGAAATCAACGAGCCTCATGTCTCGATAAAGCAATAAAACGAAAACGTCAAACTAAAAATAAAATAAACATAAATGATTAAGAAGGCTCGATACAATCTTTTGATCTGTTCGAGTATCTTGGGTAATTGTGCATTTTAATTGTCATTTGTTCGAAGAAATGGCATCAATCTTAGCTCGCAAATCTCTCAATTCTTTTCTCCGCGCGAGATACGTCGTAAGATTCCATAAACCCTAATTGCATCAATTTTATTTACACCTATTGATTATCTAGGGTTGAATTGAAGCTTGTGTTAGTTTAAAGGTATGGTTTTTATTTGACGAAGTTTATTATGTTTGTTATTAATTGAAATGGTTATAGAATACTACAAATCAAGCTGGTCAAAGCTATGGAGTGCGAACATTTGCTACAAAACATTCGTTTTCTACAGACAAAGGTATCACTTTATGTCAAGTTCCTTATGTTATTTGCATGCTATTACGTGAGCCCGAACTCGAATAACCCTGTTTGAAAAGCATATTAGTATGTTGTCCAATTGAAAGTTGTTTGTTGTAATGTTTAGTATGTCAATTAGCCCGATTAATTGCCCAATAACCAAGCTCTTACATGTTAGTTTACGTTTGTCCGATTTCAGATGATGAAGAAAGGGAGAAGCTAGCAAAGGAAATATCCAAAGATTGGAATTCTGGTACTTTCTTATGACTTCATATATTGTGCCCTTGTTATATACACGCTTTTAGGGAAGCTTACTAATACTTTGGAGATGATTGAAGTATTCGAGCGGAGCATAAATACGTTGTTCCTCACTGAAATGGTTCGGGGACTGATGCTGACTCTCAAGTATTTCTTTGAACCGAATGTAACAGTAAGTAAGCATGTTTTTGTATTTGTTTTTCTTTTCTGTTTGAAGGGAAACGGTGAACCATATTATTATGTACTAGATTGTGGTGTAATAGACAACGTAAATCACTGCTTCGGATATGTCCGCACAGCATGAACATCAAATATGTTATGACAAATACTCTGTTATAGTGACCCTTCCTGCACATGCTCAAGCAAGCCAACTCAATGGCATCTTTTTTTAGTTTCGCGGTCTTATCAAATTGAATTATCCTCTGTTTTGAACTTACTCACCTCATTTTTATGCATACCCTCATATTTGTCTCTTTTACAATTGCTTTGTTGTTGCTGAAATAGCCAGTTTCCTTGGTGTTGCTTTTCTCTCTCAATTAGATGTTAAGAAATTTGCATCATGTGTTCCAATTGTAGATCAATTACCCATTTGAGAAGGGGCCTTTAAGCCCTCGTTTCCGAGGAGAGCATGCCCTTCGACGTTATCCAACTGGAGAGGAACGCTGCATTGCCTGTAAATTGTGTGAAGCGGTAAGTGCCTATCTAACTGAAATGAGATCACTATATGTGTAGCAGCCCATGACGTTGACTTTGTAACTTTTGGAACTTAAATGCAGTCATTATGATCGTGCTGCAGCTACTTTTTTATTTGTTTTTTACCTTCTAGCCTTACAAGTGAGTCCATAATAGCTACACATACACCCCCGCTCCCTCTCTAACAAAACTCGGCAGCTATGAGATTATCTTTTTAAAGAAAAATCTTCAGTAATTTTTATAGTTTTTATATTGCTGAAATTTGGTGATATTCAGTAAAGTAAGCTCCATGAAGGCGTGATGGTTTAGTATCTTCGGGCTTCATTTTATATATTGTATTGCACATTATAGATCTGCCCAGCTCAAGCGATCACCATTGAAGCTGAGGAAAGAGAAGACGGAAGCCGTCGCACAACAAGGTAAGCTACATCCACCTTGCCAGTTTGCCATTTTCTACTACATATAATCTTCACTCTGTCAGTCTTATCAAGGTATGTGCTATTTATAGGTATGACATCGATATGACCAAATGCATCTACTGTGGGTTTTGCCAAGAAGCTTGTCCAGTTGATGCAATTGTTGAAGGCCCCAATTTTGAATTCGCAACTGAAACTCACGAGGTAAGTCTCAACATTATACTTAATGAGAACACTTGAAACTACTTAATTTTTTATAAATGTCCGACTTGTTCTGTGGGACAGGAACTGCTTTATGATAAGGAGAAGCTACTTGAGAATGGAGATCGATGGGAAACTGAGATAGCTGAGAATCTAAGATCCGAAAGCCTCTATCGTTGAGTGATCCCGTGTTTATTACATAATCTTTTTTCCCTTCCCCGGAGCCTATATGTGGATTGTTTAGCCAATAACGACGATTAGTTTAGCAAATAATGACGAATAAGATGAAGTCTCCTTCATATTAATACGTCGTTTTTGTAATGAAATAACAAAAGATTTCAGTAGATATTTTTAGCATCCAGCATTTCGATTTTCGTTGACAGAAGGATGATGAGCAATTATTTCTCACTATTTTTGAAAGATGGAGCGTCATAAAGATTGCTTGGTAACATATTTTTATACTTAACTTGTTCGGCTTCCCTAAGTTTGCCTTCCTTTTTCGACAATTCTTATAAAGAAATACTTGAGAATCAAGTAATATACAATTCTCCCTTCACTTTTCATTAGATTGTTCGAGTGAAGATATGTTAGATGTGGGAATTTAGACTAAAGATTATTTTAGTCTCTAGATGTTAGTGTTAACTGGCTACTTGTTCTTTTCCCTTTTTTTAATAAATTCATTTATAATATAAGGTTCCATAAAAATTATAAATTAATAATCCTTAAAAAATTAAAATAATATAGTTATAATTTATTTAAAATATGACTCTATAGTAGTTTATTTTTTCTTAAAGTTCTTCATCTCTAATTTTTCTTATTGCATCCATTAGTTCTGGTCTTGTGTTTTCGAATTGTAACATAAATTTGTGAAGCGTTGGAGATGTCAAAAGTGCTTCCTTTAGGGTAACAGGTTCCGAAGACGCGGTATCATCTTCATCATCAACATTGTTCTCAATGATAATAATAATATCTTTAAACTCTACATATATTTATGCAAAAACTCTTCATGTCATGCAAAAACTCTTTAAATTAATAAATTATTAATTTATAGATAAATTAATTAATACTCTACATATATTTATGCAAAAACTCTTCATGTCATGCAAAAACTCTTTAAATTAATAAATTATTAATTTATAATTAATTATTAATTTATAGATAAAATATAACTCTCTAAATTAATAAATTTGGCCGGTCTCAACATTATTAATTTATAGACGTTTAACTGTACTTCGTTTTCTTTATCATGACTAATGCACTACATCTTTTTTCATAGTTCGTGTTCTTTTTCACCATTACTTTTTTCGTTTGAGGAAAAAAAATTGACCATTAAAAAAAAAACTAGAGAGTAATAAATATGGCTAGTTCTTTTGCATGCCCTACTTTTTTATGTACCTCAATTGCACACTTTTTTAATTATTTTATACTCTCTCCGTCCGAAAATAGTTGACGTTCTAGCAATTTGCACATAGATTAAGCAAAATTAAAACTAGTCAAAAAGTACATTGAAAAAGTAGAAATACAATTATTTGGAACTATATCACTCATTGATTGCTAATTTCAATAGAATAAGTAGTCAATATATAACTAAACAATAAACAGTTTCAATTAGGTATTAATAAAGAAAGACTTGAGCAATAACATTGACCAAATCATAACATTAGCAAACTGCTGCAATAAAACTCATAATGAAGACCAAATCATAATAATAATAATAATAATAATAATAATATTGAAGATGCCATAATTAGTCAACCCATGATCTTAGCATTAGCAAACTGGTGAGCCATATCAGGATGTTGCTCCATCATCTTCTTCATCATTGCCTGATTCTCAATCTCCTTACTAGTAGGCAACCCCAACTCCTTCTGCTTCTGGTCAAACATCATCTTCTCCACCGCTGACCTCATCTCCATGTCGAGGTCCGCCAGCTTCGACGGCTCTGGCTCCACTTTCTGAGTATCGATCACCGGACCACCTTCGACCAAGCTCTTCCACCAATCCTGACGGTCAACTTTCGTCAACAAAATCGACACGTTCGACCCGTCCTCCAAGCTCCAGAACGAGTCCTCTGTTTTCACTGGCTTGAAAAGCTCCCCTTGGAGAATCGGGTTTGGGTGGCCTTTTAGCCCGACTTTTAGGTGGGTTTTCTTGATTTCGCATTGGATGAATGACCCTTTTGTTCCTTTGGGGACTGGGACATTTATTGTCACTTCCTCTAGAGATTGTCCCCATGTGTACGTGTCCATGTCCAAACCATTGTTCTTGTTGGGCACTAGGCGTTCGACCTTTTTTTCTTCTGGTTTTGGTGGAGGGTTGCTCTCATTGGTGGTGGTGGTGGGGGTGGGGGTGGTGGTGGTGGTTTCAGGGGCTTTGGCTTCTTCGTTCAAGTCGGAGATGATCGCCATGGTGATAGTATAGTATATGATAATAATGATGAGAATGAGAAAATAAAGGGGTGTGAAGGGTTTATATAAAGGGATTTCTTGCAACACCCTAATAGGATTAGGATGCTTTTTTAATATAAAAAGACCGACTTAAATTGAGTTTTCTTTATTTTGTTGTTGGAACATTCTAGAAATATTTTACTTTAGCAGACTCTTGCTAATGACCAGAAGGTCCTGATTCGATACTCACCTCATCGCTAATTTACAAAAAAGAAAAAAAAAATAAGTCTTTGTTTTTAATAGGTTACTAATACTAATTACGGTCAAATCGATCCGTTCATGCACAAATTAATAATTTGTCTAGTGGTTTATTAATATTGGTTTACCTAAAAAATTGTTCATATGAATTCAGCTAGTTAAATAAATTTATGTGATATAATTCTTAAGATTAATTAGTAATAAAATTTAAGAATAATTCTAGATATCTCTCATATAATTAGTGAGGTTTCTTCATGGGTTCTTATGTAGGTAAAGGTAACTATCACCTGATACAAATTAATATCATTATCTACATACTTCTAGTCATTTAAACGCATATATTATGAATTGAAATGGACTAGAAGTGTTTGTTGATCCTGTGAGCTTGCCAGTAAGTATGAAGGCGATTTGTTTCTCTTTGCATATAAATTTGATTGATGTGTAATAGCCTTTAGCTTGTGATGATTCTTTTTTAATGGACAAAAGAATCTGTTTATAGGTAGAGAAAGCTACCATCATCTCAGATTAATTGTAATATTAACCGTCCACCAAGGCTAATTATTGTATAACGGTTGTAATATTTGTAACAGATTTACAACATAAATATACTACTAATGATCAATATAATGAGAATATTATTAATGTGATAATACTTTATAATAATATTCTTTTAATTATAACTTTGTCATAAATTTATATTACATAAGTAAGTTGTGGTTTGATTAGGAGTTCTTACAAACTAATTATAAACAAACTTGAGACGGAAATTAGTTTTGAATATAAAATTTAATTATAGGAATATTTTATATGAAACACAAAGGTAAGTGCATGGATTATTGTTTTAAAATATACTCCTTAACTCTTGTTCATTGAGCCTAGTGAAAAAGGCTCTTGCTAATGACTATAAGATATTGGGTTCGAATCTCAACTCATTACTAATTTACAAAAGAAAAAAAAAACCTCATGTTCATTGAAAATATCTTTGAAGAATTGCGTTAAGTTGTACAAAGTGTGCATTATTACTTTCATCACTCATCAATTTTTCTTTAAATATCTTGGGAATACTCATATAAGCGTGATTATTTATTTTCTTAAAGATAAATATTCCTATACTTGAATGTAAAACGAGACATCAACTTCTTCTTTTTACATTACTTTGTAGTCTGAAAGCATAATTTGATCATCTCACAAAACCTTTTTTTGTCACTTAAATACCACAAAACCGAATTGGTATAACATGTTATAAGTGCTCATATAAGTTAAAATCGTAATATATTTTTCTAATAATAACGTGATAATGTCACATATATTTCCTTACTAAACCAAGAAATAAAAAGCATTTATTTCTAATATTTACCCGATCTGCATCTATTCTCTTATTAAAACAAAGGAGTATTTGAGAGACTCGAATATTCTAGTGAAAAAGGCTCCCGCTAAGTCGTTAGTGACCAGAAGGTTTGAATGTCACATCATCGCTAATTTATTTATTTTTTTAAAACAAAGGAGTATTAAAGGAAAACACTAGTAATAATTTATTCTCTTCAAACACTCGCACACTCCCATACCTAATTATTTTCAGTTTCTATATAAATACAGAGCGAGAAATCGAGAGAGAGAGAGACTGAAAGAGAACGAGAGAGATTTGATATGTGTTCACAGTAGATCTGATTGCTTAAGGTCAGTAAGTTGCACTTAATCGTTGTAGTTAAGCTTAATAGTTGCTTATATATGTTGTTTCATTAGTTTTCCTTATACTCTAATTGCTAATTCATTATTTAATATCTTATTTCGTAACCTTAATTATTATTTTTTGTGTAATAGAGATATTGTCAAGTAACAAATAAGTGAAACTTGAAGTAATTTTGTCGAATAATTAGTTGATTTTTTCTTGTTTAACTGATTTCAGTTGCGAGTAATTAAGTGATGAGTAGAAGAAAGTTATAACGTGATTTAGAGAGATGATTATGCGTAATGGAGTAATTAAGTAATGGATTATGTTTGTAGACTTTTATTTTGCTTGTTAAATTTATGGGGATTGATTATTTACTTCCTCGCGTGATTAGGGTATCTTACGATTGGGTGAAGTTAGGTGAATGTAGGGTAATGTTTAGGTTAATCGAGGTCAAATAATTTAACTAGATTCGCGCGGTTTTCATCAATATTGAATGCAGCTTTTCTAAGATCCTGCAGTTGATAAATTGTAAAAATTTCCAATTTACTGGAAGAGTCAACTCGCGACACTTGGCTGATTGGAGACGTTGTATTCAAATACTCACTCAGTGGACAAGGCTTGGTTTGGTTTAGTTTTACTAAAAGAGTCAACTGTCTATGCTTTTTCGTCTTGTTCCTTTTGTCTAGTGATCTCTTGATGTCTAGGTCCCACCCCCGGGTCCAAATTAGTGGGTATTAAGCCAAACAGGGTGAATATGAGATACACTTTTTCTTTGGTTGCAAGTATTGATCTGGCGGCTTTTATGATGGTTGAATGTTCTATTACTGTGTTTTGCAGGCCTTTTGTTATAATCGATATATAGTGAATGGCAGAAGGATTATCAAGCTTCTGGGGTCCTGTCACTTCGACGAACGAGTGGTGTGAGCGAAATTATGTCTACTCTTCGTACATTGCTGAGTTTTTCAACACGTTCTCTAATGCCCCTGGCATCATTTTGGCTTTTATTGGTTTGGTCAATGCTTTGAGACAGCGTTTTGAGAAAAGGTTTAGCGTTCTTCATGTATCAAATATGGTACTTGCAATTGGGAGCATGATATACCATGCTACATTACGGCGAACGTGAGTATTACGCTTCTTATTTTAGTACCTGTTTTGTTCATTTTGATAATCTCACCCTATATATATTTTTTCTCGTCCATATATATAAGTCTTGACTACTATCTCACAAGGGCGTTTTCCCTATTTTCTCGAACATACGGTGTACCTTGTTAGCTCGCAGCTGCAGTGATATGATCTTCCTTGTAAAGTGAGCTGACCACATCCCCCCCCCCACAAGATCTTTTTTATTTAGTTCTATGTCATGTGGAGTCAAATATTTTTTATTCCATAACTCTTGGATATAATGGAATAAACCTAGATGGATTACCTTCCGTTTATATATTGTAAAGCAGTAGATAGTGTTCACACTTCATTCTTGGGTCAATTCACAATATCACAGTGGGTAAGATTGTTTACTTTCGATCGGACCATCCCCGACCGCCTTGCCTTTAGGGAGCCTCTTTAGAGGCATTGATGCATGTCGACGATAATATGTTGGTCTCATGTATTGTTCTGAACTCTGGTTAAATCGCCCACATCGTTTCATAGAATTTCTCAAACAACAGTGGTAATTTGGAATTTATTTGAACCTCCATTTTAACCCGACATATTATCCTATATGCTAAAATTAGGCAATCAACTAATGAAGCCATGAAGGCGGTCTTCTTTAGTTGCATAAGTTATTTGATGTACTTGCTTTTACCTTCTACCTCATATCTGGCTATGCTTCCGTTGGTTTCTGTCTGCTTTCTGCATCTTATCCTCATGCAGTCACACTTGTTTCATGAGATTTCTGTTGTTTCAGTATTTGTATAATAGCTGTCATGTGATTAATTTTTTACAACCTTGAAATTGATGCATCCTATGTGCTTGTTAGGGAACAGCAAGGTGATGAAACACCCATGGTATGGGAAATGCTCCTTTATATCTACATATTGTACTCTCCGGATTGGCATTATCGGAGTACAATGCCTACATTTTTGTTCATCTATGGTGTAGTATTTGCCATTATACATTCACAGCTCCTTTTAGGGTTTGTTTTTAAGATTCATTATGCGCTGCTCTGTCTTCTCTGCATTCCCCGGATGTACAAGTACTACCTATACACAGAAGATAGATCAGCAAAGCGTTTAGGTAGGCTATACTTGATAACGATCTTGGTTGGGAGCCTTTGCTGGCTTGGTGACCGTCTGTTCTGCAAGAACTTCTCCAGCTGGCACTTCAACCCACAAGGTCATGCGTTATGGCATATATTTATGAGTTTTAATTCATACTTCGGGAATGCATTCCTGATGTATTGCCGTGCTCAGCAGCGGGGATGGGATCCCAAGGTTGTGTACTTTCTACGATTGCTACCCTATGTCAAAATTCAGAAGCCAAAGGCCCAGTAGAAATTCCAGGTTAACCTATGTCAATATAGCTTGTGGATGATGTGTCTGATGGTTCAATTGTAATATAAATGATAGTTGATCGAATTTAGCACTTGTAAGCTATACATTAACGGTGTGTTTGTTATGTACAATATGTTCCACAATATTGTTCTTTTCTCATTCTTTAACTGATTGGATTTCGTTCTTTCTTGCTTCGTTGTATTTCTACTTAGCGAGCGTCCTATACATTAATAATAATTAAACCACCCACTCCTCAAAATCCGAAAAAATGGTATATTAAAGTTCGCGGAAATTGTATCAAATGGTAACAAAGTTCTTGCAGCCTTCCTAGTAGCGAAGGACACAACAGTATCAGCAATATGCTTAATGATTGAACTTGCTCTCAGCAGATTAAATAAATTGTTGATAACTGCTAATGGTCTATGATTTGCCCAATTCTGCAGCGTCCTACAGAGATATATTATGCTTCTAGGCATGCAAGGTGTCATTTCAATCTGCAAATGAAGTTCATAAATTGCTCGCTCGCATGCTCGTTTATACGATTTCGGCTAATAGTTTGTTAGTGACACTTAAGCAGGCAATTCCAGCTTCCTGTTATTCTTCCAGCTGCAAGCATCAGAAATTGCAAAAATTTATTAGCATCGAGACATATACCTGTTAAAACTAGCAGAAGTAAAAAACTACAAGATGATTATAGTGCACCATAAAAGAAGAGAGGAAGTGTCGTATGGAGTATACCTTTCCAAGTAATAGTAGAAGAAATCAGCGTATAGCAGCGTTTGAACAAGTCCTGCTATCCATGCTGCAAAGCCGAAACCAATACCGAATACACTTCAGAGACTCGTAAACTAAAATTAAGCTTACACAGATTTTATGAAATGGGATATGCAGTCAAGCTGAAAAAATTCGAGATAAATAGAAACACAGTATAGCAGCGGCAGATGTCAGACAGTCAGAGGGAGAAAGACATACGTATCCAGTGAACGAAGTGTGGCTCAGTGAAGTACCGATAGATCCAGTTGAGGATGTATAATGCGCGGTATGCCCTGCAAAGAAAGAATAGATCAGTTTAATTTGCTTCTTAGTGTTGTTTTATCGTTCATGATGGTAGATTCCTAGATGCGAGCTTAGAGAATATTTGTAGGGTCTTTATATGATATGGGATTTAAGTAGAAATATCCAGATTCCAGGGTCTGACATTATGAAACACTAAACATTCTATTCAGGAGATGAGGAGACGACAACATAGTAATCGCAAAATTATATGAAGATATTGATTACCCCAGGAGGAAGATATATTGTCCTGTCAAGTTATCAATATTTTTCGTTCTCTGCAACACCACAAGCTGAGGAAGGATAGCAACTGCTTCCAGGTACAAGGAAAAGCTCCACATCACCTTGTGAAAATAATAAAAACCAGTTGTTCAGTAGGCACTAAGAAGAACATAACCACGTAGCCAAGGATATATGAAAAGGAGTAAGATAAGAACCTCGAGGAATGAGAAACTTTCGTGTAATATCAAAGCTAAAAGCATACATGGTATCAAAAGGAAGAAATGCCGAAAAGTATCCTGGTCTCTGTCATAAGATCTTCGAACAACCTTGTGACTCCTCATATACGACACAATCGCGAAAGAGCTCCCCAAGAATATTAACTTCATCAGTGTATTATAGAACGAAATATAAACAAGGAACAGATCCAAATACCGAGCAGAATAGACAATCGCAAATAGCTCTTGAGTTTTTAGCGAAATGCCTGCATACGACATCAAAGATATCGATCAACAGCTAAAATAAATGTCACGCACTCATGCTAAAAATTAATGAGCCTATGCAACTGATAGGAGTATATAACAATATAAGAGTGACAACCCCCCCCCCCCCCCCCCCCCCCCCCTCAGAATAAAGAATTTTGCATCATAGGTTGTCAATAGTTCATGTGTTCAATTTTTAAATCAACAGTTCATTTGTTCTATTTTCAAACAAGTGATGATAGGACAATCGGTTCAAAACCTTATATCTTCACCCGGAAGGTCTTAATTTAACGCGGGGTGAACTCCTCAATATACGCTAACGTTTTAATGCAGTGGAACAAAATTGATTTCATGGCATGTTACCACACGAAATAACAGCATAACTCACTCAAAAATAAGGATGTGAATGAATAACATCACCATTTCCTCATTTCACTATAAATACATAATTATGGTTGATGGTAATCGGAATGAATATCGAAAAATGGGTACGAACCAGAACAAGATTTGATGGTGTGGATCTTGAGGAGCAGAACAAGGACACTGGCTAGATGGGACATGTCACCTGCTAATCTGAATATGTTCATCTTCAACCCTTCTTTTGCTTTCCTTCTTCCTCTGCGTGTTTTAGATCAAATCATACAAATGCTTCTGAGTGCATCACTGTGTTCCATGGTTAATGCTTTGCTTTCATTGCCATATTGATTCGGATTGGGTGTATATCTCAATTTAATAGACAACCTTGACTATTTTTTTTTTATATATATATACACTAGGTGTTTAATGTAAAAACTCTAGTGTGTGGTATTAAATAATATGAATATTTTTATTAAAAAGAAATTGAAGGTCATAGAGATGAGTCAACTACTTAGTTAAGAACAATTTGATTGTTGATGTAATAAAACAACTTGAGGTCATTGCAACTAAGGATTCATAATATGATGGTATCGATATACTTCACACTTATTATAGATCGTCTTTTACATTTTTATGCGACATTCTTCATTAGGGTTCAAATGCTATTGAGTGGGCATTTGTGATTGCTTAATAAAATCGAGAAAACGCACATGTCACAAACATATATAAAGAGGTTGAAGAGTCGACCTCAAGCTCTTAAAGGAAAAATGTATAAAGTAGTTCTGGAAATGCTAATAATCCAAGAAAACTACAAGCAGAAGTACTCAAATAATTTATCCGAACAATGATAAAATCAGAGGTTTTAGTGAACAATTCAATTAGCTTCTAGGTGCTAGATCAAGAAAACTACTTCTTTTGCAATGGACTAATGGCAACACGTCCTTGAGCGTTGTTCGCATGAAAATATTCATACTTGATGAGTATAACTATTCATGCCTACCAGAGCCGACAGTTTTGAGGAACTTTCTTCTCAGAAAATATGTGTCACCAAGTAGATCTTCATATGGACTAACGAACCTCTCGATGAATAATTTATCAGTAATCAAATGCGTAACTGAGAAGCCAGGACGTCTTTGAATCAAGTTTCTACTTTCTAAAATCTCAATGACCTGGATTCGTGGCTTAAGTCTTTTCTCTACACTAGCAGTAAGCACTCCAGGCTGTTGAAAGATATCCGATAAGTCATACAAGCGCGAACCTACGATAACCTGCACTACTTGAGCAATCTTCCCCTGTGACACTGCAAAGGCATGAGGTTTTCTCCGAAACATATCAAAAATCTGATCATTTGTAAATCCTAAACTCCTAATCAGCTCTAACTTCCTCTCCCAGGTAACCTCACTCATCGAGGCGAGACACGATATTGCATAAATATACAGCTTTGATTTCCTAGGGAATCTCATTTCATCAACCCTCATCACAAATTTCTGTATACTCTCCGGTTTAAGCAATAACATCCTCGGGAAGTTAAAAATATGATTCGTCAACTGCTCCGAACTAATACCACAACTTTCCAGATACCGGATATTCGGTATCAGGCTCTTCTCCAAGTCATACTGAAAGAACCAAGCACTGACTTTTAAGAGCTTAGCAACAAGATCAACTGAACCCACCAAATTCTTTAACACCAAAAGCGCTGGAACTATCCGATTATTCGCACTATGCAACAACAACCATGGGCTAGCAGTGACTATACCAACAATGTCAGAATCAGAAATACCCAGATCCTGAAAAACCTTGATTTTTGGCTTAATGGTTTTGTCAACTCTAGCACATAAAATATTTGGACCCTTTCGGCTACTCACTATGGTTTGCAAATCAGATTTGGAAAACCCCAATTCTTCAAAGTAAGTGAGGATTGTCTCACATGTTTGTGGTGTCTTCAAATGAGTAAGCAAGCTTGCAGCTTTTGTAGCTACTTGTGGTGAAAATTGGTGCTTCATTACAAAATAGTCTGAAATTGCATTTGGGTTTTCTGGGATTTTGTTGGGTCTTGATGAAAAATGAAGAGCATATGAAAAGGAAAAGTGGAGGCTTGGGAGATGAAGGTAAATTGAAGGGTTTATGAGGTTTTTGCATCTAACACTAATCATTTTGCATAAAAATTGTATACAAATCTACAAGATAAAAATCATACCTTTGGATCTTTGATAGTTCCTCAAGAAACTGAAATTGACTGTCGTCGGATTGTCGGAAGGATTTAAATTGGGGCCTTTGGTGTGTTGATATACATTCAACTTTAATTGGGATAATTAGTTGGTCGTATACTCAATTATGGAGAAAATTGGAAGAATGCCCTCCTACTCCACTTTTTTTTAACTTCTACCCGGGTCTTTTTAATTTTTCAAATTTTAGTACCCGCCATCCAATCTTCCTAAATTGCCTTTAACAAATTACCCCTTGTACCATGCTCAATAAAATGCTCAGAAAGGTAATTAATAATAAGATGATCATCTACCGTTATCTAAGTTGATTTCCGAGTCCTCGTGTGGCTTTATGAAAGGATGACAAATTCGAGAATTAAGAAGACTATAATTAGTCCCACATTGAAAAATAAAGATACGTGAAAACAGTCATGGACAGTAAAACCAAAGGGCAATGGTTGAAGTAAGAACATCTTTGCGCTTGGGGCAATGACGCAGCTCATGAGGTTCTAACCGAGGCGCGTCTATTGCTGGTTGAAAACTATTTCCAAACCCCCTCCTTGGCCTGGGTTCTGCCTAGGCCATCGAGAATTTTTGGAAGGGCTTCCCTTGGGTATAGCCCTACAATACTAGTTTAATTTTGGTTTATTCTCTTGAGAAGGTTTCAGATCTTTTCTGTTTCTAATTAGGTGATGTTTTCCTTGGTGCTCTGAACTTTGTTATTGAAGAAAATGAATGTTTTTTCGATATAAGGAAAAACGAATCGATTCTTTTTGTTCCTAGTCAATCTAGGAGCAAATATGATTACAACTTAAACTTCCAGGAAAATTCTGTGACGATGATTCAAATATCATAGCTATGTTAGAATAACCTCAAGAAACAAACAAAATGGTTGCTATACCTTCCAGTTTTTCTTCTTTGTCTTCTTGTTGTTCTTTCATATCCCATACTCCATGGAATAGGATGTTTAATATGTATGTGTCTGTTTCTTCTTTTGTCAGCTATTTATATTTCACTTAGTTTATTGTTTGCTGCACTAAACAGTTCCAGTGTGAAAATTGCATTGCTTTCGATAATATCACTCTACGTCTCTACCTAAGAGCAACTCTGCCATTTCATTCGGCCCAAGCGATCCAAATGTGACCATGTTGAAGTACAATACGAGTTCTAGTCAGAGTTGTGATGATCTTGCTGGTTACAGGAAATTATAAAAATGCGCCAAGGAACATCACTTTGTGATTGTTGATCCTGTTGTAAATGACTATCCTTCTGGTTGTTCAACTATCCAGTGACCTATAGGAAACCGGAGTTTTGATCCGCAATCTAAGGACTAGTTGTTTTATTTACTTGATTTAGGATCTCCAATCAACATTAATCTTTACGGCTCGTGCTATCTTAACAATACAAGTGAACATGGATGCGTCGTTGACCCTGAGAACTTCACTTGATTCAAAGGTGCAGATTCCCTTAGGCATTGCTCGAGGATTGGAGTAACTACATCGTTTATGTGCTATGAAAATAGTATATTTGGATGTTAAACCACATAATGTTCTCTACTTACATTAGGATTTTACCCTCAAAATATCAGATTTTGGACTTGCAAAATTATATCTTCGAGAGCAAAATAGTACTTGATGACTACTATCATGTGCTGGTGGGACTATTGGATATATAGCTGCTCAAGTTGTGTGTAGAAATCTAGGAAGTGTGCCTCACAAATCAGACGTATTTTATGGTGTATATGACATATTCAAGTCGTCCTATTTGCATTCACCGAGCCTTATGTTAGAGCCAAAGGAAGGAAGTTTCAGAAACTCAAACCACAATTACTACGATTTGTCCCATATTGCCCGACTACATAACTATTAGATTTTAAGTTGATTATAAAAAGAGACACCCTTGTTTTGTTAAACTCATACCTTTCTTGGTCTTTTTGGCTAGGATCAAGGTAGTATACATACCTTTCTTGGCCTTTTGGCTAGGATCGAGGTAGTATATGTTGTTATCAATTTACTCCCTTAGTTTTTTTTAATTTGTCTTTCTACCTTTTTTGATTTTTTTGTTTTTGTTTTTTTTTCTTCATCATAATTATCATCTTCAGCCTCCTCCTTCTGCTCTTCCTCATCACAATTTTCATTTTCAAGAAGTTATCTTCTGTTCCTCTTCTTCCTCCTCGTCCTCATCACAATTATCATATCAACCTCCTCCATTTTCAAGAAGTCCTCCTCTTCCTCTTTTTTTTGTTTTTTTTTTTTTGTTTTTTAATGGCTAGAAAGACAAACAAAAAAGAACGAAGGGAGTATCCAATTTTCAATTTTTTAAGGGAGAGAGACCATTAAAGTAATAAAGTTATCTAGTCTCTCGCGTGTCGCTTGGCATTAAAAAATTGCCCTTGACACCCCGCCAAATATAGTCAAAATTTTCTTGATGAAGTTGATTGGGATGTGATTAGGACAATGTTGTTGATGAAAAACACTAACAAAAACTGTTAGCAAAAAAGATTTTTGCTTCAACCCGATGGTTTTTAACATAAATAGGAGTATATGGTTTTGGTGAATCGTGTGATTTTTTTAATAAATTCTACGATCATTATACACGGTTGAAGTTATTGGTCTTGTATGCTATTTTTGCAAATAATATTCCCTCGATATTTTGTTAAGATAGTCTTTTTACTTTTCACAGTCAACGAGATATCATTAAAAATATAGATTGATACGAAATTTAATAAGATCTAACATGATTATATTATTTTTTATCGCTTAATAAAAATTAATGGTCAAAATTTCAAAGGTAATTATACGAATTACAAATAATAGATTAAAAAAAATAGATGGAGTATCCAAGTTTATATTTGATATAATCGATCACACCATTTAATTGATTAGTGAAGATTTATTAGTTGCTTAGCTATTATATATTGTAGTAACGACAACTATATATTAGGGATTTTAATTTTATGATGCAATTAGAATTTCGAGATTATGTCCATTTATTGATGTTGATGATGATTGCACAAAAAAGGTGCACTAAATTGAAGATCAATTAAATTGTTGGTGATAATCGAATAATCTAATGAAAAAAACTTCTGTCAATGATAATAAAGGTCCTAAATTTAATATTCACCTAATCACTAATTTACAAAAAAAGAAAAAATTAAACTGTTGGTAACTTGGTAGCTAAGTTTTTGTACATTTATTTAAGCATCAATCTAGAATGAAAGAAGGATGACAACATAATGAATAAATCATGATTATAAGTGTAGTGTTTGTAAAAGTTTCATCCGAGAATAAAATAGTACTTTTCCTCCTAACAAACACTATTTGGGTTGTATAGTGTATAGATTAGAAAAGACTAAAAGGGACGACGGCTCTCCCTCCATTTTAATTTTCTTAAAATTTATAATAATTATAAATATAAATTATTTTATATAAAATTTGTAATGCGGCGTCCCTCCATAATGCTCCATCTCTGGCTTGGGCAACAGCCTACTTACACAATTTTTGGACTCTCTTCTCACTCGTTATAACTTTATTTTTCATCATAACTTCATTATCCAACATAACTTCACTAAAAATAGTAAGATCCTGAAACTTGTCCTTGAGCAAAATAATTTCTCGAATCGAGCATTTGATCTTCATCTCCTCCTGCTGGAATCTACACAATTTGATTGGAAGTTATTAATAAACTTTAGAAATATTGTCATAGCCAGACCACGAATCCAATTAGGTTAGTGCATATTGTAAAGAGAACGTTGTTAAACTACATTTTTATAAACGCTAGACCAAAATCACGCCATTTTTAAATTTGCATTATCATCCTATTAGTAAGCGAAAAAATCTCTAAATTCGTAGAGAAGATTCCTCATGATAATTTAAACTAAATTCTTTGGCTTAGGGGCTAGTGCTAACACAATAGCCTGAAAATCATATTAAACATGACACGTGTGACATACTCGACTAAGAAAGTATTACAAGAATACGGGTATATCCAAAACACTGAAGTACATGGGTGTAATAAGGGAACCTGGTAAACTAAGTTGGTAAAACCCAAAGATTTCATTTTTCTTGCGTTTCTTCTCAATGGGTATAGATCACATAATTAAAGACCTAAATATTACTCCCTCCATTTCTTTTTATTTGATTGTTTGAGGAAAAAGTGATTTATTAAGAGATTGTAAAAATTATATTGGGATTATAAAAAGGTGCATTGAAATTGTAAAAAGGTGTATTGAAATTATAAGAAGTTGCATTGAAATTGTAAACAATCAAATATTTTGAAACAAGAAAAAAACTCCAAACAATCAAATAAAAAGAAACGAAGGGAGTACCGCTTAGGACTTGGGAAAGTTTTGAAGCCGCTCTAGAGAGCTCGATAAAATTAGTGAGCCGATCAGCTAAAATTTATCTAGCTCGAGCTCAACTCCCTCATCTACAACTTATTTAAGATACAGTTTGTTTATCCATATGGAAGAAAGTTTTAAGATAAAAATTTAAGATCACCCGTTGATTACCTATTAAGATAAAAATTTAAGATCACCCGTTGATTACCTATGTTTCAAACAGATTCGATTAATTAGTTGTGTTTATAAAAATATAAATATCTTAAATTTTGGTTTAAGCTGCTCGAACACAAAATGTCAAATGAGTCGAACAAGAATTTCATCATTCAAAATAAAAATACTACTGGAATATATTGTAAAAAGTTCTTTCCTTAAACAGGAAGAAAAATTCATAAGCAACACAACGAACTAAAAAAAGTCTCAAACTCCATCTCATACCACATCCATGGTCTTTTCCCCCCTAACCCTCGAAACTCACAAAACATTCGGAACTAAAATCAACTAACAAATAAGAAACATAGAAGTTGGATAATGCTGCATAGCGCATTAACCTTTCCAATAGCATCGATTTCCAATTTCTTAGTATCTGTAGTGAGCAGGCTTGTAGGGACCCTCGACTGGCACGCTGATGTAGTCGGCTTGCTCCTTGGAAAGCTTGGTGAGCTTGGCACCAAGTTTCCCGAGGTGGAGTGCAGCAACCTTCTCATCGAGGTGCTTGGGCAAGACGTACACCTTCTTCTCATACTTGCCGGTGCTCCTCTCCCTCCACAACTCAAGCTGAGCGATGACCTGGTTGGTGAATGAGCAAGACATCACGAAACTAGGGTGCCCTGTAGCACAACCCAAGTTCATCAGACGACCCTCAGCTAGAATGATGATACCAGAGTTGGTGTCAGGGAAGACCCATCTGTCGGTTTGGGGCTTGATGGTGATCCTCTTCACACCTGGGAAGGTCTCGAGACCGAGCATGTCAATTTCATTGTCAAAATGACCGATGTTGCATACAATTGCGTTGTTCTTCATCTTCCTCATGTCATCTACCATGATAATGTCCTTGTTTCCAGTTGTGGTGACAAAGATGTCAGCATCGGAGACAACATCCGCAAGAGGAAGGACTTGGAGGCCCTCCATGCAAGCTTGAAGTGCACAGATAGGGTCGATCTCTGTGACGACCACACGAGCTCCAGCCTGCTTCAAAGCTGCAGCACATCCCTTTCCAACATCACCATAACCAGCAACGACCGCAACCTTTCCAGCAATCATCACATCAGTAGCTCTCATCAAACCATCAGGGAGTGAGTGACGGCATCCATACAAGTTGTCAAACTAAAAACAAAGAGTAGAAAACTCCATTAACACACTAATTATATCATTTTGATGACCAATTATATAAAATCCCAAAATCTTTAACCAGATTCATTAACTACAAGGACTCGACACGGAACACTGATGAAGCAACACAACACGCAAGAAACTAAATAAAGCCAATATCTTAATCTTGTACTATCTAAAAGCTATAAAAACAGATAGTGAAGAAACACTTTAAAATGTGAATCATACATCAAAGATCAGCCAGCTTAGCAACATATTTAATCCGTAGACGAATTCAGATCCATAACATCGCATTTTGTCAGTATCACTCATTATATAGCTCAGATCTCAACTTAAAAGTACCATGAGTAGCCCCGCCTAATCGGGGTGGGGAAGGGAGGGGGGCTTCGATTGGTATGCAGCAGTGTCATCACTACAAATTAAAATATAAAATATAAGCAGAGAATATAAGATGGTTCGATCCAATATACCTTGCTCTTGGTGACAGAGTCATTGACATTAATAGCAGGGAACAAAAGTGTTCCATTTTCTTGCATTTGGTACAATCTCTTCACTCCAGTAGTAGTCTCCTCAGAAACACCAACCAATCTCTCCTTCATCCTAGTGTACTTCTTGGGGTCGGATTTAAGTCCGTCCTTGATAATCGTCAACACAATCTGAAACTCAGCATTGTCAGTACTAGTGGGATCGGGCAAAGTACCATTCTTCTCATACTCCTCCTCAGCCTTAACACCCTCATGAATCAACAAAGTAGCATCACCACCATCATCAACAATCAGATCGGGGCCACCACCGGGACCCCAGTCAAGAGCTCTCTCGGTACACCACCAATACTCCTGCAATGTCTCACCTTCAAACGAAAATGTGAAAAATTTAGAATTTTCAACTTAGTTTATTTGAAACATAATAGTCTTGTACCAAAACCAATGTGATTAACAATTGTCCACGATTTATTACACTAATCACTCCTAATAACGAGAGATCTCGGCTTAAGTGAAGCAAATTCTTGAAAAATAAATAAATACAAATGTAACGATCCGAAGAAACAAACAAACACGAACACCAAAATCTCACCTTTCCAGGCAAAAACAGCAGCACTGTCACGAGCAATAGCAGCAGCAGCGTGATCCTGGGTGGAGAAGATATTGCAAGAACACCATCTAACTTCAGCACCCAAAGCAGTAAGTGTCTCGATCAAGACAGCAGTTTGGATAGTCATATGGAGACTTCCAGTGATCTTGGCACCCTTGAATGGCTGCGAGGGTCCGAACTCGGTCCTGCAAGACATCAAACCTGGCATTTCAACTTCGGCCAAATCAAGCTCGAGTCTACCAAAGTCGGCTTGGGACATGTCCTTAACCTTGTACTCCCTTCCGGAGGTGGTTTTCTCGACGACTAAGGCCATTTTGGAGATGGGGTTTTCGGGTTTGGATCTGGTTTTGAGGTGGAGGAGGAGGAGGAGGAGTAGACGGAAGATAAGGGAGGAGATATAGGGGTATAAATAGTTTGGAGGTGGTGAAATGGACGGCTCAGATTGCGGATCGGGAGATCTGGTGAGATATTTTGGGGGGTGGTAGGGTTGGTATTTTTTAATTTATGTGCCATATTACGATTTGGGGATACATTTATTTTCACACTTATTGCTCATGTAGATCTAGTGTTGTTTTACATTATTTGGTGGAAAACGAGTTGTGCACTTGTTAATTGTTTGTTCGGATTGAGATGAGTTTAGGTGACGGTTCAATTTAAAAATAATAATTTAAGTGAAAGTGGTTGAGACGAATATTTTAAAGTGTTTATTGAATAATGTTTTAATATTTCAGGTGAATCTAGATGAAATGTAACTAAATTATTATTCACTAATATTACACTCAAATTTTGGAGCTAATGAAAATGGGGCAAAACTATGTTATGATATAAAAGTATATGCAATATTCATTAAAAACTACGACCCAAATTCTTATTATATGTTGTTTAGGAGGTTTTGACTTTGTTCAAATTAAGTGAGTTATCTTCTTCCAAGACATAAATGTCTTTTTATGTCTTTATTTGCCCTTATTATTCTCAAAACTCTACTGACCAAAATATTTCTCTTTCTTCTATTTCATTTACTTTTTATATAAATGCATAGGTATACAGTTATAGGTACGTACAATGTACATTATTTAAATATTATTAAATCATGGTTAAAAAGTAATATTGAGAATTTTCTTAATATATGTGTCATCCTCAAAATCGACCTCCATTGTGAATTGGAGGGAGTATTTAGATTTGGAATTTAGTGGTCAATTTTAATTTTATAAATTAAAACGAAGCACATTCCTTTCGTTTTTTTAGTTTTAGCCTAATCATTTTGTGTGCAAATAGTTGTCAATTTAGCATAAAAAGTTGTGCTTTTACATTTTCAATGTAATTGTTAATTAATATTTCTATTTACATAATTAATCAACTGATACTGTAGGTTGAATTAATTGTCATTTTACATTTTCATTATATTTTTTGATTATTTTTCTTTTCTTTGATCTATGTGAAGATATCTAAAATAACAATTAAAAAAGGACATATTGTCCCATAGACCTTTAGAAAAAGATTGAAATTAAAATATAATTATTCCTTGCATCAATTGGTTGTTGATGCACCACTAAAACTTTGGTAATAATGAAGACATCGAATGATGGAATAAAATAGAATAGAAAGCTATAGTTTGTTGAAGAGAATTTAGTGAATTTATTGATCATGTACCTCTATTATTAATCCTTTTTATAGTAACGTCATATGATCAATTACATGTTTCATGCCAAGACCATCCTTTTAAGGAGTATTAGTATTTTGTTGAGAAAATGTATTAATTCAACAACAACGATATGTCATATGCATATGAAAAACATGTTGGACATGTTATTGTGCGAGTGTGCCTACTCGATTTCGCTTTCGTTACTATTAGTATTAAATAATGAGTCACTTTAATAACTCTAGGAAGTGGGAATGACTAGTGTGCCCCATTGACATCAAGTGGTTGGTAAACCGGAAAAGTCTGAATTGCCCTTCAACTACCGCACCGACTTCCTCGACTTGCGACCCAAATTGTCCAACTTTACCTCCAATAACAATCATAGTTTATGACTTCACATTTTTTTAAAGAGAAAAAGTATTCCCTATTAGTTTTTGATTTTTCTTTTACTAAATACCACTCCTAAAAGAAATTATATGCTACAATGGCCGGGACAAAGGGTCACGATCCCGCGTGGATGAGCTAACTCCAAAAACCCGTCCTCAGTTATTATGAATTTTGTGTAGCTAAGGTAGCAACTTATCGTCTCTACTCTAAGTTTTTTTTATAAATATTATGTATGTTTTTATAAAATGTTATGAGTTGGAGTTTGTTTAAACCAACAAGACTTATCTGTAATATGTAGTATAAATTATTAATTTTATGTAATGAAATGAATTATATATATATATATAAAATCTATGTAAACAACTAGGGACAGGAAGAGGGGGAATGAGGTTGTTTTTGGAAAAAAAAAAGAAAAAAAAGAGGAATGTGGGGTAGTGTCACTATTAGGGCCGTTAAGACCCGATTCGAGCCGATTTTGACCCAAAATGGTTTGGATTGTTAGTTAAACCGATTTGGCTTGTAAATTATTTTGGTGACAAATAAAATTGAACTTTTATTTTGTAATAGGTTTGAAATAAACGGGTTCATTGGTAGACTCGTATAAAATAGCAAAACATAGGCTTGCAATTGGTTCGAAATAAAAGTTACTCGATTTGACTCTTAAATTGTTTTGATTATAATTCGTTTGTCACCATGATTGGTATTACGTTAAAATGTTAGCATATGTTTGGTGTGTTTTCTTTTAATAAAAATGAATACTATTATAAACAAGTTTGACGAATAATCAAAGAGTAATTTATAACGAATTATGCGTTATAAACACACATTATAATCACTTCGAATTTAAACTATATTTTAATAAAATGAATACTATAGACGGTTTTATAAAGTGATTTAAGAAGAATTACGAATTGTCTAACCGAATCGTATTCGGACCGGAATTCTAACCGTGCAATAAAATCATCCGATTTATGAGCGATCAACAGGCGGACCAGTTCAGCAACAACCTTAGTCATTCATGTGGTGGTGTGGATGACGAGACTCAATAGTTGCTTGTTGCCTGACTCGACAAGTCATTTGAAATGGGGTAAGGTGATAGTCGCAGGGTCGGGGTGGGGGAGTGACTAACCGATGCCTGTTCGGTTCCTTACTCGCCAAGTCGTTTGAAATCTTAGTGAGTTCGACTTAAGTATCAGATTTTACTTGATATTTGATCGAGTATACACACCCCGTTCGATCGTATATCAGGTTAAGATTTTAAGAACAATACATAAATTTATATTTTTTAAAACGAATACATTTATTAGACTATTTTTCACTAGTGTTGTGAAATACCATGCAACTGACACTCTCGCCACTCGCCCCAAGATATTCGACTTGAAACCCTTCAAAAAGCTTAACGTGTATAACTCGAGTTAAATTTCTTACTCAGAAATATTAAACAACCAACCAAATTATTACCCAATTAAAATAAAATGTAAATTACTTAATGGAGCAAATCAATACCCACTCGATCCTGACTCGTTAACCTCCAAACCCCAGCCAATGAGAGTGATCATCGATATAACCGAAGTCTATAGTAGTAGGTACATAGGCCAGATACCAACAAACAAACAAGAAAAGTTTCCTACAACAGTTGTACAAGTACCAGATTGTTTCATTCTTCACTCACTCAAACATATCACACAGCACTCAGATCCAGATCCCATCAATGGCTTCCTCTCTTGGATCCTCCGTTAGCTTCTCCTCCCCCTCCCTCAAACTAAACAAGGTCACAAATCTCTCCTTATAACAAAAAAATCTCATCTTTTTCATTATATAGCTCAATGGTTATTGTCATAATTTGAAAAAATCTGATATTTTTCACTATATAACTGAAGGCTTATCATTATAAATTGAAAAAAACAGATCTTTTCACTGTATAGCTGAAGGGTTATTGTTATAATTTGAAAAGTCTGATCTTTTTCACTATATAGCTAAAGGCTATTGTTATAATTTGACAAAATCTGATTTTTTTAACCATACAGCTGAAGGGTTATTATTATGATTTGAAAGGGTATCATTACTATGAATCTATAATAAATATAAATTGATCCTATTAAATATGTATGTATAACTAAAAAAGAAGCTGATCTTTAAAAAAAAAAAGGTTGTTAGTATAATTATTTGTCTTTCCTGATGAACTCTGTATTGGTATTGACATATGCATTTATTTAGTTTTTTTTAAAAGGGGTATCTTTGATTTTATTAATACGAATAACACATTACAATCATGAAACATCAATACAATTCGTAAACTCGTAAATTCAAGGAAAGAGTCGACTAGCATCAAACTAGTGAGAGAAATCATCTCTCTAACCAATTTCCTTGCTACCAAGAGGACTCTTTATTTAGTTGTTCTTTTATAATGATCCATGGTTATAGCCTTGAAAAGGCCTGATCACTAATCTTTTGGGTGGCTCTGAAGTATGATTGATGATTGTTTATTAGTTGCTTTGAAATTTCTTTGCTCATTTCTGCATGCAAATATTAGCTGAATTCATACTTGGGTTATGTCAGTTGATCTGATTGTGGATTTGAGTCATCTGGATTTTATTGATGATATCGTTTCTGATATGTGTTCGTTTTTAAGGCATTATTTTTATTGAGACGCTGGGTATTGATGTGTTAATAGCCCAGCTTTTGAAGTGCTTGTTGTGAATATAGGTGCATATCCAGCTTCTAAATGTGTAATTTTCAATAAAGATGGTTTATTTTCTGTGCAATGGTATCTTACAGTACTTTTTTATTTTAATGATGTGTTTTAGTAAATGAAGTATCCTTATTGTAAAAAAAAATAAGGATTTATACATTTTTAATATGGCAGTGGGTTGCCTGGATTCGAACCTTGAAAACTAGTCGGATGGAGTTGATCATTCCCTTAAATTGATCTTAGCTGGTGAATAATCAGTAGATCTAACGACTTTTCTGTTTTAAAAGCCTTCTTACAATGTTTGCTTGGAATTTAGGCTATCCAATCTTACTGGTGTTGGGATTAATTCCATTTGCTTGAGAAGATATAAGTAATTTAATTGCATTTGGTTTGTTTGATATTTGTGGTATAACTCAACTTCTGTTTATGAACTTTTACAGGCTCCTAACAGCTTTGCAAGTTCAAGCACCGTCTCACTCTCATTCAACACCAAGGGCTTCCCATCTCTTAAGCTGCAGCAACGTCGCTTCAGTATTGCTTGCAGTGTATGTTCGATTGTAATTAATAGCCACACTTAGATTATCAGTGCAGCATTCTGAGAGCCAGAATACTAACTGAGAATTGATGCTCTTTAATGCAGGCCAAACCGGAGACTGTTGAAAAAGTTTGTTCAATTGTGAGGAAACAACTGGCTCTTGATGAAAGTGCTTCAGTAACAGGAGAGTCGAAGTTTGCAGCTCTTGGTGCTGATTCTCTTGACACTGTAATGAACTCTATCGTCTTTCCAGCTAATCTCTCATATGCATACAGCATCTTGTTGAATTAATATGCTGCAAATATCCAATTTTAGTGTTCCAATTTAGCATTTCTCCATTTTTGTGTTTGTGGTGTTTTCTTTTCACCATTAGGCTATCTGCACATGATTGTCACATATTCATAATCTCACTCTGTTACACCACCATTGTCCGCTCTTCCTAGACTCAAGGTATAAATAATTCTACTATTTTTCTTCATGTTCTAATTTCTTGTACTGGATTCGTCTATACAGGTTGAGATCGTGATGGGACTTGAGGAAGAATTTGGAATCAGTGTAGAAGAAGAAAGTGCTCAGAGCATCGCGACTGTCCAAGATGCTGCAGATCTCATCGAGAAGCTCATTCAAAAATGAAGAAGAAGCTAGTTTTGCTAGGAGGAAAACCCCTTTTAGTTGCATGTTTTAAGAACTTTGTATGTTTTGAAAACTGTCTTTCTTTTTTCTCGAAAACTGTCTTTGAAGAATGTTACTCTCGTTTCTTCGTGTTTTACTATTCAACCGGTCAACCCCCCACCCCTACTGGTGTTGTGCCAAAAATCAAATTTGGCGTCCAACGTGGGCACTAAAATACTACTCCTCCGTCCCTAAAAAATTAAGAAATAATATAATCTTGTAGGACCTTTTTAGATTCGTCTCAATATATATTTTTGAAATATCAATTTTTTATAATTTTTTCTCATGTAGAATAATAGATGTTTACGTTTTAAATCGTATTTTGTTGACCATCAAAAGTTAAATTGTGACAATCATTTAGGGATGGAGGTAGTATTAATTTTTTTGCCCCCATGCGAGCTCCAAGCCTCTAATAATAATACTGGTAATCTATTTCACGCGACGTGCTAAGAAGTTGGAATGTTAAGTACCTAAAACATTGTTTTTCATGTAACGTAAGATTGAATTTCCTAAAGAGCGAACTTTATGTTGAAATCATGTTGAAGTGGTTAAAAGCGGAAGGTTTTAGTTCAAAATTCACCTTATCAGTAATTATATCTCGCTAAAACTTACTAAAAAAAAGTTGTGTTAAAATGATTAAAAAATAAGTTTTTGTCACATTATTTGAGATATATTACATGATTTACTTACTTGTGTCAAATGGGGTCGCTAATAATAATAAGTCAATAATAATATACTTGTATACATTACTATTTGAGTATTTAATAGGACACCCATTAGGTAATTACTTCATTTAATGAAGGTTTAAGATTGGGTATTTATGTTTTCAATCAATTGGTATCATACTTTATTTTTAAATGATAAATTTCAGTATTAACTAAGGGGAATGCTTATCTTTACGATGATAATGATTAAATATAATGCTTATTGGTTAAAATGAAAATATAAACTTTACAAATAAAAATGTAAAAATAATGAAAAAATGTTGATTTGATTTTTTCCTAAACAATCACTTGTTTTCGAGAAAATAATATTGTTTTAATTAATTAATTATATTTGTACAAACGAAGGATTAGGTAGCATGAGTATATTGACTATTTTTTTTAAAATAGATAATGTGAATAATTATTTATTGTATACATTAATGATAAATATTTTTAATGGAGATATGCAATCGCTACTCTGAGATATGATAATTCTACTCTATTTATAAAGCACACCTACCCCTCCCCCATACCCACAGGCTTGGAGCAGAGTTAACAGTGTGTTCTTGATCGTGAGTTCGTTAGATTTTCTCTCAATCATCAAAAACCACAGAAGGGGTACTCTGAGGTACAATGGATCATCCAATATGATACTCATCTTCATATAATTTTATAGTATTTGACCTGTGAAATTCGGTTCCTCATTGAGTATGTACATTTTTGGTTGACTTTCCAATTTTGACTTGTTGAGCTTATTTGCTTCATGTTTGAGCTGACTATTTACTTTTCGGCTTTTGTTATCTGTTTGTTTTCGTTAGTGATATTGTTTTTGACATCGAACCTGCAGATCTATTAGATGTATGGGAAAAGATTTGATTTTTATGAGATTTATTAAATTGTAAAATTTGTTGTTGTTTTTGCACATGTTGGTTTTAATTTTTTTATCCATTCTGATTAGTTTTCTGCTCGTGTTTATCTTGGTAAATGATTTCATATCTCCCTCCATCCCTAAAGGATCGTCGACTTAGCTTTTTTAGCGATAAAACATTAACAAAACTTATATATTTGGAAAAATTAGGTATCGAAGTCTCTGAACATGAAGTTATATCTCCATTCATGTAGTTTTCAGCTTTTAACTTTTATATATTCGGTTATTACATTCTATTGTTGCGAAATTTGTCCTGCTGTTGGCATAAAATTCTAAATTTTTTATGCTTCGGGTGGATTATGGTACTATAAAACCAACTTGTGCTCTAATTTTTGTCTTAGGAGGTCAATTAGTGATTTTCCTATTGGTTTTCTTTGGTCTTGACATCAAATCAGCTATCACTCGAATGCATTTTATGGATTACATATGAAACAAAAGTACGCCTGATGTATCCTAATGTTCGTAGTGCTAGTTACTTTTCCATGCGTTTTTGGGGATGTTGAACTTTTGCATTTTTAGGTATTTCTGATTATGAGAGCTTTTTGGTCTATGATAATTGAATATAATATTTAGTCTTAATGAAGAGTTTTAAGGGTTCTCTGTTAATTGTCAGATCACATAAACAATGGCAAAGGGAGTCGTAGTTCTCAACAGCAGCGAGGGTGTCAAGGGTACCATCACCTTTACCCAGGAGGGAGATGGTAATAAATGTGAATAACTTTTCATTTGATTGCATTTCCAGTATTTATAACATAAATCCTTAGTCGAGCATTACCTGATGCCTCAGCAACCACTGTGACTGGAAATATTTCTGGCCTCAAACCTGGACATCATGGCTTCCATGTCCATGCTCTTGGTGACACCACCAATGGGTGCATGTCAACAGGTAAGGTTTATGATTCAACATTCTCTTCTGTCCTTGTAAAGTTATCTGGTATTATCTTCTGTTCACTTTTATTTATTATTGTGAAGGACCACATTATAATCCTGCTGGTAAAGAACATGGATCTCCTGAAGATGAGAATCGCCATGCTGGTGACCTTGGCAACATCACTGTAGGAGAAGATGGTATGCAATGTATTTTAAAAAGAAAATTTGCATATCTATTCAACATGATTGTCATTTACGAATCTTTGCTGGTCATACTAGAACTGCACCAACTAAACGAATGGTTATCTGCTTCGATTTTGTAAATATTCTAGACTCTTAAGTTTGATGATGTTACAGCCCCAATGCACCAATGAAATTACTCTTATTTTCATGATGTTGTTTTCCCTAGTGTACTGAATTATAGAGATTACCATGTCTATTCATCTGATAATTTTTTTCATAGTTAGTGCCTTGTTATACTTGTATATTCTTTTGGTTTACTACCTACATCTACTAATATATGTGTGGTGCCTTCTCGTGGTCATTGTTTTCTTTATAGGTGTTGCTTCTTTCACCATTGTTGACAAGCAGGTACAGTGAACTATCATGACCTTCTGCTTGTTAGGTATTACAACGTTTGTCTGATCATATCTAATGTTTTTTTGTCTCTCTTTCAGATTCCACTTACTGGACCAAACTCCATCATTGGAAGAGCTGTAGTTGTGCATGCTGATCCTGATGACTTGGGAAAGGGTGAGTGCACCTCTTAACATTGATTGAGCAATTCATTGAAACCTATTGTTAGCAGAAAGTTCATATTATCGTGTCACATCATTTAGGTTCTTGAGATGGAAATAATCTCGAAACATAAACCGTTTTGTAGGTTATGGCTGGGCCATGCTATATAATAATCGTCTTCTCGTAGGATAGACTTATCTTCAATTCAAGTGCTCTTTAATTGTTTGCTGAGTGGTTTCAAGCTACTCTACCTTATCTTATTAATGATTATGTGTCTCAGGTGGTCATGAGCTCAGCAAAAGCACAGGAAATGCCGGGGGAAGAATTGCTTGTGGTATGCTTTGGTGCTATCTTTTTTGTTCTGTTATTTACTTCGAGTTTTAGGAACCCCATTCGATTGTGGAAGTAAGAAACAAACTAGATATCTTATAATGTCTGATTCTTAGTAGACTACGGGGATTGAAATGATCTCCAAGGAATCTCAATTCATTGGTAGAATAAATAAAGTGAAAATACCATTTAGTATACTTATGAAATAATCTGTAACTTTTCGCACAGAGACCTCTTGGTCAGATGACTGGATGTCTGATAGAAGATGATCTAGTTATCATTCGTTACATTTTGTATGTTGTTTAGATCTCTTGACATTATACTTATAAGGATCTCGTCTCTTATCGTTTTCTACAGGTATTATCGGATTGCAGGGTTGAGTATTCTTTGTTTCAAACATAAGGTTACTTATACCAGAGTTTCGCCTCAATAATTCATGATTACAAAATAAAGGATTGTTAGATGTGATAAGACTTGTGTATCTTAATCCTCAGATTCTATCCGGCCGAGCTATTGATGTTGATTTATGCTCGACATTGAGTAATATTTCTGCAACTGTTCTAATTATCTGCATCTTTGAAGATTTGTTGTCAGTTTCACATTTACAAAATTTCATCGGATGTTGTCAATTAGCCATCCGAGTTGAGTTCAAATTTAGTCATCAATTTATTATGGTTTGAGTTGCGACCTTATTGGCTTAGCGTTAGTTACACCGCAACCATAACTTTGAAGATATGGAGTCCTAAAACGTATACATTGCAAATAATGGTGTAGCTCTATATAAGATTTGATCAATGATGTCTCGAGCGTAAACTTAATCATTGAACTGCTAAATCACAACCTCCTATTGAATTTTCCTCTTCATATATACTACTGTAACTTCTATTTGCAAGAAAAAGTGAGTCCACATCATGTTCTTTCATCCAATGCAATCTACATTCCATAGGTTGCAAACAAAAAATAACTAAGGCAAAACGTTAGGTAACTAAAACAGATTTTTACAACAGGTGATTATATTTACGACATAATTTCCAGAGCTTCCCTTGTTTGGCCTAGTAGATTAAATATTGTTGCTGCAATATGAGACGGTGTAAGACCAGCATCTGCTAATTGATCAGCTGGAGCTCCATGGTCGATATAGCGATCTGGAAGAACCATTGGCCTCCACTGCAAAAGGCGCAAACACACGAATGAGCATTTTAAGGTGAGTGTAGTTGTATCAGGGAAGACAGGGTTCATACCTTCAGGTTGCCATCAAGAAGCCCATCTAAAGCTAGAAACTGTGCAACATGAGATCCAAAACCACCAATAGACCCTTCTTCAACAGTGATCAAAACCTCGTGTGACTTGGCCAGACTACGGATGAGAGCGCGGTCTAATGGTTTGCAGAAGCGTGCATCAGCAACAGTTAATCGCAAACCGCGGGGTTCTACTAAAGCAGCTGCAGCTAGACAACTCTGAACTGCTGATCCATAACCCAAAAGGGCTACTCTCTCTCCTTCGATCAGTAAGCGGCCTTTTCCAACCTGTGAAAATTTTACAGTTAAGCGGAATACAATTATTGTTGCAAGTTGGGAGAAAATTTATTCCAGAAAGATGTTCATACCTCAAGCGGAACGCCTTTGTTCCCTGATGGTAGCTCCAAGCCGATTCCATTTCCTCTTGGGTATCTAAAACAGCTAGGCCTATCATCTATGGCAGCAGCCGTTGCTACCATATGAAAAAGCTCAACCTCGTCTGCAGGTGCCATGACGACCATATTTGGGAGACACGCCATAAATGTGACATCAAAAGAACCAGAATGTGTGGGACCATCAGCTCCAACCAACCCAGCCCTGTCCATTGCAAACCTCACAGGTAGCTTCTGCAAATCCACATCATGCACTACCTGTGAATCAACACCAACAAGTTAGAATTAAATGATCACCCTTTCTTAAACTAGTATGAATTTCTAAGTTGGACGAATAGCGAATAGTTTTGCTTGCTTGCTTGCCTGGTCATAAGCTCTCTGAAGGAACGAAGAATATATAGCACAAAAAGGTTTAAGACCTTCACAGGCCAATCCTGCAGCAAAAGTCACTGCATGCTGCTCCGCTATGCCAACGTCAAAGCATCGTGTGGGAAAGCGCCTCAGGAAAAGGTTCAAGCCAGTTCCACCTCCCATTGCTGCATGAATTGCCACAATGTCTTTATCAGCTTCTGCTTCTGCAATCAGTGCTTCGGCAAAGTATGTTGTGTAAGATTGCGTCTTAACAGTGCCTTTAAATTGCTTTCCAGTAGCTGGATCAAACTTTACCACTCCTGTAGACAGATTCCAACACATGTAAGAAGCTTAACAAAACAAATTTAATCCCTTGTTCAAGACAGAAGGTATTGTTATTAAAATCACATTTCGAGAAAATATTTTCTTCCCCAAATGTTATGTATTCAACTAAACAAGTTTCTCTTTGACTAATTATTGAATGTAGAGTACAACTTACCATGATACCGGTCAGCAGCTCTCTCAGCATAAGGGTACCCTCTGCCTTTCTCGGTCACCACATGAATTAACACTGGGCCTGTTGTTTTAGTGCTTTTAACTTCCGTAAGTATAGCTACAAGATCATCTACACTGTGACCATCAACTGGCCCAATATAGTATAGTCCGAGCTCCTCGAAAAATGTAGATCCTGAACCACTGATCATTCCACGTGCATATTCATCAACTTTTGCTGCAAGCTCGTGCATAGGACCACCAATCTGCTTGGTAACTCCCTGCAGATAGTTTTAATGAAAGTAAATATTCAGGCCTACAGTCAAAACCTTGAGAGGACTTCATCATGCTACAAGTTTAGTTATACAAACCTTGGCTACTTCTCTAAGCTCTCTAAGAGGTCTATTGGACTGCAGCCTGCTCAAGGCACTGCTCAGAGCTCCCACAGGAGGAGCTGGACCATCAAGAGTAGCAGTGGGTAAAGATACTTGTTTGTTATCGTTGAGAATTACGATCATATCAGAATCTAGGTAACCAGCGTTGTTCATAGCTTCATAAGCTTGACCAGCAGTCATTGAACCATCACCTATGACCGAAATCACGTTGTTCTTCCTTCCCTTAAGATCTCTTCCCACAGCCATTCCTGTATATCAAGATAGTGATTGGAAACAAGGCTAAACCTATTCTAGCCTACTTTATGTAAACTAATATTAGGATATGAGTATTATAATTTTATTTATTCACCACATATGCTTAATTACCTAAGCCTGCAGATATACTGGTGGAACTATGACCAGCACCAAAAGCATCATAGTCGCTCTCAGACCGCTTTGTGAATCCTGCTAATCCATTAGTCTGCCTCAGTGTTGGCATCATAGATCTTCTCCCAGTCAAAATTTTGTGTGGGTAAGCCTACACAGTTTCCTCAGATGTCAACGAGACTAACCAATACCGTCGAAATTCAAGAATTAAGTATGAATTGAAGTTTAATGTACTAACCTGATGACCAACATCCCATATTATTTTATCTTGAGGAGTATTAAATACATAATGAAGAGCAACAGTAAGCTCAACTACACCGAGGCTCGAACCAAGATGTCCTCCAGTTTTCGAAACATTGAAGATCACATCAGAACGTAATTCATCAGCTAGTTGCTTCAGTTCCTGCAATAATAGGTTAGAGTTATATTTTCACTCCATTCTAGGGTCAATAACGAAACAGCCTCCTAGTTATCACATGGATAAGGTTGCATACTATCTAACCCTTGTTACCCCACTTAGGCGGGAGTCTCTTCAAAGGCATAGAGACATGTTAACGTTAATGGTATCTCTTCAGCAGAAAAATGCATACTACAAAGATTATGCTTGATATAACATACCTTAAGAGAAAGATTTTTCATATGAATTGGATAATTAATTGTGTCCAGAATAGGAGTAGGCGGTCGCTGAGACTCATACTCTCCCCTCTCCGACAAGCTTGCTCGAACCCCACATGGCCTTTTCTTCACCTTTCATACAATAACAGAACAAAACAAACATTTCATTCAATGGTTCTAATCCTAACTTATTACACTTCCACATACAAACAAATCCCATAAATAACCATCTAATTTAACCAAAATCATTGAACTTGTTACAGACATTGGAATAACCATTTTACTTTTTTTCACTTAATCAGCCAAAAAAAGTTGCTCCTGTTAATCCTTCTCATTACGAAGACTCGCGAGACCTCGTCATTGAGATTAATATGTGATTAAGATAATACAACTTCCAAACAACAAACCTGAATCTGTTTGAAGTGAAAATGAAGCTGCATGTGATCTCCATGAAGCCACTGAGAGCAAAAAGACACTTGCTTCTGAGGATCTGAGCTTAATGGCTTGCTCAAATTCCCAGGAAATGCATATGCAAAAAGAGCCATTATCTGATTTATTTAAGACAACCCCAAATGATTATTTACAGTATTACAACAGATGGATTCAACGAAATCAACACCCAACTTCAAATAGCCTATAAAAATCAATTCTTGAACTAATTTGAGTTCAAGAACCAGTTGATTTTTCCAAAACTCAAGCGAAGTTTAAATGAAAAAGTAGTTGGGAGATCAAGATTTACTTCAGCAAGATTTGGTAATGGAGCATTTTATTGCAAGTGATAATGGAATTTAAGAGTACATTTATACAGTATCTTCTGTCTGAAAAAGGTTTGTACACGTAGGATGGTCTTTATTGGTCCACGACAGCAGAAATCACATATGGATAGGAAAAATACGATAATGTAACGATCCTCACAATTGAATTAAATTGAATGAACATGATGTTGACATTGTTATGGAGTTTTTTTACACACAGGTTGATGGTTACTTCAAAAGGCACCTATAAGTCTTGTTTCTAGATCGACACGGTCCTCGTTCGAAACAAACTTATTTTTATCGTATGTACTATTTATCAACCTCTAATTTATTTAGACGAGAGGTTTTTATGACATTTTAATATTTTAACGTTAACAATGGTACGTCCATACCAAGAGAAATTATGCACACCGTTGATTTGTGCAAGTGAAGTGACCACCAAATATAAATATTATAGCATCAATGTCATTATGATTTATGTCAACACGAGAAATTTCAAGAAGTCCATCAATCATCACTATATTATATTTAATCCTACAAAACCACTAATTTTGCTACATTAACCATTAAAAAAAGAATCTTTTGCCAACAACCATTGATCATACAACACCTCCTAATACCAATAAAAATCTCACAACTAAGTGGGATAAGGGTCACCCCAGATGTCCACTAAGGCCCTTCACAATAGAGAGATCGTTTCCTCATTAAACTAACCGATGACAAAGATAACATGCAATTACTATTTACTAAATTACTACTCCATTTACTACTTCACCATAGATAAAATTTTATGGTGAAATATATAGATCATTGACTAATGCTATATAGTCAATGATCACTAATACTAATAATGGTCACTAATACTATATGGTCAACTAATGAGTCATGGTCAATGCTAAAAGATATAAATGTTCATTATATATATTTTTGTATATACACAATTTATTTTTTTAAATGTTTATTTGTTCTACTGAATCGGCATGAACTTGACCAAGTCTGGCACTACCCATATTGCATTAGTGCATTAGACTCGAATTTGACGAGTTAATATATTGGATCGAACTTTAAAATACGAACCTTATCAAGGTTGGAGTCGATGGCAACACCAAAGCACATCGGCAACCACTGAACCACTCACTCGTTCTGTCCTAAGCTTGTAAGCTAAATTTGCTTCTAGCTATTAAGGTATGTGACATTGTTTGACACTTATTACGTCAGTTCAAAGTCTATCAAATATGTTTTATGAGTAGCCATTGTCCCGTTATGAAAATATATCTAAAAAATTCATTAGTGTTGGTAGTCCTTCAATTTCTGGTACAACATTATTGAATTATGGCCCCATGCCTACTAGGATCCGAGTAACATGATGTTTGAAATATGAAGTATATATATCCTTTATATCGAAATCTTGTTGATATAATACCTATTATTTCGATCCGCTGCCTAATAATCCAATCTAGGCATTTGTCATTTGGAATCTGTTATCTTTGAAACTCAAATCATCAAATATTTTATTCTCCTTTGGCCTTTGCTAGTAAGAAAAGGAAGAAAAAAAAAGACAACTGTTCTTATTACCATATGCAGACACCAATATTATATGTTCGATAAATTTTCATCTTAGTGCATGTAACAATATGGTGGTAATAATATAACGACCGAAGTTGCATGAGGAGAAGATGAAAATGAAATCGTCATATGTTGGAGACTATTACGTCATTTCAAGATCTATTGTGTACACTCGACAAGTAGTAGATGCTCGTCCCCCGTTACAAAATATGAAAAACAGGAAGTACATTGACCACAATTCTTTCGATAAGCCGCAATTTTCTTTTGGGGGTATTATCCTTAATTGGTTCACTTTTGAGCTTCTACTATTACATGCAACATGTTCTATGTTCTGTTTTGGAGATGAGGAGGATCCGATGAGATTACACGTCAGATTACAGCTTCTACCCACATGAGTTCTTATTTTGCAGCTATTTTAGTTGTCTTATTAACCTATGCAATCATTGGTAGGAGGCTAATGTAGTAAATATCTCAACTCAGACTTTGTAGTATAAATAGATAAATCAACTTTCTTCAATAATCATCCATCTAAATCTACTACTCCATAATTAGCAAGTTGTTAACATATTTAGTTTTTTTTTTTCTGAAAAATGGCGATTGATGAGTACAAGGATGTCGAAAATGGTGTAGTTCATGGGGTTGAGGAGTTAGGGGTACCATTTCTTGAGCAGTTCAAGAAAGTGAATGATGAGTATAATGGTGAAGTTCATAATGCAGTTGGAAAAGGGTCAATTTTGATGGTTTTGTTGAGTACATTTGTTGCGGTTTGTGGCTCGTTCGAGTTTGGATTTTGTGTAAGTTCTAAATATCTATAAAGAAAGTTCATTTTTGAAGGAAATTTATGAAAGAAAGCCAAATGTAAATGGACAATGTAGCTTAAGTTGGAAGTTTTGCAGGTTGGGTACTCTGCACCAACTCAGTTTGCTATCAGAAATGAACTAGATTTATCATTAGCAGAGGTTTGCGATCTTTTCTGTTTTCTTTTTGCATTTCTTGAAGATAATATGATGAGCTTTTGCTTATATATTTGATTTTCTTGCAGTTTTCCACGTTTGGATCCATCATAACTATAGGTGCCATGGTTGGAGCTGTTTCAAGTGGCAGCATCGCAGATTTCGTTGGTAGGAAAGGGGTAAGTGAAGCTAGGGGGAAGATATGGTCATCTTTAGGAAATCTACCGAGTCTACTTAATTAATTGCTAGTGAACGTTGCATCGGATGCTTCTAAATCATGTAAGCTTATTGCTGTGTTCGACTTTGAAATGTTGAACAGGCAATGAGAATGTCAGCATGCTTCTGTACCATTGGATGGCTTGCAGTGTATTTCTCCATGGTATGAACTATGCAACATTTAATGCTCTTCGACAAAAAATTCCTAGTCCATTTAAGGCTGCATACTATTTAACCCCCTTACCCCCGCTGAGGTGGGAGCCTCTTCAAGGGTACAAATGAGTACTCGAATATTACAATTTCTCTTGATAAAATAGGCAGCATGGACCCTTGATGTGGGAAGGTTCTTCACAGGATATGGCATAGGGATACTTTCTTATGTGGTAATGACTATTTCATTCGATATCATCAACACAACAACTTATCAGGTCTATATGCTGCTAAAAATATTTGCTGTTATGCAACTACATTGACAGGTCCCTGTATTCATAGCTGAAATAGCGCCCCAAGACCTCCGTGGAGGCCTAACAACAATAAATCAGGTAAGGAAATACAAGTTTCTGTTTCATAACTATTAATGTAGTTAGTTTTTTATTCAATGCACTCCTCATTATAGTTTAATGTCGAACACACAATGCTTTTACCAATAGTCATATTTATGTTGTCCACTTCTGCAGCTCTTAATAGTCTGTGGAGCATCTGCTTCATATTTGGTAGGAATTGTGGTAACATGGCGAACTCTTGCTTTAATAGGTACAAATATAAACCACAAACCTACTCTTTGTCAAGAACATGTATATCGCGTTGTTAAAGTACTATTTTACTAACGACATAGTCTAACTTTTATATGAAGGACTTGTCCCCTGTGTATTGCTACTTGTCGGTCTTGTTTTCATCCCCGAGTCTCCCAGATGGCTGGTAAGCTTCAAAGAAACCCTCCTAACTTGTATCAAATTAGTAATTACTATATATGGAATAATTATTAGTTAGGACCTGTTAAAACACAGATTAGTAACTTGAATCTATGTTTCCGGAACAGATTTATTACAGTTATGTGAGTTGATGGGGAAGATATGGTAAGTTACAATTAACATCGGTGAATGCAGGCGAAGGTTGGGGTTAGTAAAGAATTTAAAGCAGAGTTGCGCAAACTACGTGGGAAAGATGCTGATATTACTCAAGAAGCTGCAGAGATACAAGTAATATAGCTAGTTGCTAGAATTATTTCTCTTTAAATTCAGGGAAAGTTCTCTCTCGAAATGCTTTTACGTATGAACTAAATGTATACTTCAATTGATTAGGATTATGTTGATACTCTTCAAAGCCTTCCTAAAGCCAGGTTCTTGGATTTGTTCGGAAGCAAATACATCCGCTCAGTGATTGTAAGCATTGTTAGATAATATGTTTGTGTTCGACCTGTAATGTATTTTCGATAACCTGATGTTCGGTTATTCTTTAAATTGTACTCCAGATTGGTGTGGGGTTAATGGCATTGCAGCAGCTTGTAGGAATAAATGGAATAAACTTTTATGCTGCCGAGATATTTGTGGCAGCTGGTAATTGAAATCTTTCTTTACTGCACTTCAATCTAAGATTTAGGATTGAGTAGCTAACTGGGCTAGTTGTGTGTTCCAGGGCTTTCTAGCAATGTAGGAACAACAGCATATGCTTTAATCCAGGTTTGTTCTATAAACATAAATACTCGTGAAGGCGTGTTTTGTCACACGAATGAATCTGAAGCATAGATTTCATCATGTTGCAGGTCCCCATAAATGTCGTTGGTGCTATTCTAATGGACAAATCTGGCAGAAGAGCTCTAATTATGGTAAGCAATATATCTATTAGTAGTATTTCATAAGGTAAACGCTCCATATGACACTAAACAAACAATGTTTACACATCTTCAGGTGGCGGCATCAGGGATATTTCTCGGGTGCTTCCTGACGGGGGCTTCGTTCTTCTTGAAGGTACAACTATAGAGTATCTAATGAACTTATAAAACCTGTATGAAAGCTAATTGTTTGTCTAAATTGCCATCATTTTATGTTTTCATCAGGAACATGGCTTATTGCTTGACTGGGTTCCCCTCATTGCTATCTCCGGTGTGCTCGTAAGTCTTAACTTCTAACAAACTTCGACATGTTCAGAGTTTCATGTAACCATATATATAGTCATATACATCTATGACTCAAATCTTGTTGCTCGTCTATGCAACAGATTTATATTTCGTCGTTTTCCATCGGAATGGGAGGTGTTCCATGGGTCATAATGTCAGAGGTAACTCAAAATTATAACTCCAAATGTTTTCGTTTTTGAGGAGAATATATATGATTCAAAGTCTGTCCAATCATTCATGTTATAAACTTCGATATTGAATGGAATAAGAACAAAAAAGTCTTAATCACTTGCAGATTTTCCCAATTCATGTTAAGGGTGTTGCTGGTAGCTTTGTAGTTCTTGTAAACTGGTTATGTGCTTGGATTGTCTCATTTTCCTTCAACTTTCTTCTCACCTGGAGTTCGGTCGGTACGTTCAACTTCTTATACAAATTCTACAATTCTCGGAAAACATCGAATTGCTCTAGTGATAAGTGAAAGTGTTGTTCTAATTTCATTTTTTTTTTGCTACTTTTTGCAGGTACATTTTCCATATTCGCAGGATTCAGTCTTGTTACGATACTATTTGTTGCAAAGGTTGTGCCAGAAACAAAAGGAAAAACATTGGAACAAATACAAGTGTTGATTAATTCGTAGAAATTAGAGGAGTTTATAAAAGACCATATGGAAAATTTTGGAGTCCAAATTATGATTCAAGTTTGATAATAATTGATGAAATGTACTGAAGATGGACCCATACAAGAGGATTTTAGCCCCCGTAAGAAGAAAACGAACCTCATTTATGTTCATGTTAGGTTCCAGATATTTATTTATTTGTAGAAATTACTTATTTTCGTATGATATTTGCGTTATTCATGGGCTCAATAAATTTGTACCTTGTGGAACTAGGCTTAAATTGTTAGCACATTAATGTGATAATTCACTCGAAAGTTGTTAATTTTGTTAAGATTGCTCCAAATGAGCTCAAATTATCATATGTGAAAGTCCCACATTGGAAATATAGGAGAGAGTTCATCACTTAATAAACTAGAAGCAACTCCACTTATCACCAATTGGTTTTAAGACTGATCTGTTATACACACACCAACACAGTAACATTTTTGGGTAAAAAGACAATTATGCCCCCCTATTTGGAAAGGTAGTGTTTTCATAAATTTAAGTTTGGGGCAAAATTGTAATTTCACTCCTGCAAAAAACACTATTCTGGTGTGTATAGTGTTGCCCGTTTTAAGATGATGTCTCATTGAGTTATGAATTGTCAGTTATATTCGTTTGATTCGATTTTAACACGGTTCATATCTATCATAGTCATATTCAAACGAAGATGACGATAACATGATGTTGTATATTTAGAAAGAAGACGAAACTGTTTATAGCGTGGCTCACAAATCAATGCTAAATTAAACTCTAAAATAAGTAAAAGCCATAAAAAGAAGCCACGTAGGTGAGTCTCCTGTTCGTTGGTTGACATAGATAAAGCCACCTATTTATATATATTCAGCTTAGAATTCATTTCATCGTCCTCATTACCAAATCTTATCTCTCCGACAATTTGTTTTGGGACAAACCAAACCCCCCACTCAGTCTAAGGTAACCCCTCGCTCACTTTTTGAATTTGTTTATTATTTTTCCTTAGTTTATCAATTTATATCGATTATTGATTCACTTTTTGTGGATTTTGTTTCATCACCGAAGAATTTGTGATCATTGATGTAGATTTTGCTATGATCTTAAACTAATACTACCAAATTATTGTCGAGTTTTGAATTTTGATGGTTGACATATTAAATAAAGTTGTGTGTCAATCGACAATACTAATTTTGTTACATCTGTCAATTGACCTTACTAAATTTGGTAGGTTCTACTATAAACCTGATAATTTTGATTCCAACAAAAGTTATGTGTGTGGCTACTAAATTTGTTACTTTTGAAAGTTGAGAAACAAGCTAAACAATTATGTCGGGATGGAGGGGGTATTTATGTTCTTTTTCGCAGAGCATTAATGTTTTCGATTTTGTGAATTCAGTTGTATTCACAAGTCATATCGATGTACTTTTGTTTGACTTCTAATGTTGTGTCGTAATGGATATAGTGTCAATGTATATAATTGCAGGACATAAATGTGAACAATCATAGTTATTGGAGGATTTACATAAAAGAGGTAAGAAGCAAGGAATGTAAATTTGGAGTTACCTCACTATGATTTGGAGTTTGTTTATGATATTATTGTTGAATTTAGAAGTTTGTAGAGATTAGAACTTTTGGATGAAGATAGCTAAGTATTGAAAGAAATGAAAGCGGAGAGAATAGTGGATTTCACCAGAATTGTTATGTGTGGTCGATCAACAGAAGAGATATAATATAGAAAGGAGGTACCTACGCATAGAGAAAATGAGCAGGCTTAGGATACCTTTTGATCTACAAGATGGTGAAAGTGTGGGGTCGTATAGAAAAGCAAGGGCAGACGAGGTCTTCAATTGTCAAGATGAAGAGATTGCACAGTCGACTAGAATAAAGTCTGACCCACATTATCTCTTACAACGTACGGGACCTGGCAGAGAGAAGTTGCCGATTAATTCTTATAAAATGTTGATGGCTAGAGAAGGAAATTACAGTGGGAGGGGAAAATTCTCATCGGCTGATTGTTGTCATGTGTTGAACCGGTATTTACCTGTTTCGAAACCCTTGGCAGTTGATAAGGTGAATACTTGTGCATATGTTTCTCAGTTCTCAGCAGATGGCTCTCGTTTTGTTGCTGGATATCAGGTATAGTACATATGAATACATTCCACTGCAACTTGAACGTCACTACATTATCTGTATTCCTAAGACCCATTTTTTACATCATTTTTAGCAATATTTCCAATTCCTAATACGTTGTATTTCGTTATGTAGGATAGCCACATAAAAATATATAACGTAGATAATGGATGGAAAGTTCAGAAGGATATTCGTGCCAAATTCTTAAGATGGACGATAACGGACACATCTCTTTCTCCGGATCGTCGTTTTCTTGTAAGCTCTCTCTTTTATTTATATGTACTCCCTCCATCTCATTTTGTTAGAAATTCTCAAGTTCTTAAGGTTCCAAAAGGTGTTATCCTTTTGATTATTTTCAGAGGGGATGCAAAGGAGTGAAATTTGAAAATGTGAGATATTCTAGTGAGTATTCAAATTTGTGTAGGATTAAACTTCCCTATCAAAATGGGATGGAGGAAGTAGAATATTTGGTGTAGTGATAATTCTGAGTAGAGTTCCTTGGACTTTGGCTAGCAGTATTTGATTGACCAGTCTTGGTTTGGCAGTATTCTTTCGAATTATATCATGTTTTTTTTTTTCTCACTGAAAGATACTTCCACTCCTTCCCCTCTTGTCCGCTTCCGTTCTAAAAATGTTCTCCAGTATCTGAAGTTCTTCATTTAATTTATTGTCTACAGGTTTATTCGAGTATCTCACCTATTGTGCATATCGTTGATGTTGGCTCTGCTACTTCCGAATCTGTTGCGAATATAACAGTATGTAAAATGGCTTTATTGACCTTGTACTTGTTCATACAATATTTTCACTGCTGCCTTTATTCTCCATGTTTAAGTTGTAGCAATGTTTTTCGTTGTTCATGGGAAACAGTGGCACTCTGTATTTGTTAGGACCGGTGTAGGTGATTTTTATCCTTCTAGTTGGACTGTTGGAGAGACAAATGCAGTGATTACCAATTAAATGAATCCTAAGATGGTATAGAGTTGGCTACTTGAGACAGGATAGTACCAAAGAAATGAGGATGCATTATTTTTCTGTTGGCATATGATTGTTGTATAGCCTGATATTGTTATTTAACTTCCTTTTGCCATTTCTTATCTGAAAATGAATGTTGATTATCATTTAAACTTTATAAGTTCTCTAATACGATTAGAATATAACTGATGTATACATTAAAGTTTTAATAAAAAGGGAAGATACATTGTTTCAGACTACTAAAATGTAATGACACTTAATAAGTTATTATGTCTTCTGTTTGTTAGACGTTGTTGAAGATCTGAGTAGATCTCGAGTTAATTCCTGTAAATATTAATATGTAGAAAGGGTTCCTGCTAGCTACACATTCCTGTAAACTTTATAAGTTCCCCTAATCGAATGTCCATTATCATTTAAACTTTATTTACATAGATTCCAGTTATATAGTGTTTGAGCTTTTTGTTTTTAGTCTTAAGGTAAAACTGGTGCAAACATCTTAGGCTGGACGCTGGACCTACATGTCTGGAATATCTGAAGGACCAACTTGTGTTCTTCTCAAGTTTAAGTGCCTAACATGTTGCTTGAGTTACCCAATAGTTTTATAGTGGCACATACTAATCCAAGGTGAGCTTAGGAGTTGGGACTTGGGGCACCCACAATCATCCTTATATGTGGCCAAGTATAGGCATTGTTGATCCTGTACTCGTGTCTAGTTTGAGGAGCGAACCATTTTCATTCGATTGTGTCTGGTTTCAGGATGGAGTGCTTCGCAATTGATAATTCTTAGCCCATGAACTGTATTGAGCCCTTGATTTTGATTTACTCGTTTTTGCCTATACAAGACTGTGGTGAACTTATGGCTCATGTTAACATTTGACAAGTAGTGGAATGAATAAATACTTGATAATATGTGAGAGCAATAAGTGTCTTACCTAATTGATCATCTTTTGCTTAAATAATAGATAAATTCTAAATTATGCAGGAAATTCATGAAGGGCTGGCATTATCCTCTGATGCCGAGGAACTCGAGGATTATTCTTTTGGAATCTTCTCTGTGAAGTTCTCAAAAGATGGTCGAGAAATTGTTGCTGCCAGCAGCGACAACTCAATATATGTCTATGATATTGAAGCAAGACGATTAAACCTGAGAATTCCTGCTCATATGGTACTCTTAATTCTGCATGTTTATTTATTGATTTATTTCCCCATGGCTCTCCATAATGTGTATATTCTATATTGGGATATAAATTTCACCTGCCTAAGCATGGAGTGTTAATATTTCCGTATTGGGATATAAATTTCACCTGCCTAAGCATAGAGTGTGAATATTTCTGTATATTCATCATAGCATGAGCGAACCCTTTCTAAAGTCGGTTTTCAAACAACAACACAATGATTTCGAAAAGCAACAAGTCGAATTTCTGAAACGACTATCAGTCATTCTCAGACTGCTCCAAACTTTTTGACAATCAACAGCAAGTTTCTAAAATTCTCACAGTTTTAATCCATTACCCTTGCTATACAATTACAGGGGAGGTGTTACATGGCAGATTTGTCATTGTAGTTTTTAGAAATTAACTCTTGCTTTACTTATAAAGGGATACTGAACATATTGTTCATCATACTCGGTCATGAGTTCTTTTTTTTTGAATTGAGGCTTACTTGTTTGTTTCAGATTGATGAGTATAAGTTCTGATTAGTGCCCTTCTTGCAGTCTGATGTTAATACTGTGTGTTTCGCTGACGAAAGTGGCCACATTATATACTCGGGAAGTGATGATAGCCTCTGCAAGGTAACTGCTGCCTCTTTAAGTCTAATGTTGAACTTCAATTACTGGATATAACATAAGCGATGACACTACGATTCTCCTGTTTACTAATATTGCTATGCTTTTTAATTGTCGACCATAATAGTAAGATTGAATTTGAAGTAATAATGAAGAGAGTCTGTTTGTAAGAGAAATTTATATTATCTTCCGCAAATTAATGGCACATTAATGTTATATCTGGCTCTTTAAGGTATGGGACAGGCGATGCTTTGCTTCTACAGGAGAGGCAGCAGGAGTCTTGATGGGCCACTTGGAAGGCATTACTTTTATTGATTCACGTGGAGATGGTCGCTATTTTATTTCAAATGGGAAAGATCAGGCCATCAAACTCTGGGATATAAGGAAAATGTCTTCTAATATCAAGTAGTATGTACTTGTAAACATTTAACTATCTTTACTTTAGTTCCTAGAGACCCTTGCTAATTGTGAGAGAGTGAGTGGCTAAATATTTCCGATTTTCTAACCATACTATACTAAGACCTTCCGCTAAGGCGATCTGTGAATATTTAGCAATTGTTCTCTTTCCAAATTGAAAAGGGGTATCCTCTGTCTGCAGTTTCGAAATTATACTAGGTCTGCAACTGATATATAGTTAAGGACTTGGGCTTAACCTTCTTTTCTTCAATAAGAGATTCATAGAATTTACAATATTATTTTCAATATTTTGTGTTATATAGCACCCCAAGGCCTAGGTGTTACCAATGGGACTACCGATGGATGGAATATCCAGAGCATGCAAAAAGGTTGAGGCATCCAAATGACTTGTCATTGTCTACTTATAGAGGACATTCAGTTTTGCAAACTCTTATACGCGCCTATTTCTCTCCCGAGTTCAGGTAATTTTCTCATGTTAGCCTAAAAGTTGGATTGGCCCTGCCTCTTGGCTTGGTGATGTTTATATTGTTGTTCTGGATGTGTTTTCATTCATTTGGTTTGCCTATCTGAATTGCTCTTTTCTGGAAATGTTGCAGTACTGGTCAGAAGTACATATATTCAGGCTCGGCTGATTCCTCTGTTTACATATATGATCTAGTAAGTTTGATTTGTTGAACTTATATATAACTCCATAATAGAGTACTATGACTAACTTTTGAAGCCACATTTGATCTTATAATGCACAAACTTTCTGTTGAAAAATCTTTTTGAGTTTATTAACTCGCCTTTCCTAAGGAGCTATCCATGGTAAACTTGTGAAATGATTAGTTGGAAAATGGAAGTGTTATAGATCTTGATTACCATGTTTTGGTTATCTTCTCTAGGCAAGCAGCGATCAAGTAGCGAGACTTGACTACCATGAGGCTCCTGTACGAGACTGCAATTGGCACCCATTTTACCCCATGATCGTGAGTTCTTCGTGGGATGGTTTTATAGCCAAATGGGAATTCCCTGGCGGCGATGAAGAGAGGCCTAAACGCAGGAGACGGAGACACCCTCGTCTGTTGTATTGATACCATTTGGCAGTTGACACTCAAGTCTCTTGCATGTGCAATTGATTATACATTGCCATGGAATATGAGACAATGAAGGTCTCGTCTTTAGTCATCTATGTTAATGAGTTTGGATTGTTGAGCTTTGCTCCATAATAAAGTTGCTGAAGTAAACTGTGTTTAGCAATCACATGTGTATTACTGTATGTTGTATGAAGAGACGATCTAGGTTTTGGGACATTATTTATGTTGTACATGTATTCAACACTTATTCCTTGGAAGTAGAGTTAGATAAATGTAAAAGTCGATTTCTATATTTCAATGAGTGATAACGATACTTATATCATCATGCCTTGCTGTGCGTCGGTCGATGCCGCATATGCTGGAGATATTTGGCAGAATAACATCCGTTTGATGTCAAATTTAAATAACAGACTTAACATCCATTTGATGTCAAATTTAAATAATTCTCTTAGCATCAAGATCAAGTTTGGATCATTCAAAATATGTGATCCTTTATAGCAAGTGTTATGCTTCATTAAAATTACCCCACGTCGTGTACTTATGGTCATTTTTAAATTTACTTCAAAACTACAAGAGTTTAGTGTCCACATTGTTTATATATTAGTATTTTTAAGTTAATTTAAAAATTTAAGAAGAGTTTAGTGTCACATAAAATATAATATGTGTCAATTATAAAAGTCTGAGATTCTCAAACTAAGGGTCCTGATAACTCTTTATTCTGAGTATAATATCAGAGGTTGCCGTGGGATGTGTCTCGCTTGATCAGGAAATTAGAGTTTGCCCGTTAACCAATGTGATTCAATGATGTCATGTGGGAAGGGGAGGCGATGGACAATTATGGTTCATAGTAGATACAAAAAATGTTAATCTTGTAACTTTTAACTACTTTGTTACATTTTTGTTAATACTTTGTATGTGTAGACTTTTGTTTTGTTTTAAAAATAATTTGTTAATGTGTTATCATTTGAAAGATAATTCATTTTTATCAAATGGTGCATGTTATTTTCATCTTTCGATTAAAATTGACACGTTTTCATGAAGTATGAATCGTGTAATTAATTTAAGTCTTAACTTCAAAGTGGAAGGTTTCCGTATTAAATTTTGATTAACAGGATCCAACTAGACCGAGCAAAGCTGGCAAGTATACTCCATAATAAGCAGTGAGCACAAGATCCAAAATCCACTTGAAAATTAGGCACCAAATCAAAGCTGGTGGCGCCACCGACAAACCTCCCTCAATTTCCTCCACATCGCCGCCGTCTCCTAAACCCTAACCACAACATATAACTTCAAAATATTCAATTTATTAACACGCTAATTTTTTTAATTACTTCCAAATTGAAGTAATTTCTCATCAATTTCGCTACTATATCCAGCTGATTATTCCACTCCGGTAAATTCTCATCATTGAATGTTATCTTATTTACTGTATTTTTTCTTTCCATTTACTTCAATTATAGTTTCCATAATTTCTACTAACATTATGTTGCTTAGTCATAGTTAATTTGTTATTATGCAGCCACGTGCCACATTGGTAGATTTTAGAAAAATATTTCGGGTGAATTAATAAAGTCATGACTCGTTAAATTGCAATTAATCGTAGTGGAACTCATGGATTTTTTATATTTTGGATTAGGCGTTGATACGATATTATATGATTGTATGTGAGTGTTTTGAGCTAGTCTGATTGTAGACATTTTATCGCAGTTTTAGATCTGAAATGCCTGATGATGTTGAAAATCCGAAAAATGTGGATACAACGGAGTCGAATGGTTTGTATAGTCGGTTGCTGCAGCAAGTATCCGTATATGGTGTAGCTGCAGGGTACTGTATTTCGGCGTCATTGCTTTCTATAATCAATAAATGGGCTGTTATGAGGTTCCCGTACCCGGGAGCACTAACTGCGTTGCAGTACTTCACTAGTGCAGCGGGGGTGGTTGTTTGTGGCTGGCTCAATTTGGTGGAGCCTGATAAGCTTGATCTTCTTACTATGTGGCGGTTTTTGCCGGCTGCGATGATATTTTATTTGTCTCTTTTTACTAATAGCGAGCTACTCCTCCATGCCAATGTTGACACATTCATCGTTTTCCGATCAGCGGTGCCTATCTTTGTTGCGATAGGAGAGACGGTCTTCTTGCACCAGCCTTGGCCGTCTTTGAAAACGTGGTCATCACTTGGTACAATATTTGCTGGAAGCGTGCTTTATGTGATAACGGATTACCAGTTTACTCTCACTGCTTATATGTGGGCTGTGGCATACTTGGTTAGCATGTCGATAGATTTTGTTTACATCAAGCATGTGGTGATGACCATTGGTCTGAACACTTGGGGTCTTGTACTGTACAACAATCTTGAGGCGTTGCTTTTGTTTCCGCTTGAGTTGCTTATAATGGGAGAGTTGAAGAAGATAAAACATGAAATTGAAGACGAGTCAGATTGGCATTCTTTTCAGGTGATCTTACCAGTAGGCCTGTCCTGTTTGTTTGGGTTAGCAATATCTTTCTTCGGATTTTCTTGCCGAAGAGCGATCTCTGCTACTGGATTTACCGTTCTTGGCATTGTGAACAAGCTATTAACTGTTGTGATAAATCTAGTGATTTGGGATAAACACTCGACATTTGTGGGAACAGTGGGCCTATTAATTTGTATGCTTGGTGGGATTCTTTACCAGCAATCTACTAGCAAACCGAAGGCTGCAAAGGCAGTAGAGGCACAAGAGAGTCAAGAAGAGGAACAGAAGCTGCTTCAGATGCAAAACATCTCAGAAAATACTGACGAATCCAAGCAAGACAAAGAGTCGGAAGGAAAACAATAGTATCTTGTTCTTGGAAGAAAAACCTTAGTTACATTTTTTTATATAAACATCTGCTTATCAATATAATTATTATTTTTATCTTCCACTAGTATTTTTATGAGTGCAAGTTGGCCTTACAGTCATTGTGGAATGATATAATGCAATGATTTTGTTCATCACATTGTCGGATGATCAGATCTTAGATGCCTTTGTTCCTCCTTTTGTCCATCAGCAGCTCCACTCCTGGAGTAAGTCTGCCTTCAAGTTGCACGGTCGCACCATATGGATTTAGGAACAGTTCGCAGAGGTGAAAAAACACTGAGAGAAAATTGTATATTCCTCCATGAACTTGAGCATGTCATGAAGGCTTATGATATCAAAGTGTAAGTCATTTTCTTAAAAAAAAATGTCATTTTCTTTGTTTATGTATTCTATCTGCATTAAAATGTTCTCCCATCGACGGCTTTGTACAGTGTGCATTTGATGCATTAATATAATTGTGAAACTGCAATTTTGATTTGCACAGATTCACACTCATGGGAATAGCTACAGTACAGATATAAAATAAATTTTTCATGTTGTTAACATTAGTAATGTATTTCGATTCATTCAAGACCGCAACTTGTTCAATCAACGCTTCATAATTTAAACACTTGCATATATCATGTGTTATGTTCAATTGTTTACCAGTGTGGCATTTTCATTGACTCTCATCGAGCAGGTTCGGGACCGTTTTTGTATACCATGCTACTTAATTAATAGTATCTCCAGATATCTTGGTTCCCATAGTTGTTGCACTTAAGATTCTTTAAGTATAAGCGATCGTAGTATAAGTAGAAATGCAGATTTGGTGGTGATGACAGAAGGGCAAATCTTGATACAGTTCATCACATTATTTGCTGCACGTCTTCTATATACTGTAGCAGTTGGCAATGGTCTTAACATATTATTGAACTTGACTTTGTTTTCTATCATTACATCCATGTGTCACATTCGCGCTTCAAATTTTTCAACAATTCAATTCATCTTTCTTGGACGAGACAGAGGGGAACAGCTATATAAAGATCGAAACATTCCAAACGCTTCGTAGATGCAAAGCTAATACATAAGCAAACCACATTACATAAAAGTGGTATCAAGCACAATAAAGCTAGATATATAACATTGCTTGAGCTTAACAAACATGGCACTTTTGTATATTTCTTCATCAGAAATTATATATAAGATTACACCATAGCGTAGAGGTCGCATTCGAGCAAAATGAAAGGAAAAATAATAAAAGAGCCATCTCACAACAGTGCCATAAGTATTTACCCAGCCTGGTTCGATAAACGTCTACTGGTTATTCAACTATAGGAATTACTCCACCAGCTGCCACAATCTGCTGCTCCAGCTACAACACCAATGAGGTGTAATTTAGATGGCAGGAGATATACAGAAATGCATAACATAATCTTATAGATAGATGATATTCGTTATCATAGGGGTAAGACTGCGTGCTAACACCCACATCCCCCTAGGCCTCATAGGTGACTGGTCTTTCAAAGATATTGGGACATATTGATGTAAACATAAAATTCTTATACATATGTTCGTTATAATGCTCTTACCCTGAATAACGCCTCGAGCTTGTTCTTCACAAGTAAATATTCTTGCTTCACTAGCTGCAGGCATCTCAGGCAACTGCATATACCCCAAGAACAATCATGTAAATCCAACTGATATATCAGTATATATCCGATAACATTCGTAAAATAAGAAGCTCACCCTTGAATGTTTTGTTCCTCACAGGTATTGCGAAAAGGAATGCAGACATTTGTTACCCTTTGAGCTCCAATGCTGTTGAACCAAATTACAGATTTCCCATAAATATACACTAAAATATTCATCAACTATTCGATTAACTCAGTAACAAACACCAGCATTACCATGCCCCTAAAAATGACTTCAAAGAATCTCTCGCCTAAGTAGGGTAAGAGGGTCGAATTAGTATGCAACTTTACCCTTGTGATAACAAGGAAGATGTTTCCAAATCTACGCAAAAGTGGATCGCCGACACTATTTACGCAGTATTATATTATCTCTTTTCAATCATCAAAATTAAGTACAAAGGCAAAAGGGGCTATTATAGTACAAACAGTAAGATATGTCCAGCAGGTCAAAATCAAGAAAAGAGTTGAATTTACTGATGTACGGATTACCTTGAACTGCTTCCCTTTAGCTGGTGAACATGTGCATCAACCTTTTTGAAGTCCACATTTGACTGGTCTCTGTAGAAAGGAACAAGATCAAGAACCAGATTTCAGAACAATATTTAATTTATCATTTGATGCTAAATGGTAAAATGAAGAAAGAAGAAGAAGACGAAGACGAAGAAAATCTAACAGAGCAGTGGTGAGATCATTCAGAAGTCTTTCCGTATCCTCAAAAAAGAGAGTCACCACTTCCATCACAAATTGGGGGTTGCTCTCATCTTGTAGTTGCTGAAGCTGACTAAACTGAGCATCCAAGAACCCCTTGTAATGAAAAGCCAAAAAAAAAACCATCAAACACTATTAGGCGTACTATCCGACACCCCTTATCCTGCTTATACGAGAGTATCTTCCCAGATATCGGGACATGTTGATGTTAAAACAGAACATACAAACCAAAGCAAGAAAACCAACAAAAACATCAAACACAACATATAACTGGGACAATTAGGCATACTATCCGACACCCCCTATCCCGCTTACAGGGGACTATCTTCCCAGACATCGGGACGTGTTGATGTTGAAACCGAACATACAAACTAAAGCAAGAAAACCAACAAAGAACACTTCCAAATCTTATAACAAGCTACAATTGGCTTACCTCTCGAAATAAAGATGTTGTGTATTCAAGAAAGCTTCTTTGCAACTGAACAACCTCCATTGAATTTGTTCCTTTTCTCTTTGTCTCAATCTGAAACCTAGAAAGAAACCAGAGTGATTATTGGCAATAAATGGATGCCTGATGAAAAAAGGCAGATCTTGTGGGATAATTGTGTAAATGCATAAAAGGAGAATATGGAAAAGAGTGCAGTATAAAAAGGAAAGCTTTCTTTCTTTGGATTTGTATTGTTCTGTTTTTTTTATGTTATTTAATAATTTAATCTTTTAATATTATATCAGAATCTCAATTATGGGTACACCAGTACTAGTCCTTGTGTATCACCATTTCTGACACCCTCTTCAACTCTCTTTGTGAGAGGCCCTCCCTTCCCTTTCAACTTTCATATTCCTCCAATGTCCTCCTTTGTCCTTCTTCATATTTATATATATTATCATTGTTCGAACGGGGAGTTGGATATAGAATTTTAACGTAAGGTATTCATTTTGTCATTTAAAATATAAAAAATAAATATGAGTATTTCTGTTAAGAAATATAAGGGAAGAAAAGCGACAAAATAAAATGTTTGGAACAAATTTGAACTATAAACCTCGAATAAGTTACTTAAAAACTTAACCACTATTGAGTATATGTTTAAGTTGATGAGTCCATAGCTCCGATTCTCTAACTGTTACGGAGTACTTCAATTTGTTATTATGGTAAAGATCATCAACATGTCTTAATACAATTTTAAAAGTTTGTCATAAAAACAAGCTAAGGTAACGGAATTACAATTTAAGGCTCTTAAAAGAAGCTAAGGTTAGGAGATTAACAGTCACGCTGTTAATTTGGTGATATCGGATTTGAATTTCTTTCTAAAGGATCGTTTGATTCTAGCAAAGGAGTACACCCACTCTTTAAAAAAAAAAAAGGGAGTACCCTTTAATTTTATTAATATGAATAATCAATTACAATCATTAAACATCATTACAATTCGTAAACTTAAGGAAAGAGGCGACTAGCGTCAAACTAGGAGTACACCCACTCTGAGTTTATTCGAATAGGAAAAAGGGCATAAATCATCACGTGTAAGTTCTATTATTCGAGAAGAAAAAAGATACGAAAATTACACAATTTTACCCTATAGTAATGGGAATAAGATTCTCCGGTTCCCAAAAATAAAGTCAAACAATATGTATTACTCCTATTACATAAGACTTAAGAGCATTCGTAATAGATGGTTTAAAATATTTTCTATTTCATATTTAAAATAGGGAAAATAAAAAAAATATCAAATAGCAGATTTTCAATCTCTACAATTTTTCTCAAATATTATAGGGAGTCTCTTATATTTACATATTTCTAAACCACTCTTGCTTACAAGTAATAAATAGAAATTTTGAAAGAATTTGTGTAAAAATTAAAATATATTTCCTAAATTTAGTAAAGTAATATAACAAATTAATTTTAGTGAAAAAAAATTAAGTAAACTGCCGCGAATGTTAGATGATAGACCGATAAACAGTGACAAATAATTTTGATATGGATTTTAGAAAGGTTGTTGTGTATTTGCCGGGGGATAGCCTATTATATGTTATCAAAATTTTACTATGCAGTCAAGTTGGAATAATAATTGAGTGCTTTTGGTACACTTTCGAAGGGAACTATTCTTCACTTTACACTACTGAGTATCAAATCATTGGCCAACACTATTTCCAAGTTATTAATTGTGCAATGCATATGTTCTAATGTGAAACTAACATATTAACATACTTTGGGACATTTTTTTTATTGACTAACACATAGAAAACGTTCACTTGTTGTGTATTGCACAAAGTATATCATGTATTGGCTAATGAGAATTTGTGATTAAAATTTTTGAAATTTAATTTTCAAAATATATTATGATCAGAGTTAATCGAATAGTTTAGTGGAAATTTTTTTTGCTAGTGATCAGAAGGTCCTGGTTCGAAACTCACCTCATCACTAATTTATAAAAAAAATATAGACCATTCCCATTTTGGGCGGAACAGATCTATGTAATCGATCGAACACTACTTGAAAACGGTTCTTCTGCTCAGAAACCACATATACTATCATCAAACAATTTAGGTTGGAGGGAATATTAGAAATGAAGGATGTATTTTGATGCTCCATCTTCCATATAGTTGAGCTTTATTCGATTGATTTTCTCTATGTACCATTAGTACCACATGCATTAAATTCCCAAGAACCGTTTAATTAGAATAATGCTCATATTTATTATACGAGTAATCGTACTTGATTCACTTCTTGTTTTGGTAAAATGCATGAATCTAACTCTGCGTACTAAACATAAAATAATCCTATAAATATATATAATCATCTTGTTTAACTCATCCCTATTTTTGTCCTTATACAGACATATATAGTACACACATAGTACGATACTACGATATATACGTGAATAATTGGTTCAAACCAAATACTTCAGTCACATATAAAGATGACAATAAATATTTGTAACTCCCTCCATCCCTAAATTATTTGCAGTAGATTTCTTTTAAAAAAATTTCTAAAGTTAATTCCTCATATCACTTTATCAAATTTACAAATTACTTTTAACATTACATACAAAACCAGACTCCCCATATTTTTTCTTATATCATAAACTTCAATTAAAAAATAAAAGATATATTACTACAAAGAAATATTTTAACAACTATGAATAAAAAATAAAAATGAATTGAGTATATTTTACTAAAATAATCCAATAACATTAATTTTGTATTTATAAATATGATACTTCTTTTTCAAAGCCAAAATAGTTGAATAACCAAATACTTAGAAATTCTAATACCCTATCATATACTCAACTAATATATAATTTACCAATAAAATTTACAATTATAATATAAGAACAATTTTTGCCTTCAACAAACAATAATGACAAGATCATATAAATTTTACACCAAGCCTATCAATACACCAGGCGGAAGTTGGTGGGAAAAACAATTGTGGGCCCCAATATATTTAGGGCATCTGCTGTGGTGGTCTCTTAGAAAAATTAACACCTTTACTATTCTATATTTGACGTAGGGAGCAATTTGAGAAAGTTGTTGGGAATGCTCTAAATAATAAACTCGTTTATTTTTTCTTTCACGATTTCCGAGACACAATTTAAAACATAAATATTTTTGAGTTAATTGAATAGGCTAGTGGAAAAGGCTCTTGCTAGTGACCAAAAGGGCACGGGTTCGAAACTCACTTCTATCGCTAATTTACAACAAAAAAAACATAAATATTTTTAATTTTACATGTGTAAATATTATAAGAATTTGATATTTCAAAAAATTTATATTGGGACGAATCTAAGAAGATTCCATATGACTATTATTTCTTATCAGTTAATAAAAATTTACGGTAAAAAGTTTCGAAGTTTTACCCAAAAAATCAAAATAGCTCTATTAAAAAGTGATGGAGGGAGTACCAATAATCTTACCACATAATAACTCATGAGTAGCATTCACAATTGTAGGAATATTAACTACTATTTATAAACCATGTTAGGTTAGTAGGCGAATAACCCACAATCATGGGCTTGAATTAGGATTATGCCCTAGTATTTACCTATAAATATAGGTATTCTATATTGTATTTGTAAGAACAATTATCATCAATAAAATATCTCCTTGTATACTTTTACATGGTATCAAGCCTATAGATTCTTGAGGCCCAAATACATAATCCTGCCTTGTCGGTGAGTTTTCTACTATGTAATACTCACCGGCGGGATTTCATTGATATATTTCTATTTTATTCTTATAATTTTCTTATATTTGAAAGTTATTTTTTTTACTGGTTATTATTATTATTATTATTATTATTACAAACTCATGAAAATTTAAACAAATTATCATGAGTTTGAGGGGGTAGATAGGATTATGAACGATAGAAAAAAAAGAAAAAAAAAGAATTGATTTCTTCCACTTCGAGTTGAAGTGGACTTTTTAACAAAATCTGACAGGTTCGAAAAGGATGGCATTGCTGGCAGTAACTGATTGGCGAATAACGCATAGTGTGGCGAACTCAACACGCACTGATCTGGCAGGTTCGAAAAGTATGACATTCCTGGCAGTTATTGATTGACGATACGCGCTGTCAAGAACTGATCACGGATCCGACTTGATCCAATTTATGTTTTCTCTTTTATTGTTTTTTTTTTATTATTATTATTTTGTTATATTGCAAACTCATAGAAAATCTATCAAATTACCATCAGTTTGAGGAAGAGTGTTAGGTTAGTAAGCGAATAGCCCAAAACCAAGGGCTTGAATTAGGGTTATGTCCTAGTATTTACCTATAAATATAGGTATTCTATATTGTATTCGTAAGAATAATTATCATCAATAAAATATCTCCCTCTATATTTCTACATACCGCTCCGTACTTTCAGATCAACTAAAAATTGTATAATTGATTTGAGATAGTGATTAAACATGGGTGAATCTAATTATTTAACGTGATGGTTCAAGTATATATTAAGATTTTTTCGTTAAACATTTTTATTAATGATTACAACAAATTATCGAGTACCTATTATATACAAGATTTTATTAATATAAATTGAATTTTTTCCTTTTATATATAACTTTGTAAATTATTAGTTTAAAATAGTCAAATAAATTTTGTATGTACAACATGTGTTATAAGCTAATAAAAAAATTTATAATTACTAGGAGTTGAATTCATAAGTCATAACCTTAAGAGCATTTACACTAAAAGTCTTAAAACCTATCTTAGCTCTATAATATAGAGAGAGAAGCAATGACAAACAAGTTTTCTAGCCTCCCCATCTTAACATGGTCAACAACAAAAAAGATTTAAGTAATAATTGACATGGTGTATTTTTACACTCCATTAAATTTACTTTCCTTGTAAAGAATTTATTTTTACATAAAAACTAAATAATAATAGCATTTAAAGTTGATAAAAAAAATATATGAAATCAATTTTAAATTTTTTTTTATAAAGCATCTAGCGTGAATGCTCTTAATGCACATATTATCCTTATTTCTATGTTTTTAATGGTTCGATCAAATCATTTTGAATAATATTAGGCCCGTCCTTGTGATTAAATATGTACTTGATTATTAAATAGATGCTTAAATCTCGTCACATGCACATAAATGAATAAAAAAAAGGTCTACATCACATACATCTTATCTACTTCCAGAACGAAATACGTACCCTCGATAGTCGAGACCTTGAATTGATCTGTATGATGCAATTCACATGCTACTTAGATCATTCACAATAAGAATTAAAGTTGAGATTAAAATAGGATTAAAGTGGAATTCAAATAGTAAAAGTGTAAGTTTTGGGGTTTAAGTTTGAACATCAATTTTTAGTGCTAAATTATTCAAGATTAAAGGAGGCCCGCTGGTGAAAAAGTGTCCATTTATTTTTTGCAATAGTTGATGTGGAAAGGAGAGAAGTGAATAAAACTATGTTATGAAAAATGAGTTCTAATGAGAGTGTAAATGGTTGTTAAGCTGATATGCACTGAATAAAACCCAAACAATTGATATTCTATTGTGAATGATCGTAGTGCCAAATTTCCACTTCGCCCTATATTATATTCTTAATAAAAGTGATTTCATTAAAAAACGCTCATTATTATGTAGGGTAGAAATCAATTTAATAACTAAAGGACTTATAAAAGGTAATTGATAATTTAATTCCCGATAATGAAGCGAAGTTATATTTTAGTCTTACATACTTATATTGTTACTTATATATTAGTCCTCGAATCAAGTGGCACAAAGTGTTGTTATATAGTCATAGAAAGTGATAAATATTGAGCATTCGTCCTCACTTTTTGAGGACCATAATATTGCATCATTTATCACTTTCTGACATTATACGACTATTCTTGTACCATTTTCAAAAACTGTGTTGTAACAATTTAACTACGTGGGACTTAAATGTAACTCCATTCCACTATCTAAAATCAAATCAACAATTACCTCAATAAGATATTAGATATGCATTACAAGTTTAAATTAAATAATATGATCATGAAGCTTAAAAGAATGAAATAATATGATTAATCCTCTAAAATTTATATTTGACCAGACAATTGTAAGTATATTTAAAATATAGCACCCTCTCCCACTAATTATTAAACATTCAATAATAAATATGTCAATACTAGAGTAGCACATACATGGTTTAATTTCTGCAAGCATTAATGTTCACTTGACAAAATCATTTTGGTCCACATAAAAAACTTTTATCAGACACATTTATGTGAATGCCACATTATTGCAATGTCAACGAGAATGTAGGGACGAGTCCAAAAAATGAAGATGATTTATCAAAAAAATGATGCATGCTATCAAATCCAAAATAATTGATTTTTATTTAAAATAAAATAAAATCTTGATCATCAATTATTTATTATTGTTTATCTAAAACATATAAAATTTATATACTCCAGTTGAATTCATCTTTTAAAGTATTTTCATAATATTAATTTTCTAATTTTTTAATAATAAAATTAAAAAATAATTGTATGTTAAATATTTACCTCAATATATGGAGAGTATAATTATGTTGAATTGAATAGGGTATATAATTGTATTCCAACAGAGAGAAAAATAAATAGTAATGAACAAATTCTAGATAGCAACACTACAACAAGAGTAATGTTTTTTCTTAACATATGTCAATTCGTTCAATAGTTTCTGCTCCTGATTGTGTACTTGTGCTCTCAAGTGAAGTAGGAAAGGAAGTAGAAAAGGTACACAAAATTAAAACAAGTGGGGTTACAAACGTGCTCATAAATTATTTCGTTTTTTCTTCTTCTGAATTGTGCTCAAGTTAACGCGTAAATAGATTAATCGAATAATCTAGTGAAAAAGGCTTTTGATAATGACCATAAGGTCCTGGGTTCGAAATTCACCTTATCGCTAATTCAAAAAAAAAGTTAACGCGTAAAGAACTTCAAGAATAAATGTAGAAACAATTGTCCTGGGAGAGAGATTGGGATTGTTATGTTTCCTAATAAATTGCCAAAATATCCTCGAAAGTGAATTAAGGTTGCTATTTGATCCTTGAAATTTTTCAAAACTTGTAAATTAATTCTCGAAATTGGACAAAAGTTACACTTAAACAAAAATTGACGGAGCTATTGAAATTTAAATGAAACTTTTTTTTCCATATGTGAAAGTCAATTACACAATTACCGTTTATTTTGGGATCTAATTTGTAACTATTGAACGTTCGAGGACCAAATGACAACCTTAACCCAATTTTAAAGACCATATCAACATTTACTCTTATGTTTCCCCTCCAAATCCCTCAACCATTATCACTAGAGATAAATATGCAAGAAAATACATAAAACAACTAGATACTAGTGAAAACATAATCCTATCCTCCTATCTTTATTCCTAACCTTTGAAGATCCTTGAAGCACCTTCCTTGATATATGCATCACTACAAACCATAAAAAACTCTAAATATATACCTCCCCTATATTTTCTCCTCCTTCTAGTGTATCTCTCAAATGGTTAAATCCATTCTCCTTCTTTTCTACCAAAATGCACACTCTTACATTCTTTCAAACATAAAAATTAAAAATTAAAAATTAAAAAAGAAGCCCAAAAAGACCAAAAAATATTTAGACAGGATGGCCTTTTGGAGATCTTCAACATATACTCCTCTCCTCGGCCTCCTGTCCCTCCTCCTCCTACAATATATTTCGACCACTCTCGTTTTCGGCTTCCATGCCGACATTATTCAAATGCCCTCCTCTTCTCATATCCCGGAGTTTCGTGAAGCGCCCTCCTTTCGAAATGGCGAATCATGCAACGCCACTCGAAATTCAATCGATAACAACAACAACATAATCCACATTGTCATGTGTCTCGACGTCAATTACATCCGCGGAACAATTGCAGCCGTTTTATCAATCCTGCAACATTCAACGTGCCCAGAGAACGTTTCCTTCCATTTCCTAGCAGTACATTTAGAACCCGAAATCGACTACTTAATGAAAACAACCTTCCCTTTCTTGAACTTCAAAATGTACCACTTCGATTCAAGCCGAGTCCACGACAAGATATCGAAATCAATCCGACCAGCCTTAGACCAACCTCTAAACTACGCAAGAATCTACATTCCCGACATTTTACCAAACCATGTTACACGAGTTATATATCTCGATTCAGATGTAATACTAGTGGATGATATAGTAAAACTATGGGAGGTAGATTTAGGAGACAAAGTATTAGGTGCACCAGAATATTGCCATGCAAATTTCACGCGATATTTTACAGACACATTTTGGAAAGACCCAAGATTTGCAACAACATTTGAGGGAAGAAAACCATGTTATTTCAACACAGGAGTTATGGTAGTAGATATTGATGAATGGAGGAGAAAAGGGTCAACAGAAAAAGTTGAAAAATGGATGGCAATTCAAAAAAACAAAAGAATATATGATTTAGGTTCTCTGCCCCCAATTTTGCTAGTTTTTGCAGGGGATATTAAGGGGGTAGATCATAGATGGAATCAACATGGTCTTGGAGGTGATAATTTAGAGGGGCATTGTAGAGGGCTTCATCCAGGGCCAATTAGTCTTTTGCATTGGAGTGGAAAAGGGAAACCATGGTTGAGATTGGATGTTAGAAAGCCATGTCATGTTGATTATTTATGGGCACCTTATGATCTTTATTATAGGTCATCAAGAATTGCTTTTGAAGAATAGTTGTGATGGTGATATGCCATGATATTACGTCAGTTCGAGGGCTACCATGTCATGTTAACATAAACCGTGGTTGAAATTGGACGTTAGCTCGGAAGCCATGTCATGTTGATTATTTATGGGCACCATATGATCTTCATTATGGGTCATCAAGAACTGCATTTGAAGAATAGTTGTGAATGATGAAATGGAAGATGAAGATGTGTAGATGATGGTGTATGTATGTATGTATGTATGTCCACTTGTGGTGATGGATCAAGGAGGAGACATGTAAATTTTCTTATGTTAGTTTTGTTTCTAGGTTTCATGTAGTGTACATGTAAATGATGATTAGATTAAATTTAGTGTTAATGAGATGTTTATTTTATACGTATATGTTACACATACACAACCCTCTTGTAATTGGGATTCATTGTCGGCTTGTTGCTACTCGTCGAGGATGCACTGAGTAAATCTCGACTGACGCAATAACTTACAAATCACGTGAAATAGGTAAACCATGCTAATCTGAACTTAAAATGTTAATCATCATGGCCACATGCAAGTAGGGATTTAATTTCATGGAATAATAAAAAACGAAATTATATATAGAACCATATATAACAAGTTGATCGGTTACGTTAATCAAATGATATCGAAAGGTGATAATAAGCCAATTTTACAAGTACAATATGTGGATCATAATTGAAGTCTTCTCATAAGCTTATAAAAGTCTTGAACAATATGTTAAATATACTTGACATCTTGCTAGATATTAACAAATTGTAAATTGGAGAACTTAATAAATTTTAGATTATGGCCAAAATTTTGATGTTACATACACTTGTAGTGAACTATTGATCACACGATATTATCCTATCATATGCAATAATAATCCTTCCAAAATTAGAGATGTCACAAGAAGCATTGTTGCTCCTTTATAAATTTTGAAAAAACAGATAAGATTATTCTCATTGTTATTACTACAAATGGAAGTGTTTCATCAAATTTTGGCTGTTGTATTACTATGTTTTGGTTTGGAATTGTTGGCAACTGTGGCTCCTGTTCAAGATAAAAACCAAGCAGGTATGTATAATTTATAATTGTGTATTATTAGTCCCTTCGTCCCTTTATTTAAGGACCATTTAACTTAAAAAGTGAATTTTTATTTCAATAAAATAGTCCTTAGATTAAGCGGCGGAGGCGGAGGCGGAGGAAGTACTATATATTGTGTTGACAAATGAAGGAATATGGGGATGCAAACATAAAATATGAAAACTACAACTAGGAGGTCTTGGGTTCAATTCTTGTTGGAAAAAATTTATCTCGTATTTCATTCTAACTTTATATTAGTTAACACCCATTCTAATGGTCTATTAATTAGGAATTTATCTATTCGTGACACTGTTGTATTCATATTTTTTTTTTAAAATTTACAAAAAAAACAGCTTAGATAACTTAAAATTGAGCGAATATACTGTCATCAAGGTACGGTTTAGTCCCTAATAGTGGTAGTCCCCGAAAATGACAAAAAGTTGCAAATTAATCCTAAGGTTAACTATTCCGTTAATTTTTAACATTAACACGCAATAAGAAGTTAAATTTGGGACAAAAAATAATTTCTTTTGAAAACTTAAACTAATCTTTTGTGTTAAATTTTTTTTTTTTTAAAAGTTGCATTTCAGTTTCTTAATGAAGATTCACTATTCACCAAAAATGAGTTGAAGCCTTAAAAAGATATTTTATGTCTCAAATTTAACCTCTCATAGTGCTGGTGTTAAATATTAGTGGAGCACATATGCAATTTTTCTGGCCACTTTCGAGACCAAACTACAATGGTATCACTGTTGGGGAGTAAACTGCAACTTGATGGAACTATTTCAACAAGTTGCTCGCTTAACATTTGTGGAGTCAAAAGATAATTTTTAAATACCGTCGTCCATATATTTTTAATATGTATAAGGACGTGGGCGCTATTCAAGAAGAAACAAGTTAACCTTATCAAATTAACTTTAGCCTTTTCGATGATTAAATAATTGAATATGCCAATGATTATGTTCTTAGTGCTATAAGTTTAAAAATGGTTTAATAAGGTCAAGTGCAAGAATAGACAAGCTATTATGTCAGTTCGAGGTCTAATCAGTTAGTACTGAATCTTGATGAACCTTTTCCAAGCTATCCTTCTCAGGTTATTTTTGTCTAAATAAGCAAATTATTACGCCAGTCTAATGTCGAGCTAACCAATGCGTACTCGACAAAGAGTGATTGTTTGTCGCTTGGTCCCTTAAATCACTGTTGTAGCTTGTAATATATTGAATTTTGTAAAGCTAGTACATAAACTGATACAGTCTATTTTGAACACAAAACCAATGACATGTTTGTATACTATAACTAACAGGCTTCATAAGCATAGACTGTGGTGCTCCTGAAAGTTATATAGATCCAGATACAGGTATAACTTACATTTCTGATGAAGGGTTGATAGAAACCGGTGAGGTGATCAACGTATCATCGTCCTATTTGCCTCCGCCATCATATGCTCCGCCAGGGCCAAGTCCAGGCGATCCTTCTCAGGTTAGACAAAACCAAAATATCAGAAGTTTTCCTAATGGCACCCGGAATTGCTATGTTCTAAGACCATCCCTTGGAAAATTTAACAAATACCTGATCAGGGCAGCATTCTACTCATCAAACGACGACAATGGCAATGATAACGAGCCTCCACAATTCGATCTCCATCTTGGAGCTGACTATTGGGATACAGTGAGGGCATACTACTTATTGAATCAATATATAGAGATTATCCACATTCCATCAACAGATAACATATATGTGTGCCTTGTAAACACTGGGAAGGGAACTCCTTTTATATCCAGTTTGGAGTTGAGGCCCTTAAACAATTCTATGTATCAAACCAACACTTTTCAAGGGTCACTGCGAAACAATGGCCTGGTGCATTACGATTTTGGCTATAAATTTACCTCGACAGTACGCAGAATCATCAGGTCAGGCCGTCCGCCTATTGTCACGATTTTCACTACGAGAAAAAGCAACTTTTTGTTACCCACAATTGCATAACAAATGCTAACTAACTTTATGTAAAAGCGTAACAAACAACTGAAAATTTAGGAATAGGTCCTTTTTCTCTTTTCCCTAAAATCTGTTGCAAAAGGTCTTTTGACAATATTGTATGCTAACAATAGACTTACAATATTGTGCAGGTACAAAGATGATTTATATGATCGAATATGGTCACCGGTTGGGTGCCTATTAGGAGCCGGACCCCAATTGAGATTTATCAATACAACTTCACAAATTGATACGCAGAAATCCTTATATAAGATGCCATCAGTTGTCATGTCCACAGCCTGCACCGTCGAGGGTTCTAACAACTCCTTGACATTTTATTACCCAAAAAGACGTCCTACGGATCACTTATATTTTGTTCTCCACTTTACTCAACTTCACAAAAACCAACCTCAAGGTCAATTTATAATATCCGTCAATGGGGAAACATGGGGACTGATTTCTATTCCCTCATACTTAACTCCAGAAACCGTTTTTATTGAACTGCCATTATCGGTGCACAATAGCGCTGGTTATTTCTTCTCCATCAACGCAACCGAGAATACTACTTCCACGCCTGTCATCAACGCCGTTGAGGTTTATGGGTCTGTAAACATTCTGCAGTCCCAAACAAGTGATCAGGAGAGTAAGTACAATGGATATAGTACACAATACTAAATATACACGATTTCTATGTCTAAGTATAGGGGGAAATTGGTCATAACTTGTGTGACACTCCCTGTTACACTTTGTTAAGATTTATAATTGAGATCCGGATTTAGTAAAGATTACATGATACGATAAGAAATATACACATATTTAATATAATCAATATTGTACGCAGCTGCTGCAATGTTGAGCATGAAAGCAACATATAATATCTCAAGAAACTGGCAAGGGGATCCATGTGCACCACAAAACCTCTCTTGGGAAGGTCTCAGGTGTAGCTACAATGGTTACGATCCACCGATAATCATATCCTTGTGAGTATCCAGTCAATAAATGTTGCATAATTCTCTACTAATATTACGTTCACACTGAGTTACTGACCTTGATCCACCAATAATTGATAGTTAGCTATAAGTACAATTATAAGCAAAGTTGATTGGTTCCGATCACTCGAATTCAAAAACCTTCCAGCTTCTACTACTCATATACGTATATAAATGTATCGTTAACATACCCTAAACTGACGTTCTTTTCTTTTTATGTTTTAACATATTGTTTCACTGTGTCCTATTCGATCTCTCTGTTGGCTCTCTTTTCTGATACACGCCTTCTGCAATTAGAAATTTATCAGCAAGCAGAATTGCAGGAGCAATGTCAGCCGCCATATCGAATCTTACTACGTTACAAACTCTGTAAGTGCCCATGGATGTATCAAGATTTGCCTATAGGACAAAGTACACATTCCCGGAATTTATGTGGATATATATGAACGAACTTCTTCTTTCAGGAATTTATCACAAAATGGATTAACTGGACCGCTGCCAGATTTTCTGGGCAAATTGACTTCTCTTACAACTTTGTAAGTTGTTATTCTTTGAGTGACTTGGTTTAGTAATCAAGAATTGAGTGAACTTCTGTTCTCAGGGATCTATCAAACAATATGTTAAGTGGACATCTCCCGGATTTTCTTGGCAAATTGCCATCTCTTGAAACTTTGTAGGTGATTTAGCTCTTCAATTACCATAATTAGCTCATGGAATGTTATTCAAAGTTTTGAGGACCTGTTTTGTCTTAAAGGTACTTAGAAGGAAACAATTTCACTGGACCGATTCCACAGACATTATTGGAGAAGTGGCATGAAGGGAATTTGTCATTGAGGTGAGTTACGCGATTTTCCTCGTACTCTTTCTAATGAATTTACCTAAGTTCTAAATTTGCATTATCTTTTGCTGATCTAAGTATTGAAGGTTTACCAAAAAAGAAGTCCACATTCAAATGGAATGACAAGAAGGTTATTATCCCAATGGTAACTTTAGTAGGGGTGTTGTTTGTTGTTTTACCTTTGACTTTATTGGTTGTCTTACGGAGGAAAAAGAAAAAGCAAGGTATGAATTTCAACAGTTTTCCACATATCACTCTTGTTATATACTCCTATAATATATTAAACAATGTTATATGGAATATAGTTGATTATTTGTCCTCTCTTTTGTGGTTGTCTGAGTATATCGACAGATAAACTAGGTCGCACTGCAGAGACTAGGAAGGGAAAGGATCAGAATCGCTATGCGCTGGAACCAAAGCACAAAGAATTTACATATTCAGAGATTGTAAGTATCACCAGAAATTTTCAGAAAGAAATTGGCAGAGGATCATATGGAATTGTGTACCATGGATTACTTGGTGAGCATATTGAAGTTGCCGTTAAGATGTATTCTTCATCATCATCAGATGATTGTTTTAAGGAGCTTCAACTTGAGGTGTGATTCTATACCCTCAGTCGTCCATCAGGGAAAATTATAGTCCTTAGCGACTGAATGAATTTTAGTGAATTTCAGGCTAATGTTCTTATGAGTGTTCATCACCGGAACTTAACCGGTCTCATTGGTTATTGCATTGATGGGGTGCGCGTTGGCATCATTTATGAGTACATGGCAAATGGAGATTTAAGAAGGCATCTGTCAGGTATATTATTTTGTTTGTTCAAAGCATCAATTTGTGTTGTTAAATAGTATATAAATCATAAGTTCGTTTTAATATATATGTGCAGCAACATCTTCTCGTGTCTTGAGTTGGCAAGAGAGGATGCAAATAGCATTAGATGTAGCACAGGGTAACCACTTGGTTCCTCCTTTACCACTTCTATCTTGGTTCTGTGACCTCTTGTTGACAAGCTGCAAAATTTTACAGGACTAGAATATATGCATCATGGTTGCAAGCCCCCGATTGTTCACAGAGATGTAAAGTCGAGCAATATACTTCTAGATCAGAATTTTAAAGCCAAAATAGCTGATTTTGGTTTGTGTAAACCTTTCCCAAATGAATCCGTTACTCACGTTTCAACTAAAAGGGTTGCTGGCACTAAAGGATATCTTGATCCAGCGTAAGTAGTGTTTCTACTAATGTATCGATCATTTTCTTTTCCCCTTCATTCCCTTCCTGTTTGTCCTGAACCTCTTCAGAGGCATCGGGGCATGTTAATGTTTTCTCCCCCACAAATTTTGATCTAGTATAAGCGAAAGTGAAATTATCCTTTTGCAGGTATGAACATTCTGGAAGACTAACCCAAAGGAGTGATGTTTATAGCTTTGGCGTTGTTCTATTGGAAATGATCACATGCAAACCAGCAATAAATCTTACACAATGGGTTAACTTCACTCTCCAACAAGGGGATGTGTGTAATGTTGTTGACTCAAGGCTCATGGAGGACTTTGATGTTCCTTCTGCCACCAAAGCTCTACAGATCGCCACTATTTGTGCATCTGAGGACCCAACCCAAAGGCCTACGATGAATTATGTAGTTATGGAATTAAGGCAGTGTTTAATTACAGAGATGACCCGACGGGAGATGATAATGCCAAAGAACTCGGTTCATGATTCCGTGGAAACTGAGGTTTCTCTAATGAGTACTGAGATCTTATATGTTGGGAGATAGTCAGATAGTCAAGACAATATACAGAAAATAGAACCCGCAAATATTAGTCGCTTCTCTATGTATATTTAATTTATGTATCGTGTCTAGAACAAGGTACAATTATTACATGTTCATGTGTTAGTAATATCATATATAACTATCTTTTACGAACTAGGGTGTACGTTCATCCGCCTAAACTAGTGATATTAAAACGATGCGACAATTGAATGTACCCAACAAGAAACTAATTCATGAACATATCAAGAAACGTACCTTCTCGTGCATAAGGTATAAGAAGCATAGAGAGTTGCAGCAGAACAATGCAGCTAAAACTTGAACGGGCTCGGCCTGGGACGAGGCATACAAGAACCAGGTCTCGCAATCATAACAGTGATAAACCTACCATCAAAAAACTTGACAACAGCACAGATTCATTGTCAATAACAAATAATCGTAAGTGAACTATACATAAAGTCTTCAGAAAGAGAATACCTTTCCGTTCATATCTTTTACCGCTGTTTGAGCTGACACCGGGCTAGAAAACCACATATATGCAAACCCCAAAGGTTCTTTGGTTCTCTTATCACTTAACATTTTAACTGTAACGTAAGAGATAAAACACAAAACGTTCAATTCGTGTGATAAGACTGCAAATTTTCTATTATATGAACTCTTAATTACAAATCCAACAATCTAGTCTCACCTCTGGTGACATCTCCATATGATGCAAATGCCATTTCCAATCTTCCCTCTGATGTTGATAGCGGGAGTCCTGCAAATTACATCGATTCAGTTTAAAAGAAGTGCTCGATTGGGAATACATAAGCATCGATATTTCAAAATCAATTTAGCATAAAAAATGTTAATCATGTATCTGATAGTTTCCATTCTTCATTCTTCTAAGAATGACATTGAAATACTCCTGGAAATCACAGAAACTAGCTGCATTCGCCATTCGGGGATATCATAATATTTCGTTCTCTTATTTGTTTGGTACCAAATCCTTCCCCTCCTCTATATAAAAATATTGGTTCCGCCAGTCCATCTAAACATAAAATTCTTAGTGGTCCACTTACTGGTTATGCTAATTGAGAAAAATGTACAAGCAGTCAACGAGGCATACCCAAAAAAATGAGTCACATGTCAATCAACATTTTATACTATTAATAATTAAGTAAATAAAATTGGTAAAGAATGAACCTTTTACAAATATAATGGATGTTGAAGATTCTTCATGATTGGGCTCAGTGAAAGAGCTTGAGCTGCCACTACATGAACATATTTGAGGGGATGGGTTTAAGCATAAAAATGATGCAAAGTTTGAAACTTTTGGGGTATTAAGTATGAGTTTTGATGAAAAGGGTCCTTTAATTGCAATATATTTGCTTGAATCGAAATATGGAATTGGAATTGAAAAATTGCAGAACAGAGCCATATTTTCAGCCCTAAGTTGTACCTTTTGGAGGATTTGTTGTACAATGTGAGGGAGGGGGGGGGGGGGGGGGGGGTTATCATCATTAAGAAAAGTTGGGCCCATGGATCCATTGGACTTCAGAGCCTATATTTGCATTTTCACTGCTCCAAATTTAAATTTATGAAAGATCAATTAATAAAGTTAATAATCTTTTGAAGTTGAATATACCCGAATTAAGTGATATTAATATTTTTCATTTGTTTGATTATGGATAAGACAATTTAAATTTAATTTGAAGTTATGTAAATCAATTACAACATTTTAAAATGATGGGGAGCCAATTGGCTATTTATATTTATTAGATAGTAATAGATAATATTAATTTCATTGAAGATATCTAATTATGTCTAGTTATAAACTTTGATTGCTGACACTTGACATAATTTGAACTAAAATATGTGTATGTGTGTTGTTCAACACCTAGTGGGGAAAAATATCAAAATCGATTACACACATACATGGTAATTTGGGTCTAAATGAAACTTATATGCATACTAAAACCTCATATTTGGATAAATAACAATTGATAACAAATTAGACACGATATGTAACACTAAACAAATTGTAATAAATTTATTGTACGTCACCCAGAGACATAACTTAGTGATAATTGATAGGTTGACAATATTATAATTTTAGGTTCAAAACTTATTAAAGTATTACATGATATTTTATTGGTCATTGCTCTTATAAAGATGTTATAAGTTATAACGACACAACCATCAATTATTTATTGTCCTTTCCCGTGTTCGAAATGAATGTCTAATGCTTGACCACCTACCATTTGAATGCACCCATACTTTTTCTGGTTCTCACACACCAGTAATTATCAAATCCCTGTTGCCAAATGCAATTATTGAATAGGGTAGTTGAATTCCCAACTTAATTCGGCAACTATTTATTACAAATGGTACCCTACATACTACATATTGTCCTATTTTACAAATGTTCACCTAAGTCCGATGACCGACATAGCTCCGTGTTTCATTGTTTTATAGTTTTAACCGTGTCTCTTACGTGACATTTTTCAGCACCCATCCATATACATAAAAAAAATAGAATAAAAAGTTGTCGTAATATAACATAATTGATAAATAAATAGAGTATAAAATATTATCAGTCTCGGCTCTTCACGCAGCCAAGACTCGACTCATGTACGTAGTAAGCAAATTTTGTATTATTAAACTAGTTAATTAATATGGAAGTCCTAGTCCTCTAATCATGTAAGGTACCTCTGACGATTTACCCCTTTAACTCATATAGTTCATCATAACTAAACGTAAAAGTTACTAATGTAATAATTTTACACTTTTATAAAGAGATTTTTGTTTTAATGTCGACCTAGCTCAAACTTCCATCAAAATCAGTTTCTCTCGTTGGTTTCCTTTTCCTACTTAGCTACTTATTCATTTTAATTAATTAGTATGATCACTTTTTTGGGTGTTTTTTCTCCAAATGGAATAATCTATCTATAAACTTGTCGGCAATATATATGGAACGTTACCTAAAAATTTATTGCGTCTTTGCATTTAATGTGTAGTAGATTAAATTCTGATGCTAATAACAATGCAATAATCCTTGAAGTGAGCAGTTCGATTACATTAACTCTTAATTTTCTCCTCTACATAAAATTCGAATTCTTAATAGTTTAATAATGAAGTACCAATTTAATTAACCAATAGATCAATTGATTATCTCACTCGACTAATTTAAATAATCTTTTTTGTCCTACTAAAATGGGCCACACTACACACTACAAAATGATTTACTATAACATAAAATTATTATTCCGTTTCTTATTTGAAAGTATAGTAAACCATTATTCTCGCGTGTATAATGAATCGATACAACAATTTTAGAAGGTAATGAGATATTGAATATGCAGAAGCCAATTCAATTATTAGATGTTAAATCGTGTAACAGCTGTGAAATACAAAGAAATGCATATGCACAATAATAGCACGTAGTTGTCACATTCACATAAATCATATCATCATGTGTCATGTGAGCCTCCCATGCATATACATTATCTAACATTATTTTGTCCAAATTAATAATCTCCCTTAGATTTTACGATTTTAATAGTAATGTGGACCTTTCAATATATTCAGAGAGTGTAGTTTATTTATATGTCAACATATTACTGATAAGTCAATAAATTTACTTAACTAGCATTATATCACTCCGCAAGTTTAGTTCAATTATGACAATCTTAATGTCGTACTAATTAATGATCGAAAGTTTAGTTTGTTCAAACATCAACACGTTTAATTAAAATTATTCAATCATATACTGAATAAATGCATGAGCTGGTGACATGTTTTGTGAACTTTTTTGTATATGGAAAAGTATTATCTGCTTCCGACTATATTGGAGGCTTTTTGACAAAATAAATTGTAAATCGAATAATGTGTTTGATATGGTAACGATTTTATGAGAGAGGGGATTAATAACACAAAATTGGAAATAATTTTTGCAATATATATATATTTCATCAAATTATGTCTTCACATACATGAATTTGAATCTACCATATTGCAATGTAATCACTTTAGTAATAATTTTATCATTTATTACTAAGCTATATTGTAGAGGCGTTTTTATAACCATTTGAACTCACTATAAAAAGAGGATAAAACTATCATTCTAACGAAGGTAAATTGCAGATTGTGTCTTGGCTAATCAGAGTACTAGAGTTTGTCTTTTAACCACTTCAATACAAGATTTACTCTTAGCATAGTCGAATTGATCGCGTGAAGAGGCGAGACTGCAAGTATTTAACACTCTTATTATTTATTAGTTGAGCTATATATATATATATATATATATATATATATATATATATATATCCCTAGGCAAAGAAAAAAAGTGAAAGTTCAATCTCCCTCGTGAATATACTAGTAATTATTTGAAAAACAGAATTATAAATCGAACAAGAAATTTAATAACAACTTTGTGAGAGAAAAAATGAATATGATACAAAATCATAATCAACGCCTACAATATATATCTAACAATATTATTTCCACATAAATTTAAACCCATGATATTTGAAATGTATTCACTCTATAACGTTAGCGCTTATTACTCACATAAACCATCATGTACATGGATAAATAAAGGAGGCAAACAAGTGAGTAAAGGCAAAATTACGTTTATAGCTACTTTAGCACACGACGCCGTAGCTGATTTTGCTAACATAATGCATCCATATTTCTGAAACTTGAACTTTTCCATTAAAGTGTGAACGCCGCCGACACGAATTGATACGGGAAACGGATGGATCACATATACAGACATGCTTACCACTTGCTCATCTTTATAGAATCGACTTCTTCCGTTTTTTTTTATCGTTTAGACAATTTAAACATAAATTAAAAAAAAAACTCATAAAATACGTAGAAAAAAGATAATTATAATTAATGATTGGTTGATAATTAGAAAAGAAAGACAATTTTAAACTATATCGAACGTAAAAAAAAATTGAAATGCTGAAAATTAATCACCGATGACCTAATAGTCCCAAAAAACCTGACATGAATTATAATTTAATGATTAGTTGATAATTAAAAAAGAAAAACAATTATAAAAGTACATTAAAAAATATTAAAAAAAAAGTTGAAATGCTAAAAATTAATTACTGATGACTTAATAGTCCGAAGATACCTGACCTGAACTTCATTCTATTATTGAGTTTCCAGTTACACTTTAAATATTGGAAGCATAATATTTTCATACAATCTTTTACTAGTACTTTATTTCTATATTCATTAATTAGGTATTTATGATTTCTATATTTCTTTAGTTAATAGAATAGCCTAGTGGAAAAGGCTCTTGTTAATGACCAAAAGGTTCTGGATTCGAAACTCACCTCATCGCTAAATTAGTAAAGAAGAAGAAAAAAAATTCTATATTCCTTAATTTTAATTTATGTAAAACATATTTTCAATAAAAAAAAGATTAGGACTGATTTTTTTTTACGATGATTGAAAGGGAAACACATACATGTCCTGATGTGTATAGTTGTGAAAGTACAATGCACATGTGAGTTGTGAGACCATTTCGGAAAGACCAAAATGCGTAACAGCTCAACATCATAAGCTAATTACCTCTATTTTTATTTCATTTTTTAGTCAATCAAAGTATCAAACTATTCGATAATCATGTTTGTCTTTGACCACATGTAAATGTCTCAAACCACAACGTTATATTCTTTGTTGTATTTGTCCAAATTCAACCAATTATACAGAACATATTTTTCTTTATATATTTTTTCCCGATAATCTCTAAGCTTTATGTTTTTTTTTTAATCTATTTCAAAAAAATTATTTCCACTTTTATTCCCTTTCATAGACCCTCTGTCACATAAACCAGTACATTATTCGCTTTCGGACAATATTTAAGCTAGACAGTATCAATACTGCTGAAAAATATTTATTTTTTAGTCCTTTTGGTTATGTGGTATTTCTGATATTTGGTTTTTGTTTGCAATTTCTTGATATATTTGGTTCTTGTTTGTACACATTCAAGCTTATCTTGTGAATTTGTGTGGTCAAAATGATGCATCCATTTTCAGAAAAAGGTGGAAAATTTGCATGGATTTTGAAGCTGAAGCAAAACAAGAATCCAATGGTGCAATGGGGATTTAGGGTACTGATTTTTAGTGTTTTTATTGGGTTATTAGTAATCTGGGCAATTGATAGTGTTAGTGTTGCACCATTTGAATCAGATTTTGTTGGTTTGAAGCCAAATAAAACTGTTTCAAAAAACCAAGATTTGAGCTTTACCAACTATTCTTCATCTGCTGCACAACCTCCTACAATTGCTCCTCAGCAAAATCTAGCAGAAACACATCTAAGTTTGGCCCCTGTAATAGCTCCTGAAGTTGCAAGAATTGAAAATGAGTCCAATGTTGTTGAAATCTTGGAAAAAGTTGAAGGTTTAGAGTGGATTTCAGCTGAATTGGAGGGTAATTATACAGCAAAGTTGATGAGTAATTGGCTAGCACCACTTGGGGAGCCTTGTAAGGACTCGAAATCGGCCGATATTAGTCTCCCAAAACTGGATGGTGTAGAGAACATTGTGTTGTCTAGTGGTGAAATCCATGAGTTTGTTTTTCAAGCAGTGGATGATCAGGGGAACCCTCGTTGTGTCGGTGGCGATTATTTCGAAACTGATCTCTCAGGGGAGTCATGGAAAGCTAGACCACCTATTAGAGATTTTGGAAATGGTACATACTCATTTTCCCTCCAGGTGCATCAAGATTTCTCTGGTTATTACAACTTGACAATTATACTGTTGTTTAGACATTTTGAGGGGTTGAAGCTTTCCCCTGAAAGATTTGCGTTCGATAAGGTTGTTCGTGTGATACCGATTATGTTCAACAGAACTTCAGCTGAGTTACCGATGATTTCAGAGTGTACTAAGGATGATTTTTATAGGAATGTTTGGTCAGGAAGGTGGACTAGGCATGCTAAGAATGAGAACTGTGTGATAAGTGGTGATGGGAGATATAGATGCCTGGAACCGAATTTTCCGTGCCAACATCCTTGGTGTGATGGATCTCTGGGGCAATTGGAGAGCAATGGATGGGTTTATTCGACACATTGTTCGTTTAAAATGTTTAATACTGAAGAGGCATGGAATTGTTTGAGTGGTAGATGGATTTTCTGGTGGGGGGATTCTAACCATTGTGATACGATTAGGAACATTCTTAATTTTGTGTTGGGCATTGGCAATGTTCCGGTAGTGCCTAGGATATATGATTATAACGTTACCAACCCTAAGAATCCGTCCCAAGTTGTCCGATTTACTAGCATTTTCAATGGCCATTGGAATTCTACAAGCAATTACCAAGGGTTGAATTCATTGAGCAATGCAGGGTACAGAGAGTTGCTTAAAGGATATTTTTCAGGCAATGTTGTTCCAGACACAATAATCATGAATTCAGGCCTACACGATGGTGTATATTGGCCAAACCTTAGGCGATTCGTGGGAGGGGCAGAGTTTGCAGCCAAGTTTTGGAAGGAAGTATTCGATGGTGTGAGAGAACGAGGAGCAGTGCCACCTGTGGTTATTTATCGGACTACAATCACTACTGGTGGTTATGCCAGGAGGTTAGCGTTCAATCCTAGTAAAATAGAGGCATTCAACGGGGTAGTATTGGATAAACTAAGGCAACATGGTGTAGTCGACAAGGTGATTGATGATTTTGACTTAACTTATCCATGGCATTATGATAACCGGTGCAATGATGGCGTGCATTATGGTCGTGCACCCGCCAAGATGAGGTGGAGGGATGGCCAGATTGGGCACCAATACTTTGTCGACCTGATGCTATGCCATGTTCTGTTCAATGCCCTATGCTCAAGCTAAGCTAAATAACTATGGTGGTGGTAACATACGTCGAAACGCAACTCCTCCTCCCCCCGCCCCCCTTCAGGAAGATATGGTGTCCCATTGAAATGGAGAAATCAATTAAGGACATGGAGCATCATTACAGGAGTGGGGTCTTTAGTATGTAGAAAACATTTGTTGTTGTATATTTAATATTTGTGGTCTATTCTTTAGCTTCATACCACGATGTAGATTATATATAAATATGTTACTCTTAGTGATCATAATAAGATTATTGATTTTGGTTATGATGTCTGGATGTCTTCATAATTATTTGCTTTGTTGATTATCTCTTCATCTCTTTATTTCACTTTCCAAATTAGGCAGTACTTGGAATGAGGGAAAAGTCATCTTTTGAAATTTTGTTGAAGTATTCTTCCAGTCATCCTCTCAAATCTTGATGTCAATTTTTGTTTGGCAAAGAAAAAGTTGCTTTTAGACTTTTTTAAAATATTATTATTGAAAGTTGAAAGCTTGATTTTAAAGATGAAGAGATGTTTTCTTAATTGTTAAACTATTCGATTATTTTTAGACTTTCAAAGTTTGAAAAATGAATTCGTTGTTTTGTTTAATGATATTGATGCAATGATTAGTGCTTTCTTAAAGAAAAAAAGAAAATTAATTAGTGGTGGTTTTAGTGCTTTATGGTGCAACCAAATTAGCCATAGTGGGCTAATGGAAGGCCACGATAACGATTTTAATTTCTAACCTTCACAAGCGTTAGGTAAACTACTAGAGATAGTCAGATAGGCATTGTTTGGTAGACGAGAAAGGTGAGGAAATGAAAATTTTCCATTCTATCCAACCATATAGTAAAGTCTAAATCCAGGAATTCATTTGTTATCATAATTTCAATTTACACCTTGAATTATTCATCTTCATTTTATCCACCAGTTAGTTAACAACGTGAATTATGAGAACCATATACTAACATTTCTTTTTTGGCCTAGTGGTTATCGACCCAAACTCCTGACGAGGGTCCAAATAATTACAGATGTCTTTGCCCCTCTATAATGTAAATTTTTCCTCCCGTTAGAGTAGTGTAGTATAGTCTGTTATCATTTGACAAAATAATATAACTAACATTTTCCAAATTCAATCTCATGATTCATGAATTACTATTTATTTCGGATTTTATTTATCTTTTGTTTCACCACGGTTCACACCCCACAGGCAAGGTAAATTTTATATATGGGCTAAAATGTTCGAACTTTTTGCCCAATTTGTTTTAGTGTAGGATTAATGGGCCGATTCCTTAGAGATTAACCAATTGTTCAGACTCATAAGTCATAATTGATAATTCAAGTATAAACCAAATTGCCAACTCGACATAAAGCCCAAAATCCAAATTAGTAAAGAATAATGATTCTTTTGCTTTATCAATTTTTTTTAATATATAACCTTAAAAGTTAAAACACATGTTAAAAAATCGATCGTTCTTTTATATATTTTGTTTCCCTCTCTTGCTTGCAATTTAAGTTACGTTCTTTACTTTGACTCCTTTTCCTTTTACCATTTTATAGATTGCATAGCATGCTCATCAAAATTAAAAGCATGAAACTTGATCTAACATTCACTACTTGAGTGACCCCTTTTTACTTTCATGTTTGAATAATCAATTAATCATAAATTTATAATAAAATAAACGTTCGTGCTAGTAAATTTTACAAAATGTTTTCAAGAAATATCACGATGTAAACCAATATTCATATCCCTCGATCAGTTAATACACATTAACGATTTACCCTTTTGTTGTATAAAAGGGGATGGGGAGGCGGTTTGAGGGAGAATAATTGTCATGGAAGTTAGCAATGAGAGACCCTGCAAAAGCACGGGTGTGGCTTAACCGGAGGGTGTACCCTAGGCATAACAACAAACATATTTACAGTAATTTTCTTATCATTTTGTCTTATAGTTTCTTCGCATGCATCCATATATTGTACTCCATATATCACCCCCTTAACCTCATCTTAATATATATCTCTAGAGTAAACCAATTAAGGATAAAGGTTTTCCTTCTTTTTTCAGTGATAATTATAATTAACGAATACATAAATTATAGTAATATTATTTAAAAAAAAATTGAATTCAACCTCCTAAGTAATACCAAAATATTAGAAAAAGTAAGCCATCGGTTCACGTACAAGATAGATACTATCATTATCATCTGAATAATTAAACATCCAACCCGTAATCGAACGACCAAATTGCAGGAGCGGAGCTCTACCAACTCTATAATAAGAACCATGCTCAATTGACTAATCATCATGAATCAGTCAATCTTTTATTAAGCTTTGTTTAAACTTTAATAGTTGGTAATGTTATTTGCGTCTCCTGATATTAAAACAGTTTTGTATAATCTTCTCTGACATATTCTTCTATCCAAGGAAAGAATCAAATTTCATAACCAAAATGAACAGTACAAATTTCATGTACTCAAAAGATTGCATTGTTGATTTCATAAACAATACGAGGACCATAATTCATGTCTAATTAAATGCATTCATTATAAGACTCAAAAACTGTTATTTTAATGGCTTCGGCCATCCTTACTCTGGAATCGATACAAAATCCTTTCCTTATGAAGTCAAACCTACATTACGCGTAAGGATACAAGAATTTATGTACTTAGCATTCAATTTTTTACCAATTGATTTATACCGCCCACAATACAGCTTATACCTACATATTCTCAACTGTAGTTGTACATATCATTTTGTGGATAACATTTTTTCAATACAGTTTAGATAGCGTTTTTTATATGCGCTATTGAAACATTTTTTCTATAGTAGTGACGAGTTTATGTCATTGCAATCTCAACACAAATAATCAATTTTTACAGTTCGAAATCTTCTATTACAAATTGATACACATTTTTACTCCCCTCATCATTCATCATTACATGCATATAATTGATAACAGTACTACACTATTTCCATTTTGTACGAAACCAAGCAAAAGCTAAAAACAGTAAATTCATTGAACTCGTCTATAGAAACCACAGTATTGAAGAATTCATTATTGAAATTCAAACAAGAAAAAACCAAACAAAATTTGAACAGCTAACCGATAAAAGAAAGAGATTAACAAAAACGACGTCACTTTCAAGCATGGGACCATCCTCTCATGCAATGCTTGCAATAATGCTTCATTTTTTTTATGATTCATTTTCTTGTGTAAAGTATAAGTACGTCTATTTTGTTTGACTTATTGTTACATTTTTTTCCTTTTTCGAATATTCAAGGACATGCACTATTAATAAATTGCATTAGTCATCATAAGTTACTCATAAATCGAATCTGCTTTAATTGTGAAAAAACTACAGTAATAATAATGATGAGTTATTAGCATCAATTTAATTAAGTTGTTCATCACATAATAACTCTTACGGTCACACCTCACACGTACTTGATGTAGAGAGGACATATGTAGTCGGCCTTGCAGTTATTTCGATGTTGAAACTACAAAATGTATGTACACTTAAAATTTATGATATAGAGGTAAAATTTCAGCTTTTGAATCTCGATTATAAGTTATAGATAGACTTCCACGAAATTGAGGTCGAATTATATGTTATATACCTTGTTTATGTCACATAAATTGTTTAGGAGAGGATGTATTTTCACAATTCCACGCCAAGCACCAATCAACGCCAATGCGTGGTGTATGTGTTTGGTGTTGTGAATGAAGCACAAGAAATACCCCCAATGCACCATATACTCGTTCGCCTCATCTACCGAACGTGTGCCGTGGAATGAAGAGGTGCTAGTTTAATTTTCACTCTTTTGTTTGCACTTGTGAACTCGCTTCAAATATACATATCGCAATTTTCTATCTATTTGTTTTTAATGTAAACGACAGAGCATTTGTCGAGCCTTTACATATATAACATGACATAGAACCATACAAAATATAACAAATTTGAATATTAATTAATCATCTATTCTTAACACAAATGGCAATGCAATTGCATAATTAGATGAAGATAAACTGAATTATTGAGAACAATTTTGATGTTAACAAGTTTCGTATATGTTTGAGGCTTCCAGGGCAAATTTATAAAAAATCATTCAAATCATTCCATTGTAATAATAAAATAAAATATAGGGCAGAGGAATGTAACTTTCCAGTAAGAATATTAACTAGATGGAGGTAGCAATTAAGTATATATATCATATATGATATGTCATGAAAAGTAGAAGAAAATGACGGCAAGTAAACACTATACTATTAGTATTAGTTACTCTTTTAATTCCAACATTTTATGTTAAGCTAAGACTTTCTTCTTATTATTAACTATTAATTTCACAAACTATATATAAAGTAGGATTTGATTCTAACAAAATATTTGGTTCCTAGTAATATTGCTTTTGATTATAGTGGTGTAGCACTTCAAAATGTAGTCATTTCTAACATAATTCTTGTGTTATAAAAGAAAGTATGTTAAGCAGCAGACACGTGATTGTCACATGATGAAGAACGTTTATAAACGTGATAATTTACTTATGACTAATAATACTATCAGTATGCCTAACTTATCGCCATCATGAAGACTTTTGCGACATTAAAAAATACGAATCGGAACCACAATACAATCGTACAAGAGATTGATGATGGGTAACACTAGTAATGACTGGGTTGAAATCACGGGAGTAAAAATCAAGAGAAAGTGTGTATGGAAACTGGCATGGTCCAGCAGAATTGGCTTTACCACCTAAATTATAGCCAAAGTAACTATCATTATGCCTCAAGTGGATGTAATAATTTCGTAACATGTCCTTTTAATGTCAAATGACAATATACTCTCCATGGACTCGACTCTTACTACTCCATCAATCAAATTTTTAAGAGCATCACATTGATTTTCTATATCAAAAATCTTAGATCAATGTTTCTCTATTTTTATGTAACAATTTTAGGAACTTGTTTTTTAATTTCCCTTTGTTCACACAATGGTAAGTGTACGTTTGAATTGTATATTATTATCAATGATTATATAGTCATGTGGTATTCGTCATTTATAATATTATAATAAGAAAATGAGAGGAGGTTGTTAGGAATTTCCAACAACAGAGGTAAATATGATTTGGAATGTTGTAATTTAGTGATCAAGAGGTGAAAAATGGGACCGATTACTTAATAGTCCGGTGATATCTGACCTAAGGTTCCAAAGAGAAATTATTGAGTTCAAATCTTGTTGGAAACATTTGACTCATATTTGTTCTAATTGTACATTAGTTATCACCTATTGTATTAGTTAGTAATTTTCGTATTTGTTATTGTAAATTGTAACTATTGTATTAATACTTTTATCACTATTTACAAAAAAAATGTTAATTTAATTTTTTTAGTATTTATTTTGGTCTTCTTAAGTAGGAAGTCATTGACAATATTAGATTGACATAATTTGGAAAAATATCATTGCAATAAATATAGCAGGTAAATAAATGGTTTCTGGTTAACAAGAATCCATAAGCCACAATTACTTCAGTTTTGACCTTGAAGATGCATCCAATTTGTTTCTATATATGTCAGCCTAATAGTAATTTATCAGTTTCGTGTTGAATAATCTTTGTTATTAGTCCCTTCATTTAATTCAACTAATTGAGTTGATTAATACAAACGGTCACATATATATTAGGTAAAGGTAATTATTGAAGTGCTTTTTTCTTCAAAGTTGATTTGATCATTTTCTTTTATATAATTTCTAAAAATTTCCCTATAAAAAAATCTTAATCATTAGATCAATTCGATATCTTCACAACGGATCAATTAAAATGTCAAAAATTTAAATCTTTAAAATTTTAAAAGGATAAAGGAAGTGAAAATAATGAAGTAGGAACTATTGTGAGATTTACTCAACATTGAAAATGAGAAGTCAAAAGAAGTAGTATCCTTTTCAACATACCATGACTTTGAGTCCTAACCCATCTCAATACTACATATCATGGTTGAGCCAATATTATATTAAAAAAAAAGCCATACATCTGATTTTCTATGCATTCGAGCTCCTAAGAAAAATAGAAATTATAATTGATTAAAAAATTTACCTTCAATTCTTGATCGACATTATTAGAAAAGTATTAGCAAGTTTATCATTAGTTTTTAGTATTTTGAATTTTAGATCATTGTCATTTAAATTATAATAATCTACATGACCTGAATAAATGAGGATATAACGAGTATCTAACTATTTCGAATATAATAAAACTAACCCCATAAAAGAAGGAAAAAGAAAAAGCTACCAAATTGTTGCTTGTGCTCCATAATCACATCATTAAGTTACAAAATCTAAATTTCTTAGATACTTTTCACCATTTTATGACACGTGTTAATATTAATTTGAAAAGTAAGATATGTTGAAAACAAATAAGGAAACATATTTAACAAATCTTTTCAAATTATATAAATATATTAAGATATATCAACGGGACACAAAACCGAATTTAATATCCCAAAATACCAATAAATAAAGGCCAAAACAAAGTGTTTCTCATTGTGTCTATCTTAAACACCATAACTCTCTCTTCCATGTCCTCTCTCTATTTCACACATATACTCTGAAATAGAGGAAGCAAACTTACTCACAATTGATTAATGTCCACCCACCATCCTCAAACCTCTCAATCACCCTTTGTTTCTTAAATATTTCTTGTTCTTTTTGTTCAGTGTCCCATTTTATTGTCCACTTTCCAACTATTTCATTTCAATTGACAAACTTTAAAGAAAGTTAGCTAAACAAAAACATGAGTAAAGAAGAGTTCTTGAAGATCCAGGTATATTCATATGACTCAAAACTAGAATAATAATCACATTGGTACATAAGTTGTATTATTTCATTTTGGCTTTTATGTTTCACTTTTTGTGTTGACAATTATTTTTGTCATTTTAGTTTGTTGTCTGTTGACTCATTTTTTAGACTGTACCATTTGAATTCTTCCTACCATACTGAGATTTTCGTAATGCAGAGTCTAATTGTTATTCTTGTTGGATTTTTTTTGTTGTCTATATGTGAGTTGTATTTTTGTTTGCTTATTTTTCAAACATGTAATTGATAATGTAATAAAAAAAAGTTGAAGCTACCAACTTTTGTTGCTTAACTTAACTGGCTTTGCTTGTACATGCAGACTTGTGTCTTAAAAGTCCACATTCACTGTGATGGTTGCAAACATAAAGTCAAGAAAATCTTGCAGAAGATTGATGGTAATTTTTTTTTTAATTTCAAGATTCAATTTTTATTTTTAACCCTTTATTTATTTCAAGATTCTTTGTATAGTATTTTATTTCATTATTCTAAAATCGTACCATTAGAAAGTTGATGTTGGGTCCGCCTATGTGACTGATGTCCCCCGTGTCCCAAATTGTTTGTCCTGTAAAAATTTTGCAGGGGTTTATAAGTTCAGTATAGATTCAGAACAGGGGAAGGTGACGGTCTCCGGGAACGTTGATGCAGCTACTTTGATCAAGAAGCTCACAAAGCATGGCAAGCATGCAGAGGTGTGGGGTGCACCAAAGAGTAACAACAATCAGCAGCTTGCCAATCAGTTCAAGGATATGCAAATTGGCGGTGGAGGTGGCGGTAAAGGTGGTAACCAGAACAACAAAGGCCAAAAGGGAGGTGGGGGCGGTGGTGGTGGTGGTGGTGGTGGGGGTGGGAACCAATTGCAACAGCCAGGGAAAGGAAGCGGTGGTGGTGGCCCAAATAATCAAATGCAGCAGCAAATGAAAGCGATCCAAGATATGAAGCTGCCTCAGTTGAAGGGACTAAACATGCCTTTCAACAATAATAACAACAAAGGTGGGGGGCAAGACCAGAAGTCTCTTAAGGCTAAAGTGGTAGATGATGATGAGTTTGATGAGGACGATCTTGATGATGAGTTTGATGATGATGACGAAGATGATTATGATGAGGACGAGGATGAATCTGATGATGAATTTGATGATGGTCCTCCGAGTAAAATGAAACTACCACCGATGGGAAATGGTGGTGGTAAACAGATGCCTCCTATGCCTAATATGATGATGAATGGTGGCCAGATGCCGAATATGCCTAATATGATGAAGAGTGGTGGCCAGATGCCTAATATGCCTAATATGATGAAGAGTGGTGGCCCGTTGCCGAATATGCCTAATATGATGATGAATGGTCAACATCCTATGCTCATGAAAGGGCCCAACGGAGGAGGGGCCCCCGGTGCCAATGGAGGAAATGGGAAAAAAGGAGGCGGTGGCGGTGGTGCCGGCAACATTCCAGTGCAAATGAACATGGGAGGTGGGAACAACAATGGGAAAAAAGGAGGCGGTGGAGGGAACCCGAATCAAGGTGGCAGTGGAGGTCAAAAGGGGGGTAAGAATGGTGGTGGTCAGCCTCAGGAAGGTAAACAGGGTGGTGGTGGTGGTGGTGGAGGCAACATCATGAATGGTAATGGAGGTAAGAAGGGGGGTCCAATGAATGATGGGTTTCAAGGTATGCCTAATATGATGGCTGGAATGAATGCTGGAGGTGGTAGTGGTGGGGGTCCAGTGACAAATATGCCCATGGGTCATATGGGGCAAATGGGACAGATGAGCAATGTTCCAATGGGTCAGATTCCAGCTGTTCAGGGTCTACCAGCTGGTGCCCCACCAACGATGGCTAGTGGCGGTGGGGGAAATCCCGGTGGCTATTTCCAGGGAGGTGGTTCTCAAGCAATGCCCAGTAACCCTTACTACCAGCAACAATTGGCCGCCTCCATGATGAATCAACCGCGTGCTATTTCCGTTGGAAATGATAGGTTTCAACCAATGATGTATGCTAGGCCACCACCAGAAACCAACTACATGCCTCCTTACAATTCATACGGGCAATACCCTTCCTACGGGCAATACCCGCCCCCTGCTCCGCATGATCCCTATACAAGCTACTTCGACGAGGAAAACGCTTCAAGTTGTAATGTGATGTGAAGTATCCTACCCCACCCATGATCCGACTTAGCGGGATAAGTTTAAGGCAACATTTAGCCTTGAAGGTGGAGCATAATAATCCATGGTTGTTTTAAGGCTTTGAGATAGAGTTATAAGACTTGCTTAATCATGATATATGTCATAATATACCAAATCATGATTTATGTCATAATATACAAAATAGAACTAGTTTACATTTTGAACCTTCGTAGTTATATTTTCTTTCTAATTAATCCAAGTTTGAGCTAGTGTTTTGAGCTTTGGGTGGGGATGACCATGGTTAATTTTCTTATAAATATGTTTATATACCTATAAAATGAATTTCAAAATCATGTTTTTTTTAATATATCCAATTTAAATTATCCATATCCTTAATTGTTGTCAATTTCATCTGTCTTGAATGTGAGTTAATGGAGTAGGTTCATGATGTTATCAATATGTCTTTAGCTTTACATCTAAATGAGATATGTTGATAAACAAAGGCTCGTGGTTTATGACCTGTGAATTATCAATTATCATGTTGTGCATCATATTATTAGGCACCAATAACATTGTAGGTCCCCAACTAATTGCTATTTATAACGCATACATTCTGATTTAATTATCGATTTGATATGATACATTATCATGTTAGATTTAATCTCTTCTACTTATATTGTCCAAGGCTTGTAGTTTAATTTTCGAAAATGACACAAATACATAACATGACGTAAATATGACATTCTGACATGAATGTATCATTGAAATTTACTTCGATATAAAAGTTTAGTTACATAGTTACGCAAATGACATAAATATGTCAAGACTATAATAAAATACTTGTATTACTTTCGTGAACTAATTTGCAACAACATAATTAGCAAACTTAAACCATAACATATTTATATTATTTGAGACCAAATCGATAAGTATAACGGTAAGTAAACATAGTAGTCCGTAACTCTGAAATAGTGATGGTTATAGTTGATGTGGGAGCAAACAGGGCATAAAAGAGAGAATCTAACGGCGCTGACAATTGACACGAAATATTAGCTGAGCATGGTTTAGTCAAAATCAAGACTGACCCATTTTTTGTCAAATCACTCACTCACTCTTCTTCTACTATCAAAACACTGACACATCACATGATCATCATAATCATAATTCATACACAATTTACACATACATACATACATCATACATCATACATTTACTCTTCTACTACATACATACATACATATACACTGATACACATACTGACATACATACGGATATTCACTTACCCTCCCCGGACCCGCAATAGTATTTCATCCAATCACAACATCAGGATTGGTATATTTTCAGAACTATTTAAATTGTCCGATCCACCGAATTAATAGTCCTTCGCTCTCAAATTCTAAGACCGGTTTAACTTTTCACATTTCACATTTATTTTCTAATTTTGTTATTCAAGTAAATTTAAAAAAATCTCACGTTACTATATTATATTTATCAACTACTGTACTAAAAATTCTATATTAAAATTTATAAAGTTTAACCCAAAACTTGAAATAGACCTTGGAATTCGGATGTGAAGTAATACAGTAAAATTGTTTAGTTTAATGTTAATTATTAAAATAAACTTACAATTTTTTTTGTCTTTTTTTCTTGGATCGCTGTACTATTAAAAAAACTTATAATTTAATTTTAAATTTTCAATTTTGAAATCGAAGATATCCTGAAAGGTGGGATGGCCCTCACAATTACAAATTAAGTCGGAAAGGGCCCTTTGTTGGATTGGAGGCATTAGAAGGAATAAAGAGAGTTGGGTGGATGAATATGGTAGAGTATTTGGGAGCAATATAAGCTGGATTCATGGGGACAGTAAACTGGATAGTTTTGGAATTATAAAGGGAAGTGCACTATATACATTGATTTATGTACAAAGTTGATGATGGCTTTATGTCTAAGGGTACAGTGATAGAGAGAGGGGTATGAAAATGAGTGGGTTGGTGCTAAATCATTAGGAACATGACATAAGTTGATGGCCTTTTCAATTTTGTGCCTTTTACGATTTTGAAGGAAAAATTAAAAAAAAAAGTGGTTTCAGGTTATGGGCCTCTCTGTTTTCTAATTATGAATGCATGCGTGATTGCTACCTATCTTCTGTTTCTTCGCAATTTAATGCACTAATTCGGAAACTCATACCCTTTTCGTCCTATTTATCCATTTTATGTCAATTATTTTCTTAATTATTCACTTTAATCTACTCTTTTTTACATTCATAGTGATATTCGAACGTTTTGGTCATTTTGGGAATCAAAGTCTCATCTGCAAAGTGAGATTTTCGGGCGTTTCAGTTACTTCGGGGTTCAGAGTCCCATTCACAAAGAGAAGTTCAGGTAATATGTTAATTCAAGTCACATTCAGAAAACAAAATTTATTTATTTGGCTTGTAGGCTCCCACTATTTCCTTTAAAATATAATTTCAGTTTCTTACTGTACTACTATTTATAACTTCTATGATTTAAAAAAAAAATCTCAAATCTATGCTCTCATATGAGTTATAAGTATATAATAATGTGCTTGATCAACCTAACTTAAAAATAAATGACAAAGTAATTGAGATCAAATACCTGATAATATTATGGAGAAGTCAATTCGTTCGTAAAGAATTACAGCGTTACTTTTTTCTTAATTTACAATCTACCATATTTAATCACATAATCCTAATATAATTCATATCGAGTATAACTTGTATATGCGAAATACGCTTTATCCAGAAAGGTTCGCACTAAATAGAAGTCGTATTTACAAGTGCACAAAATTTGTCAATTTTCCTCATAATAAGTTGTCGGTAGGATTCTCTCATCCCTTTAAAATGCCCATTTTCGTGCACCATCCTCATCAAGCTCCATTATTTCACATCACCTACTACAAACAATTAAAACATTTATTTTTCATATAGCATTTGTTTTAATTAAATGTCCGTCCATCTCTTAATAATACCATACACACATTTAAAAGTTAAATGGTGTGGTTAAATACCACATTTTATTAATAAGCTACATTTCTCAAGAAGGAATTCGAGAATTCAAAATAAGCAAATTTTTGAAGAAACTATTATTATCGACGAAAGGAAACATTAATTAAAAGTACCTCATGACAAGAAATACAAAGATTTCAAATTCTTATTTTTTAGGAGCGAAGGAATCGGAGAACCTTGTTCCATATAAGATTTTTTAGAAATGCCAAATTTCAAACAAATACTACTTCCCTTTATGAGTTTTGAATATATGATGTTATATTTATTGACAAACTTTTTGTCGCATATATGAAATGTGATGAAACATACTACAGTTTCGACGGACTGGTTGCGGTTCTCTTAAGATTTGTTCTCTTAAGGCTAATGCATTACATGCTTGTATTTCATATAATTTATACAAAATCTACATATGTAATGCATTAGAAAAATCTTAATAGAACAAATTTTAGGAGAACCATAACTTTCTACCAGTTTCGTAATGAAATTATAACAATAAATAATTGTCGAAATAGTTCCCGATAGTAGGACCGAATTGCACTATAGCCCCAATAGTTACACGGTTGCATTATAGTTCTCGAAAGTGGACAAAAGGTTGCACTTTAGTCCCAGGTCATGTTTTCCAATAAAGTTGGGGTCAAAACACGATTTTTAACAATTCGGTCCTACTATCGGGGACTATTTCTTCAACCATTATATTATAGTTTGTCCATTAGTTAGCCCATAATTGTAGACTTTATTGGAAAAGAACCATAAAAAATCGTGTTTTGACCCCATAATTGTTAAAAATTGTGCTTTGACCCCAACTTTATTGGAAAACATGAACTGGGGCTAAAGTGAAACCTTTTGGCCACTCCCGATGACTAAAGTACAATAGTGTAACTATTAAAGTATAATTCGATCTCACTATCAGGGACTATTTCGACAATTTTCTCCCAAATTGAAGAAGGTACAGTTAAAATTTGAGCTACTCCATATGATAGTGGTATGGAACAATGTGAAGGAAACATCGAATTTAACTATTGAACGGCGTAATGATGCCTCATCCGCACGCACACGTTATTCTTTCACCAAAATGGAAGTGCACTACTACTCCTACTTCAATTCTTATTGTCCACATTTTAAGAAGCCCATTTCGTATCCCATATGATTTCATTAAGAATTATTTTAATATATATTTGATTGTTTTTAAAAAAATGTATTTTATTAAGAATTGATGCAAAATTACTGATATATTTTCAAATAAAGGTGTTAAAATGTTACTTTATTAGGAACAAAAAATACTTTATAGGGGTAAAAAGGAGAAAATAGTCTTAAAAGTTCATTGAAAATATAAATAATCAAACATTTAACCAAATTTATAAACAATCAAACATATTGAAATAGAGAGAATATCTAAATTATACAATTAATCTTTAAGCAGAAAGTTATAATTCTATCAAGTTTTCTTCTATTAATTTTTATGTAAATTGTAATTAGTTAATTATATAGGAATTGATTGTGTAATTTATACATTAAAAAAAATTAATAAAAAAATTATTAATAAAACGTAAGTCGTAACCGATCCAAGCATGCCTCAAGGTCCATGAAGTTTGAGTAACGTATATTTGGTGTGAATAAAACAAGTAATTGTCTAGCATAAAATGTAAGGAGTCTCCTTTTCAATAGTAAGGTTGCACGTCCGAACCTGCAATTCTCTCCTCATGGCCTTAATGTTTTAGCTACTTCGGTAATTTCGTTGTTGTAAATTTCACCCTCATACTATGATCGAATTGTATTTTTTAGTCACTTTCAGGAATTAACGTACAATCGTGTAATTATTGCGAATCAAAATATAACTAGATCATATTATTATGGACCAATTCAACAATTTTTTATGCATATATACACGTGACAAAAATTGTATCTGAAAAAAATCGCTAAATTCATTGGGACTAGCGTCTAGCAATTAATCACATTAATTGTTTATCAGTATGTAGATACTAACATACATTTATGGACTACATGATAACCAAGTCCCAGCCAACTTCCAACAGCTTCATATATATTATTCCAGTCATAACTTATAAATTCCGTATCTAGGTGAACATTATTAATTGATGATGAACTAACTTCACTTGGATGGCATAATACTATGTACTATTAGAAGAGCTAAATTTTGAAAATTTTAATATAGAAAATTCTCATTATGAGCTTATAAGAAATAATACTATAATCATCATATATAATCTTCTTGTTAAATTTATTTCAATATATATTTTTAAAATACTATAATCATCATATACAATTCCTAGTTGTACAGGTATGTATGGTATATTTGTGGTACATCGTACACCTATTAGCTAAGCTAAGCTAAGTGAGTTATAATAAGATGGGACAAATATTGAATTGAAAGAATTAAAAAAGAAGAGGAACATATAACAAAGCTGCACATGTGAAGCATAAAATGACATGAATGATGATGAGAAAGTTGTCTAGTAAGTTTGTCCGATCTTGAACGTTGTGATAAATGTACTGTGCTTGTCGTAGTTACAACAATCAATCAACTTGCTTGCATGCTGCAACCCTAGCTACTCCTAAATAAAGCCTAACTTGTACTCACAATTTTTGGAGTTTCTTTTATTTTCTTTGTAAATTGAGGATGATGTGAGTTTCGAACTCAGGACCTTCTGATCATTAGCAAGAGTTTTTTTTACTAGACTATTCGATTAATTTAATTTTTGGGTATCTTTAATTTGTTTTTTAGGGAGTTATATTTAAGTTAATTTTTTTTTAAAGTTATGAATCAGGTATTAATAACAATTTCAAATTGGTGAATGATATTGAGGTCCCCAGCTTTCACTTAAATATCAGATAGGTCTTTCAGTTTTTCGAATTATCAATTTAAATTCATGAGTTTTAATTTAATTATCAAATAGGTCCATTAACATAATATCAATGTCTTATTGACTATAATGCCCTTATTTTTACTGATTTTTTTTTATTTATAAAAATTTAATATTTTTGAAGTGAAAGTCAATTAGTTTCGCGAGCAAAAAACAAATTGAAAACATTGAGGTGTAAAAAAGGGTATTATAGTCAATAAATATTTAATTTTATGTTAAAAAACTTATTTGATAATTAAATTAAAATTCAGGGTCCTAAAATGATAATTCAAAATATACAAAAACCTATTTGACATTTAGATAAAATTGAAAGACCTCAATATCATTCACCCATTTCAAATCCGTTTGTTTGTTCTCGATTTTATACTTTTTGATGTTGAAAAGGTTTTTCTAGTTTTTGACCACTTCTTTATGGTACTAATTGTTGCTCCCTCTGAATTTTGAGATGATGCATTAAGCATAAAGGAATATATTTTAATATATCTATATCTCATCAATCACCATATCATATTATCAGTTTATCACTTAATATCTCCAATCATTTTATCAATTACTATCAATATACATCTATACTATTACTACCAAGGAGTAAATATATAATTCTTACATATGAATTTTTGTTATGATCCTTTTTTTTTTTAATAGACTAGGAAAAAAAACGCCGTTGTCTAGTTTTCTTAAATGCTGATCAAACGGGACCTAACATAACCTATTTTTAGAATAAGTTGAAGAATGAATGATGATAAATTGAATTAATTAATGAGCATAGTAATATTATAAAAATTATAAAGACAGTGATGCAAGTCAAAAAGTGAAATTGGAGGGTTAATTACGAGGTAGTAATACGTTGAAAGCACAAGGTCCGAGGTTATAATAGCAGAATATCACATGATTTTGGTTGGGTAATGTTCGCCACTGCCTCCCCTTCAGCCACCGGGATTACATCGTTTTTTCTTACTACTAATTTTGTCTAATTTTTCTTTGTTTATTATTTATGCTACAAAACTTTTGTTTTTATTCTATTATTCAACAACCTCTTTGGAAGTTGAACCTCAAATACAATCATTATGTTTTCACAATGGGGTATTTCTTTCCACAAAACTAGATTTGGAGTATTATATAAATGATACGTTTATTTAAAATGCATGCCCGTTTGATTAGTCTATCGTCTAATAGAGGAGGTGAATTCAGGATGTACCTTTAGTGACTCGAAACTCCACCACAAGAGTGTCCAGAGAGGCTGGATAACCACCCACAAGCAGATCCTTTCTTGAAATATTTTCATACAATCTTAATAAAAGTAATACTAGCATCTTAAAAATAATTTATATTGAGTCGTGGAGTATCGTAAAATGAGACACAACATAAGTCTAGAGGTCGTAGACGTGATGTAAATGGGTGACGATCCATCGACCATTAAATTGGTTCGACATCACCATTAAAGGTCTGGATGTCTGCTTCACCAATTAATAGTCATCATTAGTATTATTATTATTAGTTTCAGTGTACTTGTATTAAGGAGCGTGTGCCATTATTAGTGACGTGAAGTTGATTGTTGTGGTAAAAATTACTTAAGTAATCATAATATAATAAAACAATTACGGTTCTTCGATATTTCTAATCTAGACAATAAATATCACTAAAATATTTATCATTAGATATATCTCAACTGATCGGATAGAAAACTAAAAATAGCTTTCCTTTAACAAATTTTATAAAAGATTTGCTTATTATGAGAATTAAACCCGTACCCTTTATGTTTAATAATTAACAATCTAATTTTATATGAATTGAAATATGTTAGAGGAGATAGCACTACATATGAAGGATGACTTATATATGGGTGCCTGGGTGGGACCATTTGGAAGTGTATGTATATCCATATTCCATAATATTACCAATAGAAGATAAACAAACACAAGTACTACACAATAAGATTAGGTTTATGTCAATTTAAAGCCCAACTAGTGCCGCACTATATTCAGATATTTCTCACCATGGATGCCAAAAATATCTTGTCAACTTCAACTCACACTCACACTCACTTTTTCATTTCTATTTTTATTTTAATTTTCTCGAAGAAATGTTATCATCAATTTTTTGTGCAACTTTTTTGTTTCGTTAGAACTCTTCAAATCAAGCTTTCTATAAGTTTTGGGACTTAATTTAGAGTTGGATCATACATTGGGTTGGAGTTGTAAAAGAGGCCCATGGACCTGGGATTAGTAAGTGGTCTGGCCCCAACAACTACTGAGACTCTGAGATACATACTTGGCCGGTTGCCGTAATATATTTGGGCCATAGAACTAACAATCCGAAAGCTCAAGAAAGCCTGTTATTATAGAATCGAACAACCTGACGATAAAGGCTCTTACTAATGACTCGTAGGTCGTGCTTTGAAACTCAGGTCATCGCTTATTATAAAAAAGAAAAGAAAAATATAATGTTATTATCTTAATGAAAGATAGCATATCTATTGAATGATTCGATGAAACCGAGACTTAGAGCAGTTGCAACAGATTACTCCAGAAAATTTTATAAAATCAATTTCGTATACTACTTTATCAAAATAAGGTGTTACTTTTAACTTTTACACAAATTCAGATTCCATTTTATCAATTACGTAACTTAAATCTTTGAATGTACTACAGAATAAAATAAGTGGTTTGAGACATTTTTGATGCGAAAGATCTTAGTCCCCCAAAATTTGCATTGAAAGTAGTTGATGATGTTGGAAGCTTGTTGGTGAATCGTCCTTTTCTATCAATGGGGTTTCATTGTTGCACCTCTTTTTAGCCCGAGCGAGCTAGTATATATTGTTTTTTTGCAACCAGTTCATAACGGAAATTACTGGTTCACATTCAAAAACTTCCATAATGATATCTCTTTGTGGAACTCCAAAAATTATTAGTGTACTTAACTTCAAAATCTTTATGTAACCAAGTTTCTCTAAACGTACACAAGTAGTTTACATGTAGAATGCATAATTTTCCTACACTAGTTAGTAAAGTATATCAAATTTTATAAAATTTATGAGGCATGCATGATGATAGTCATTGTGTAGTATTATTAGTAGTCAGTCTTCTCTTCTACATCTCTTTATTTCACATGAAATTCTTGGGTGCAAAAGCTTCTCTCAACTTCATGTGCCAGTTCCTCCATGCTTAGCTCACATTCAAGTCCTATCTGAACATCATGTAGTCGTTATTAAATCATTATTGAGCGAATGGTATGTGACAAATAGTCGTTTCTAATAGTGTTACTAGCTTGTAGTTTAGTCATCAATAGTAATATCATTGGTATTTATTAGTCCCTGAAAGTGATAAAAGGTTGCCGATTAGTCTCATGTTAACTATTACGATAACTTTTCAAATCGTAACTCGTTGAAAGGTTAAATTCTATTGTAACAGTACCACTATTGGAGACTAAATTGCAACTTAGTGGCAATAGTGGAGACTATTTCTACAATTTGCTCAAGCTTTACTGATCAATGTCCAGCTTATTAAAAGGTCACATTTGATCATACTTGTTTTACAATATCTTTTCGATCACACATGTTAGGAAAAGTATCAAAAGAAGTCATTTTGCAATAACATGTATGATTGAATATGATGTCAACGGTATAATAAACATGTATGGTTGAATGTACTTTTTATATTGTACCTTAACCACAAAGGAGTATAGAACATAACCATCCATGCTACCAATGTTCAACTGAAGGATCTCAAAAGACAATCTCTCCAAGACATATATGATCTTCAAAAGTTGACCAGGAATTCTTCTTGAGATAGTGCTTAAGATGACATTGGAACCAGATATCTTTGCTTGGACATCAGCCATTTGAGACTTACAACAACCTACCACTTCTTCCAACTTATTATTATTACTCTCCTCACCAAATTGTGTTGGAATTTGGCTAAGACAAGGACTAGGGCTCAAATTGGTCTTCCTCTTCTTTTTTGACTCAAGGGATTGATGAACTTGTTGTAATTCCTTTATAAATTCTATTACACCCTCAATGATTGATGCTTGATCACCCTTCATTTTGATCAAGTCACAATTATATAACAAAAAATTAATAGATTATATATTAAAAAATTGTGCATTATTCTAATATAAATGACTAGAAATAACGACCAGACCAAATACGCATTATTATTTCACTAAGTAGTATCGATCATGTGAATACTTCGTCTCCATTCAACCTCTATAGGATCATTCCTTCTGTTAAACCTATAAACTAATAATTTATTAGGAGGTTTGGCTATTAACTTAACTCTAAATTTATACTAATTTTTTAATTAAAATCTTGCAATAATAATGTTTAACATATGCTTAACTACTAATTGAATATATAAGTATTTTAATAATGTAATAAATTAATTAGATTATGACCATGTGTTTGGAGAAACTCTTAATTACATATCTAATATCTTGAACAATTTATAGTCTTGCTGTTCGCAAACACCATATAATTAATTCAACTACTAATTATGTGATCATACAAATCAAAATAATATTCAATATTATCAATTAGGGTGGAAATTAAACCCTAAAAAGTTATATATCCCATAACAAGCAAAAAACGACTAAATTTTGATATATTTGATTTCTAATAGTTGTTGCTTTCATGCATATATGCAACTATGCAAGTATATATAATAAAACTGTAGGAAAAAAAATTACTATGAAATTACCCTGTTGAAATAGAAAGATGGAGTAAGGGAACGTAAAAGGTTGAGATGTTCATTCATTTGCCTTCTTCTTTTTCTCTCCACCCCTATATGAGACATCTTCTTCAATTTCTCCTTCTTGTCTTGATCACTTTCTATAATCAAACTAGTAATAATTAACTACAACAATTTGTATGTATGTTTATATTATATGTAAGCTATTTGTCTATTTGAGTGTTTATAGTGAAGCAATAAAGGCAGGATTTGAGAAGGAAAAAACCAACACGGAATAGGTGGGGGATAATGTATCTAAGTTTCCAATGCAACTAGTAGCTATATATCATAATGTTATCATCATTTAATGCAACATGTTCCATTCTCGTGAAGTTAATTATATGTTAGAATGTAGGTAAGTTGTCTATGTGTTATTACGGCTCATATATCATAGTTTATATATGGTCGAGAAAATTGTCTCTATATATATGGTTCTGGAATGGATGGCAAAATTGTCATCTAGTTATCGAAAATCTAAAGGTTACTTGCACATTAATTCTTGAAATCGGACCCGATAAAAGTTGTGATTTAATGTAAAAATTGAAAGGAGATGTTAAATTAATTGATAATTGTGTTATTGACTTCCACTGATTTCGTTAAATTTTGACAACTTAGTCAGTTTTTGGATTAAGTTGCTATTTTTGTTCACTTTTATTGACTAATTTACAATTTTTGAACTTCCAAGGGCCAAATAAATGACAATCTCGACCTACTTTTTCTGTGAGCATTTATACAAATAATAACTCGTTTGTGCTAGGTTAAAGACACATTCGATCCTACATATATTTTCATTCATGTATGTCATCATTCTGCTATATATTGTTAATTAACCCGTGGACCATTTGAACAAACTCTTTTCTACTCCTAATAATCTATAAGAAATAATGAACAAGTTGAATATCATTTCATGCAATACAATGCACGATTATGAATTTCAAACATCCATTACGCAATAATATAACAAGATAATCAAATATATAAATGAGTTAGCAATTTGACGAAATAATGAGCCATGCTTTATTATTTCATGTTGAGATTTCGTTCTTAGCCTAAACTTAAATGTCAAAAAACATTAACTTCGAAAATGATACATTAACCTCTTTGCCGCGTTCTTCATCAACTATATAATCTGTTATATGTTTCAGAAATAATTTGCAATAACCAAAAACATATACAGTAACACAAAAATGGCTTCATTTTCTCATCACATTCTCATCTCTTTGCTTCTTTGCTACATTCTTTTCATTAACCACACTGCTAAATGCGACGACGAACAAGGTAATATAAGAAAAGTTATGGTTCTATTAAATTGTTCTTTTCTTAAGTATAGTAACAATTAATCTTAATAATACAAGTGTTTTCGATTGAGTACTATTCTATTATCTACAACGCGTCTGGTCAAGAGGGGTCGATCTTCCTCATGTTGATAGATTAATTAAACCTTCCTTCTCAATAAAAAACGGTTTACTTATTAAGTTTCTTGGGATTCGTGATTCGGTTATGATTCGACATATCATCAAGTCAAAGAATTTCAAAATATTACTAGAATTTATGTGATACCTTATGTTACATCTTGTTAATATTGTGACATAAATTTCTCTGCTCTCAAAAGTTAATGATAAAAAATAAAACACGTGTCATGATCTTAACAGAATGTAATAAAGACGTGTAACACACGATCCAGGTTCTTTATCTATTTGATCTTTTTACAGAGATCGATGATGACAATGATCGAGATGACGAGATGGACGAGGATGACAACCTTTTCCAGGGAATCAACAGTTTCAGGGCAGCCTTAAAACTAACTCCTCTGGTAGAGAACGAAAAGGCAGAGTGCCTTGCTGATAAAATTGCAGACAGGTTCGACAATCAGCTCTGCCCCCCCTCTGCCATAGGCGTCGTGGGTGCTTACACGCCAGCCTCCCCCGAGTTCTCTAGCTACAACGGATTCCTGAGAGAATGTGGCTTAGATATCACCACAACAAGGGCTGGCATAATACTGCCTTCTTGTGTACCTAATCTTGAAAAAACACGCGTCGTGTCCAACTATACGATGTCTCAGTACTCGGTGTACATCAAGGACACAAAATATACAGGAATTGGAATCGGCACAGAGGATAATTGGGTTGTGGTTGTTTTAACAACAAACACAGCAGAAGGAAGCTTCATGGTTGCTAGTAGTATTGGCACTGGTGTTTATAGTCAAGCTTCTCATCAACTTGTTCCAATTTTCTCCTATTTAATGCTGCTAGTTACTGGACTCTTTGTTTTACTTCATTGAATTCAGTGATTTCATTTTGTGTTGAGTAAATCTTAGAGTGAAATCAGTGTGCATCATGTTGTAGTTCTTTGTCTGTCAACATATATATTTGAGTGATTTTGCTTGATTAATGAGATAAGACGTGATTAAGTTTGTAAGCGATGATAAATATGTGTACTTATATAACATACTGGGCCGGGCCACCTTCTTTTCCAACTAAGTTATGCCTCGGAATGGAGGCGGGGTTATGAAGGTGTTCAGCTTTCTTATGTTACACATGACAATCGTACCATAAAGATATTTATTTTTTAACAAATTGTATATCAATTTAAATATTAGTTTCTTTCTTATATGTCCTTGTTCTGATATTACAATATTCGATTATATATATTTGTCTGCACTACTAATTTTTAAAAGTCTTGAACTTTAGTGATCATTAGGTGTAATAGATCAAAGAGTTTCAGGTTGTGATGATTGATGAAGGTGCTTGATCAAGTCCGTTAATTAGGGAAAATGAACCAGGCCGGGCAATCTGAATAGGGTCAACGAGCCGAGCCAGTTTAAGTTATCCGATACTAGAACAATGGACGTTAGCAAAAAACTACTCCTACAGGCTACAAACATATGTTGAGGTAAGCTCGTTTGAGAATCCACCTACTCGTTGTATTTAGTTTTTTTTCTTTTTTATAGTCGTTTTATTTAGTTTGGTCTATCTACAAATCATTAATTTTTTAACAAATGAAACTTTTTTATTGGATAATCATAATTCCTCTCAAAAATCAAAATTCTTGATAAATGGAGGGACAATATAACCAATATAATAACTCAAGATTAGCGTTTATATGTGAGTGTCTCAGATTAAAAATTAAGGAGAGTTTAATTTACCTATATATGTAATATAGAAAGAGAGAAATTGATGTTGTCAAAATGAAGCCCTATGTATGTTCCTCAATTTGAAGTCTCCTGTTTTATATTTGAAGTAACTACTCTAAATTCAGTTTTATATATGATACTCTCTCCGTCCCTAAAACATTGTCATATTTTGATTTTTGTTGGTCAATAAAACACGATTTAAAACGTAAATCTTTATTATTTTACATGCGAACAAATTATAATAAATTGATATTTCAAAAATATATATTGAGACGAATCCAACAAGGTCCCACAAGACTATATTATTTCTTATCGTTTAATGGGATTTCATGGTCAAATTTTGTAATGTTTAATCAACAAAAATCAAAATATGACAATCTTTTAGGGACGGAAGGAATATTATTTTTTATATCTTTAATATACATGTAAATATAAAATACATTAATAAATTACAAACATATATGTTTAAATTATTATCCTCATGTTAAAATTGAATATAATTAATCTTTCCTTTAAAGTTCATATATATGTTACACAATATTAATAATGTTATATCAAGTATATAATAAGTTAATTGTGAATTAGAACAAAGTCACACATGGTGAATTATGCACAAACGACTAATATACTTTATAAGTCAGTAAGGATTACTGACACATTCAATCATATATGTTTTAAATTCAACATTCGGTTTTATATATTTCAAAATGCTATTTTCGATCATGTTTCAAAAAATATCTCATTACTTATTTCGTTATATTAACTCCAATTAATAGCTATTCCATTTAATTCCAAATTTATGATGGTACCTTCTTCATTTCAAGAAGTGTGAGTAATAATTTCTTTTCGATTATGAACGTGAACCAAACATATTTTGTGAACTTCCATTAAGTTGGAGTCAAAGTAATGAATGAAATTAGTGAATAGTAGAGGCACCGACTCATTTGCCATGTCTACTCACCAGTCACCATTTTGGACTAATAAGTTTGGGTTTGAAAGCTTGAATGAAAATTAAACACTAATAATAATATCTCATAAAATCTTTTATGTGTGCGTGGTCATATATAGCATCCCACATGTTCCAATAAAACGAAGCAACCAACAAACATGTATATCTACTTGTGGTTGCTGTGGTCAAATATGTGGTGAATTATGCTTTGACTTTTCTCAACATATCATGTTATAAAGAAAAAGTTCTATTATTTGGGTTCGAGCCACACGTATGAATAGATAGAGCATATATACTTCGTACTTTAAGTTGGTACTATTTTAAAATTAATTAATATATATTAGGCGCTTAATTCTCTAAATTATTAATACACTATTTTCACTGAGATTATGATAAGATTATTGTTTTATGATGACATATATTTATTTTTTAAACATTAATTAGCTTTTAGATTATTGCTCTAGTATATGTTACTCCCTCCGTCCCTAAAAGATTGTCACATTTTGACTTTTGGTGGTCAACAAAACATGATTTAAAACATAAATATCTATTGTTCTACATGAGAAAAAATTATAAAAAGTTAATATTTCAAAAATATATATTGAGATGAATCTAACAAGGTCCCACAAGACTATATTATTTCTTATCGTTTAATGCGAATTCATGATCAAATTTTGTAATGTTTGACTAGCAAAAGTCAAAATGTGACAATCTTTTAGGGACGGAGGGAGTAATTTGGTAGTGATTAATGAAGTCATTACCTCCAAAATATCTTGAGAATGTAGATTATTGATTATTAGCCATACGTCATCTTGGAAGATCACTCGAAGCTAGAGATTTTCATAATTGGATCGAGTAATAAATTGGTGCTCATCGAATTTGAATGCATCTATGACCACTATTTGTTGTGCAATAATGGACCATGATGATGCATCAATATCCATGTATATATGGTCAGTATTTGCACCCCAATTTTATTTATATTTATGATAACTAAATGTAACTTACTTGGGTTGCAATTTCACCCGTACCTTTTTTTTTTTTTTTTTGTAAATTAGCGATGAGGTGAGTTTCGAACCAAGACTTCTGGTCACTAGCAAGAACTTAGCTTTCACAGTTCACCCATACCTTCTTGGGTTATATATTTCTGAAACAACCTCCACGTTTTGGCCTAGAGGTATTAAGATTGGACTTGTATCACTATATGTCGATTATTATCTCGTTTAATCTAGACGTGATTCGTTATTATATCATTTTAGTAATAAATATTAGAAATAACGAATACATAGAGTTTAGTGATACATAAATTCCTAATTAACGAGTAGTATAATTTAACGGGGGAGTAGATGTTTCACCGGAAAAGTATGAAATAATATAAGACTTTTGATTTCTTGCAAGAATTGAACAACCAGATACCTTTTATTAGTAAAAGCTCTTACCATTAGAAATTGAGAGATGTTGATGATGACTTGTGGAGAAAATTGCCAAAATGGTCCCAGTAAATATGTGCAAGTTGCACTTTGGTCCCCGATTATATTGGGGCTGCGGAAATGGTCCCTGATATTGGTAAAAAAGTAGCATTTTGGTCCCTAACCGTTACTTTTAAACGGAAAAGAGTTAGTTTGGGGCAAAAATGTAAGATCAACACAGTTAAGCCCTAAAAATGATATTATAACTAATAATGGGGCAAAAATAGAAAGTTAACAACTACTCCCTCCGTTCTCTTTTACTTGTCGTTCTAGCCTCAAATTTTTGTTTCTAAATAGTTGTCGTTTTAGCTTAATTAATTACAAATTTATATTTTCAATGTACTTTTTAATTACTTTTTACTTTGAATTTATCAAACAACCAATTATATAGTGTAGACACAAATTACTTGTTACCTTTCTATTTTTGTGTAACGCCCCGCCCCGGAACACCGGGTCGGAACATTATTTTGATTTGATGGACTGGCCTCACAAACCATCACGGGTCTTTCCAGCACGTTTTGTCCTCACTCACGTGCTCACCAGGACACTTCCCAGTGGGTCACCCATCCTAGAATTACCCCAGGTCAAGCACGCTTAACTTTGGAGTTCTTCTGAGTTGGGCTACCGAAAAGAAGATGCATCTTGATGGTATGAGTAGTACCAATCAAATCATATCAAACATATCACATCACCCACTTTGGGCCAGGTATTACAATCTCCCCCACTTAAACACTAAACGTCCTCGTTGAGCCCATTCACATCCACACCCACGTCCACATCCAGGACCATACCATCCGTGTGAGACTCATCTCACTATTCCGGACGGCTCGGCTCTTATACCATTTGTAACGCCTCGCCCCGGAACACCGGGTCGGAACATTATTTTGATTTGATGGACTGGCCTCACAAACCATCACGGGTCTTTCCAACACGTTTTGTCCTCACTCACGTGCTCACCAGGACACTTCCCAGTGGGTCACCCATCCTAGAATTACCCCAGGTCAAGCACGCTTAACTTTCGAGTTCTTCTGAGTTGGGCTACCGAAAAGAAGATGCATCTTGATGGTATGAGTAGTATCAATCAAATCATATCAAACATATCACATCACCCACTTTGGGCCAGATATTACATTTTGCCCCATAATTAATTAGTTATAATCGCATTTTTAGGGCTTAACTGTGCTGATCTTACATTTCTGCCCCAACCTGAATCTTTTCCGTTTAAAAGTAACGGTTAGGGACCAAAACGCTACTTTTTTACCAATATCAGGGACCATTTACGCAGCCCCAATATAATCGGGGACCAAAGTGCAACTTGCACATATTTACTGGGACCATTTTGGCAATTTTCTCATGACTTGTGTGGATGTTGGATTATAAAACAAAAATGACCGAATTAAATGAAAACAAAGGCAGTATTGGATTCGCATATTAGTGAGTACGGAGTAATATATATCCACTTAAAATTGTAATATGTGAGCCATGCATACATAAAGGCAAAACGCAAATCATGATGTTGACTTCTCGATGGATACTTGAGCATGCATGCATTTCCCAATTAAATATTATATTTCCGATGTCCTTAAATGATTGATACATTTTGACTTTTATGGTTAAACTGTAAAAGTTTTGATTCGGAATTCTCATTAAATGATAAGAAATAAAGTTGTCATCATGTGGCTTGTTTGATTCGTCTCAACATATATTTTTGAAATATCAAACATTTTATAATTTTTTGCATGTAGAATAAGAAATATTTATGATTTAAATCGTGTTTTGTCGTTGATCATGAAAGTCAAAATGTAGCAATTATTTAGGGATGGAGGGAGTAATCGCTAGTGTTGATATATATAATGGGTCATTTATTTATGCATAAACGTTTTGTGGTAGCCAACAAAAGCTTCCATCAACCAATTTGGGAAATTTAAGCATAATTCAACCATATTTGTTAGTGGACAACTGTTGCTTAATATATATATATGATGAAAGTTGGTGATGCTCTCTATTTCGATATATTAATATATGATGCATTTTGTTTTATTTTGATTATTTGAAATTATAAAATCTAAAGTTACAATGTCATCAAACAAAAGTATAAACACCATCTAGTTTACATGTTTGAACAAGCTTGACATTTTAATAAAATAGAAAAGGATGACAAATAATTAAGGAGTAGTTTTTAATTATGCTATCTGCATTTTGAGGAATTAATTAAATGCATACGTACGTGAACTCTAGAAGGCTTACAATATTGTGATTAATGTACGATCACAGCATGCATATCCCTCCATAATTGTGATAAGTGATAAAGGGAATAATTGGAGTGGGGTTGTCTCAATATCGTTTTTTCGAATCGTATGAAAGAAAGATATATTGCTAAAATATTATATTATCCGTTTCTGATATTGTATTTCGTTTGTCTTCTCCCTTACAAAACTACTATATAATATGATGAGTGGCGCATATAAAATTGAAGGTGCATTAATTAGAGTGGAAATCGTTTTTGACAGTATAGGTATTAGTATGTGAAATTGTAATAAGGAAGAAACTGGAGAGTTAATTTAATGGAATGAATTTTTTTTTGGTGAGTGGCGTATGATAGGTCGAATCTTTAGAATGACGACTGGTATTTATGAGAGACATTGGTTGTGTGAAAAATGACTAATTTGTCACCTATTATTATTATTGCTACTAAGAAAATTTATATTAGTATCCTAAATTACATACGAACATAACATTTTTTAATTAAAAACTTGAATTAGATGTTACTAATTTTTGGAGTTATCGACAATTATTAAAAGACTCACTTTGAAATGTTTTCCTCTCATGTGTTGTACACGATTAGGGCAAGAAATAAATACGTATGGTCTCAAAACACGTGTAGTCACTTACCAATTAATTAGTTACTAAATTAATAAATTAGGTAACTATATAGTGCTTGAATAAAACAGAAGAGAAAAGAGCATATAGACAATAATGAGGAGAAAAGTATATTAAAGCAGTTAGTTTCTCTCTTTTTTTCGTAAAAATATTAATTATTTGGTTGTGAGCTCATTTCTTTTCCCTATGTGTTATCCATTATGCATGTTTCTTAGTTAGGAAGTATGCATAAACGATTGCATTCGTCTTTTTCTTGTTAAGGAATTTATTATAAATGAGGCTTTTTTTGGTACATGGATAAGAATGTTGAGTAAATTCTAAAATATTCATAATAATACTCAGCATTGATTACGTAGAAGCATGTATGCAAGTCATGCATGTCAAATCACCTTAAAAAACTACGTACTTCAGAGTCCGGATTCGGTGCATCAATAATTCGGTGCACCCGGTGCATCAGGTACCCATTTAAAGGTTTAATGTGGGTACTGTACCCACTTGAAACTTCATCATTGGTACTTGTACCCAAATTGTACTATAACAGTGGTACAATACCACATATTTATTTTGGATTGATAAATATGTGGTATTGTACCATTGTTATAGTACAATTTGGGTACAAGTACCAATGATGAAGTTTCAAGTGGGTACAGTACCCACGTGAAACCTTTAAATGGGTACCTGATGCACCTGATGCATGAAAGTATTGATGCACCCAATCTTTTCACGTACTTCATGCACAAGTAATTGGCTAAGAAATTACAATAGGAGTATATTTTAATGAAATAGGAGTATATTTTAATGAAGAAATCGAAAAATAATTGTAAATTAGTTTTTAAAATTGAACAAAAGTTGTAATTAGGCAAAAATCTGATGATGTTGTTAAACTTAACGCAATTTGTACAATTGACTTCCACTAAAGATTCCGTTAAATTTTAACAACATAATCAATTTTTTGATTAAATTGCAACTTTTATAATTTTGTCCAATTTCATACTCAACCTAATTTTTAAAATCATTTTGAAAATTTACTCATATTCACTAATTAATCGAAACAAATTTCTTCAATATACTCTTCCAAAGATACTCAAAGATACTCATATTGGCTAATTAATCGAAACAATTTCGGTAACTTACTCCATATCAATTTTTTAATACAAATTACCTATTAACTTTTCTATGTCTCTATTATTAGACAAATCGTGTAACATATGAGAAAAAAGGTGTGGCCAATATATATGAGCACGTTTGACTTAGTCCATCTCATATTCCTATCCATATACAATCCAAATGTCGATCTCAAAGATTTTGATGATATGACATTACATGGATGTATATATCATGATTCTATATATATTTAATATTATTACTGGTGAAGCTCTAATGGAATCAATACAACATATGTGAACTGATTGTTAAAGATGCACATTCAATATCGGAAGTTGATGTCCTCCCGAGTCAATATATATGATCTTAGGCTATACTCTCTATTGTCAATTGGTTGTAGAGTGGAACCCTATAGACTTTTAACATGATATCAGAGTCAGACCCGAGTTAATGAGGCACGTGTAAGCCTGCCGATGTTGTTCCAGCAAGTAATTCCGGCGAGGAAAATTCCTCTGACGATTGGATTACACGTGAGGGGAAGTGTTAAGATGCACATCTCACAGCGGAAATTGATGTCTTCCCGGGTCAATATATAAAATTATAGACTACTCCCTCTATTGTCAATTAATTTTAGAGTGGAACCCATGAACTCTGCTGAACAGTGTTGATATTCTTTCAACTTCTAAAAGATTACACTATATTGTATATAAAGGAAATTTCTTCTCTTTTGAATTTTAGTTCTATTGTCAAATTTCCATGATTAATAAAGTCTTGTACAAAATGATTGTAGGATTAGAAATTTTCCCTTTTCAAAGATGAATCCATATTGGATTGCTTTCACTTATGAATGTCTGTGAGGGGGAGGTTACATTAACATACCTTTCCTTTCTTTTCTTATCATGCACATACAAGAAATATTTTTAGTCGCCTATCTAGCGAGTTAATTGTAACAGTTATCCATTAAATATAAATATTACATTTTTATTTTAGCAGGTGATACTGTTATCGTAGTAATATCTGATAGTGTACGCTCAGTTCGTATTTACTTTTTTTTTTTTACTTTTTGCTGCTAAAGTGAAATTTGTGGAAATTTGGCGTAACATTTTGATGTTTTCATTCCCAGCAAAGTTGATTAAGACAACCATTCTTAAAAAGTGATTAACAAACATTAAGACAACTATATACAAGACAATATAGGTTGGAAGATATGTAGTTGGAATTTGAAAGACAAAACTATCTACAGACAATATTTCTACTTCGACCATGTTATTTGGTCGTAGACAATGTCCCTTCAGTTTGACATTTATTCCTCGTGCAAGTTTTATTATTTGACTTTATATCCCTAACAACATATTTATGATCGTTACTTGTTAAATATGTATTTTATATAACTTTATCTACACTTCGCAAAAGTCTCATTTGTTTGCAAAATAAATGTTTAGGATGGATCTTCAACACTAACGTTAATTCAGCTCAGAATCTGCGATGACGTAAGTTGAAATTGAAATAGAAATAGAAATAGAAATCCTGAGAGTATATAGTACTCCCTCCGTCCCTAAAATATTGTCATATTTTGACTTTTGGTGGTCAACAAAATACGATTTAAAACATAACTGTAAAATTGATAATTGTGAATCAAACCGTATCCATCCACGAGGATATATGACTTATGAAAGTTGATGACGCCAATTCCTTTTCTTATAGAACATTGCAAGATTCATACGAGCAATGGAACATATTTATCGAAGACATGTTAAATTTTATGTGTGACAGTTTAGATATTTCTTATTTCGATCATGCATGACATAGACTTATCATAAAAATACATTCGAAAGTATCACATAAAAATGTATAATCGTTATTGATTTAAGTAACAAATTTGTACAAGTTTTCATTCCAGAAAACAAAAGTATTAATTGCTTGGAACTTCTCTAAAAACTTGCATGGAAACCACTAGAAAACCAACCAAGCAAACATATTCAAAGAAGAAAAATTAAAAAAGCTTTAAGATGTTGCCACACACAATTGCTTCCTCCAAAAACAAGAGTTTTTATTCCCATGCTGATTTTGATTGCATCTGCTTAGCCTTTGGATATTTTCTGTGATGATTTCACCCTCAGCCTCCATGTCTTCATTCATGTCTCCTTCATTTTCTTCATAATCGTCACTCGTTTGTTCATTATACTCGTCTTCATGGTCGTTTTCACGTTCATTCATCTCAATTGCATCGTTTTCGTTGTCCTCATTGGTCATTTCGTCATTAAAAAAGCTGAGAATGAGACGTCCATTGCTTCTTTCAGCTTGTAGATAAGTGTTTCTTGATGGTCTTTCACAGGCTTCGATTATGAGTCTACCATCTTCGCGGTAAGGCCTAATGTGAACCGACTTTGGACCCCTCATCGTTGTCAATGGAGGTGGAAAGCTGTGGTGTGCTTTGCTTCTCCTTGATTTCAATTGTGTTGGAAGCTTTTGATGATCTTCAACACTTGGTGGTGATCTTACAATATTGGGAGAGTTTTCGGACAAATTGAGAGATAGAATGCTGATATCCATTGAATCACAACCTGTTTCACTTCCAAGATTTTCAGTGCAAAGTTCCAAGCTCTTCTGGCTGAGTCTTGGTGAGCTTTTAGTTGAAGGATGGATGTAAGATGAGCTTTGTTTTTGGGTTGTTTTTTTTGGGATGTATGGAACATTTGATAGATTTTGAATGAAATTCCAACCACTAGATTCATCACTTTGAGGTTTGTATTTGGTTTCTTGAACATGTTTTTTCTCTTTGGCTTCTTGAATATAGTAAGTTTCTTTGGTTTCTTGAGTATGGTATTTTTCTTTGGTTTCAAAAGCAACCATGCAGCTAGCTAGCCTCAGTTTTAGAGTAGTTGCCTCAACTAATTGAGACTCAAAATATGAGTGAAGACCTTGGTACACTATCGTTGACATGATTATATATCGATCCGATAAAAATCGAAGGTTTTTGTATGTGATCTTGTGACGATGAATGATTCTGGTTATCAAATGATTAAACAATCGGGAGCAATTTACTTACGATACTTAGTTGATAGGTTGAGAAGAGGGAGGGGTGGGTGGGGGGCAGGGGATGAAAGCAGAGGAAATTGAATGAGAAATGAGGGGGTGGAAGGGTGTGAATTTGTAGTGTTCAAAAAGTGAGGGGGGCTATAGCTTTTGGGGTATGAGAGGACCTTTATGCTCCACTTGGATGCATAACTGTAAAATCTGCCACAAACATGAAAAAGTTTTTTATAGACAATCAAATTAATTGAACTTGAGTATATTCTTTGTATTATTAAATAATTGACATATGGTCATTGTGTGATTTCCTTTTGTATCTGCAAAATAATCTAATTCCCACCCATATAATATATAAAATATAGATACTAATTTCATATAAACTTTTCTCTTAATGGAGGTAGTGTATATTTGTTTTAAAAATTTTATTATATAAGGTCAAATAATTATAATTAGTTATTAAGTTCTTTTTTGAGCTAATAAATGGAGGAAAAACAAGGAAGCAACAAATATTTTTAACAAGGTGCGTACATCTATTGATGTATTTGGTTGACGACTTCTTTTTTGGAAATGTAGAAAATAAAGATAGCTTTAGAACGATTATTGTCTGTTTTGGGTCCAAAATTCAAATCATAAAACTCCTAACTGTTCATTGTTCAAGGAAGAAAAAAAAGAAGCACACATTCTTTGAAATTTCGAATATAGTGCAAATTTAATGGCAAACAAATAAGGTAATTGTTATTATGCTTCATGATTATGCTTTCTCCAAGTAAGAAATTTCAAGAATGGCATACACATTGCTTGCTTTTTTTTTTCTTTTTTTCTTTTTTTTGTAAATTAGCGATGAGGTGAGATTCGAACCGAGGACCTTCTAGTCATTAGCGAGAGCCTTTTCCACTAGACTATTCAAGTATCTCTACATACACATTGCTTGCTAAGTGGTAAAACGACTGGGATGAAAACACACAACATAGAAGTTTCAGATTTTCGTGAGGACAAATAATTTGTTCAAATATTGCAAGGATTGCATCTGGGTTTATTGGTAGAAATCTATAATATTATTAAATTTTTTTCTGTTAAGATTCTCCAATGACTATCATGAAAATTTATAAATTAAAAAAATATTAATACAAGCGCAACCGATCCGAATTCACTGTTCTTTTCCTTAACAGATTGTTACTAAAGCATATCGCTCGATTTATCGACCGCTCAAAATAAAAGAATCTGATCTCTATCATAAATGGGGGGATCATGAGCAAAAATGACATATTACATATATTATCGATGTATTGTGTGTTGTTGACTTAGCTCTTGAAAGGGCACAATCAATATAGTAGTCGTATAATAGTGATTTGTAACTTATAATCATGTGCATCAAATGAAATTGTACGGACATGACAAGAAAGATACATGTAAGAACTTTTATGAAGATGCTGAGTACTCAAATTTAAGTATTAATGAAATCATCATCCACTAATGAAAAAAATTATGTGATGTCTCTTCACGAATCCAACGGTCTAAAGTTCCTAAGATAAATATATTTTCCAAAATGTGAAGGTCATATGAGTAGAAACACATAGTACATTCTTGAAAAAATGCTAGTGTATATAATGAAGGAAATACAAAAAAGGGAATCTGGTAATCAATTAATATTCATATATAATAGAAATAGTACAATGTTGTCTGAGATTATTAACTTTTGGAAGCTTTATATGTACAATGTATGAACTGTTATTGATCTTCGAACAATCTGTCGTGATGCTTTTGCTATGAAGATTTTATAGTACTGATATACCAGGTTCGAAAATTGTAAAGATCTATCTATTATTCTTCAAATGCTTGTTTGGTAGCTACTACATAATTGTTCATACCATTATTATCTAGCAATAGTGTATTTAGAAGTTATGTGCGGTCGTCGCTGAATGGGTAAGTGACCAAACTATGCCATGGACTATGTAATGTACTTTATCTGCCCTTGTGTGATTCGTCTTGCTCTTAAAAGAAGTTACTGAATTTAGAGTTGTATATATCCAATTCAAAATAGTAATGCAATAGACTTCGATGAGAAGATGAAGTTATATATTGTGGACGGACTCATCAGAATACCATACATTCGGACCCCTATTATTATATCTTTTAGTTTGTAATCTACCTCGTTGAAAAATAAATTCGAAATGTAATTATGTAAGACGTAATAAAAATCAATTTGAAGAATGACATACAATTACCATCTAGTTTCTAAAGGGTTGTCTAATGTATTTTATGTGATCGTCAGAATTCACAAACACTGTTGATACTTAAGTTAAATTGCATTTAATTAAATACGTTTCCTATTAAAAAAAATGAAGTGAAATTATCACACGATCGGACTTAGCTTGTAATTAAGCAAAAGTAGAAACTTAAGTATTAGTGAATTTTTTCTAAAAAAACAAGTAGGTAGCCAAAAGGGTTAGTGAAAGTGAAAGTTGATTACCAGAAAAAGAAAGGTGGAGATGCATGTGTTTAGCAAGTGGTTTAAGTAGTGTTTAACCTTGAGATTGCTTAACCTCACATTATGATATCTCTTTCTTCCATTCAATCAATTCAAATATGGTAATGTCATGTGGTCCTACAATAATGTTACCACAAATTATATTACTCTCTAAAAATATCTAATTTCATAACATATATATACTGTATATAAAACTACCTAGCTAGTAGCTACTAGCCTTTAGTAGGTGACTGTAAAAGACTTTCGATATAGATGGTAAAGAGCTTGAGTACTGAGTAACTTAGTTTTTTTGTACGACGTGAATTCGAGTCGTGCAAGAAAATAAAATCTCATGTTAGAACGACAAAGGGACCCTATGATGAAGATATCACCGTTTATGTTGAAGGTAAACACGATCAAGAAAAATAGTACACCTATCATTCAATTGAGAAGAATACTTCTACCCTTTCTATTTGCATAAATTTGTCATTTAAAAAATTTGTTTGGGCAATAGTCACATACACTTTCCCTAGTTTATACTTTAATTTGTTGTTTACCTTAAGTATTTATTCAATTTTAATTAGTTTAACAAGCAAGTTGTAAATCGTTACACGTTAAAGTAAATTAATTCAAATCCAAATGTATTGTTATGAACTTATATATGATGCATAATTTATCCGAATTATGGGGATATAAATTATAATTCTACCACCAGCTAAAGAGGCCGTACTTAGTAGGTTGTCGCACCATTTATAGTCCATAATAATTCATCTATTTATGTTTCCCTTAACTAAATTTTATTCCCCATCGTCAAATATAATAAAGAATATTTAGCGACTTGTTTTATGGAAAGAGATGCTACGCATTATAAAACTTGATTATTATATTGTACTAAATTATGCACACAGATCGATACACTAACAACTCTCACGTACCTTTGTCTTGGAAGTAGAATGAAGTAAGAACGTTTGAACCCGTCGTGCTTCTTTTGTGTGTCTTCATTTGAAATCGTCACAGTAACAATTCCCACGTACCTTTATCTTGGTGGTAGAATGAAGAGACGAGAGTATTAACACTTAGCACTCTAAATCTTTATCAGTTGAACTATGTATCCAACAGATCTTCATATTTATGATTTAAGAATTAGGTGGTGGTTCCGCTCAGTATTTATTCTTGTATTAAACTAGTTGATGCATGGGTGACATAAGCATGTAATACAATAAACAAGAAAGACATAGAGGAGATGTCTCAACTCTTTTTGACCACCAAGTTAGTGCAATCTTTTTGGGTTTCTATTATTGGTAAAACGAGATTATATTAAAGAGACTATGGCATCCATATTAGGGAAAGCCAAGAAGGATGTGACGCTGCAAATTGGGGTTTTTAATAAAGGATAGTTGCATTGTTCTTTATACATAGTTACATCGAGCAAAGTATATAATTAATCAATATAGTACCTAAGCAAATTGATGATCGAGGTACTAGGTTATCTTTACAGACAACTTCAATGGTACCACACGATCTCCTCGAATATGAATCTGAAAAACCAGCCTCATTATTACTCATATATGCCATTCTTGTTTTGTACTATATATACTTCAATATAATAGAATGTCCTTTCGACTCAAGTTGAAACATATAAAGTAACTATAAAAGTCTAAGGGTTAGCGAGAGAATAATTCACGATTTGTATTTTATATTAATAACAGAATAATTCACGATATGTCTTTTATATATCAGAATTGCGATAATACACTATGAAATTGATCATCTCTAAAGTCGTTACCTTAATCCCGAGGGAGGGAGGGGCAAGGCTAGTGACTGTTGTGAAGTCGTAACAAGGTGGCCGTACTGGAAGGTGCAGATGGATCTAGGGGAACCCCTAGGGATTTCGGTGTTTGATATGTACGATAGAAAATTAATAAATATTTTATATATCTAATTATTCAGTGTAGGTAAAAAGTGGAAGAAATTGATAGATGAGTTGGTTAAAGCTCTTTCTAATTTGAGGGATGTTGGCGTTTCAAGTCATTCAAAGCACATTTTGTGCTTCAAATTTCAACGAAGTTTGAACTATTTGTCACTTAAAATATTACTTTTTCAGCCGATGGCTCAATAGCCTAGTGGCATCCGGCCCAACCTTTCATGTAAGAGGTCATGGGTTCGAACCTTGTTGGAGACATATTTGTCTCATATTATACTCTAACTTTCTATTAGTTAGCAATTTCTGTATTCATGTTTGTAATATCATTGTAGTCACAATTCATCGCTAATTATCAAAAAAAAAAAATATTACTTTTTCAAATTTTGGTTCCTCTGAACACATTTTGTGCTTTAAATTTCAATTTAGGGTGAACTATTTATCATTTTGAATATTACATTTCAAAATTTGGCTCCTATATTATTTTACTTAAATTGACCCTTTCCTTTATTTTCATCCTACTTTCGCCCTCGCGGATCAACTCCTTTTTAGAAATAAGCTTATATACAATTAAAGTTTCAAGCTCGTTCACACATGCCCCAACATTCCTACCAACTGTAATGTTAATGAAAATCCTCTTCTTTTGGTCCCTCTGAGCACATTTTGTGCTTCAAATTTCAACTTAGTGTGAACTATTTATCACTTTAAATATTACTTTTCAAATTTTGGCCCCTATATTATTTTACTTAAATTGACCCCTCCTTTATTTTCATCCTACTTGCGCCCCTCGCCGAGTGAACTCCTTTTTAGAAATAAGCTTATATAATTGAAGTTTCAAGCTCGTTCACACATGCCCCAACATTCCTACAAACTGATGAAAATCCTCTTACCCCGTGCACTATGGTCACCAGATGGAAGATCAGTTACATGCTCTATCAACAACAATGTGGTTTCCGATGTTGTACATGTAAAAATGACATTTGCATCAGCAGTCTGTAATGGTTTGTAGACTATCTCTACATCCTTTATCTCCTCACATATGGCACCAACTCTTTCTTCAGTCCTATTTACAACCACCATCGATGTGCATCCTTTTGCAACCAAATATTTTATGACATGTTTTCCCAGTTTCCCGGATCTAGACCAACATCCTAGCATTAGCATGTGAGCTTTCAAGAATGTACATGAAATGCACGCGCGTTGCACATGAAATGCACTCGTTTTGCACAGAAAACTCACGCTTGTTACACATGATGTGTGTAGTGACCATACCAGGAATATTCTCGATTTTGGACAAAGATTAATGTTTGGAATACGTCGCAACTTTGCCAATTTTGGGACTAACTCGAAAATTTTGAACTTTCGAGGACCAAATGGCAACATTGACTCACTTTTTTTGACCATATCAGTAATTTTCTCTATTTTATGTTAATGTTGGAATTTTTTATTTTTAAATGTTAAATTATGAATATTGGTATAATATTTTAGTTTTTAATACTTTACTTTGTAGAGTTTAACTTTTGAACCGGTTATTGTCTTTATACAATTTTTATGCTCTTGTTGTTCTTCAAAGTTAAATACAAATAGTTAGAGTTGATCGAATAGCCTAGTGGAACAGGCTCTTGCCAGTGACCAGAAAGTCATGGGTTCGATACTCACATCATCGCTAATTTACAAAAAAAAGAAAAACCAAACCCACCCAACTCAACCCATACTTACCCCTACTTCTCATAGCTCGAGCCGATGAGGTGTTGAGCAGCAGAGTTCCCAGCTTGGCTCCGATAAACACGCCTGATTCAAACATTGTTTTGATTAGTCAACTCTTTTTGGACAACCGGGGGGGATGGGGTCGGTTGTTGATATATGCTTGACTCTGCTTTATTGATATATGCTTGACTTGGGTGGCCTTCATTCAAAATGTGAGTCTATCATCAGTTCTATCGACTTGTTGTTAAGTATGACACATTTATCTTTTATTTTCCTTTTAATAACTTTATTTATTTTAAAAGAGACTCAATAGGTTTTGTTTATTAAATTTAACCTAAAAAGCCTAGTATATGTTGAATCTTATTTTGTCTTTCATTAAAACTTAAAATCTATCAAGTTTAACACGAAAAACCCCAAAATGACTAGTTTGTGAGGTATAAATGGACTGTTTTTAAAATTTCAAGGGACAAATTGATCAGATCTTCAAAGTTCAAGCTCAAGAAGTATAAAAGCATTTGCAATCTAATATATAGAGCCTAAGCCAATAATAGACAACTTCATCTTCTATCTAAAGTTACAAATCCTCACATTTGCTTGAATATAGGCCCGATAGTCTCACGAATCGGGGTCTATTGGATATCCGAGTCTTGTTTAGGCCCACTTTCTGATCCACATAATATGGGCTACTATCATACGAAACAAATCAAGCTTAAAATCCAAGCCCAAGGGCAATTAAGTAACTCCCGAAAAGTCTTCCTTACATAACCGGGTCAATAAACAACCCGCTCCACAAAACCTCTTCTTTAATCTCGACAAAACATTCACTAAATCGAACTCAAATCTCACTCGTTTTTATTTTCCCCCAATTTTAATCATTATTATAAATAAATATATATACTTATTTCAAATCAAAACTCCTCTTCGCGCTCTTCAGCTCAGCTTCTTCTTCTCTTCTTCATCTCCATGGCGGCTCAGGTCACGCGCCACCTAAATTCCGCCGGAGAAGACAATTCCTCCGCCGGAGAAGGCGGCAGAGAAGGTGATTCGTTTGTGGTCTCCGCCATTGATCAAACGGCTGCGCTGGATAACACTCGGACGCTAATATGCGCGCTTAATTACATCTCTCGCAATTTGCCTCTACCGAAGGAGGTGTTCGACGCCGTCTCGGATATATATCACAACGACACTGATGATGCTGACGTCAGCAGTGATGAGGGTGACGTGGATGGAAATGAAGACGATGTGTGCGGTGAGTCAACTGGTGAGGTGGACGGGAAGGTTTCAATAATTGAAGTGAGTTTTCTGTCTAATTGAGTATTGTTAACTTAATTTGAAGTCTAATGATTTGTTTGGCATTTTTTTTATTGTTTGGTTATGTTATAACTGAAAATGTGGAATGTATTATGCTTCTTACGAATTAATAACTGATTTGAGCAAGTAAAGATTGAATTTTTAGAAGATACTATTGATGTATTTTGAAGATTAAATTTTTATTACTCTTGGTGATTTATATGTAAACCAGATACGAGCAATTGATGAATATATGTAGGACAGAAATACTCCCTCCATCCCTTTTTATAAGAACCATTTACTTTTTCACGGTCTCCGAGACACGACTTAAAACGTAAATATTTTTAATTTTACATGTGTAAAAATTATAAGAACTTGATATTTCAAAAATATATATTGAGAGGAATCTAACAAGATCCAATATAACTATATTATTTCTTATCGGTTAATAAAAATTTACGGTCAAAATTTTTGAAGTTTGACCAAAAAAGTCAAAATGGTTCTAAAATAAAGGGATGGAGGGAGTAGTAGATTGTTAGGTTGTCTATGATACATATATGATGCATTATTAGAAATCGATATAGCATTGCTTTTACAATTCGATTTGTAAGTCTTCAATTTCAGGAATGCTTGAACTGTAAATGGTTAGGAATTTGTTCACATTTTGTGTTTATAAGAGAAATTAGGAGAAAGACAGAAGGGGGAGGAGGGGTGGGGGGGCGTCATAAAATGGAGAGAATTTTTGCGCGGCATTCACTGGTTACAGCCTTTACAAGATAATATTAGTAGTCAATTATACCAGGCAGGGAAGACTGAAAGGAATGGCAGGATGCTCCTTTTTTATGGTGTCTGCAATGGAGTTAATTAGTTATGCTGTCTTGTCAGTTAATTAGTTTCTTGGCCAGTTATATAGAAAAATGATTGGTCCTTAGTTCTTCATCGATACCTTTTCATCATTCCTTTGTATATGATAAAGTTATTGGTCACCTTCACAATGTTTTATGTTTAGGGAGTTGGAAAGTCCTTCAATAAACATTTTCTGTTCTTTATTAGCTGCAGTTAAATTTTGTAATTTTTATATTATTATGTTAACGCAGGGAGGTTCTAAGTTATCGAGTTATGGTGACATGATGGCCGACTTCGAGGATGCAGTTCAGCAACGACCTAGTTGCATGTCTAGCATTGTGTTGACTGAGGCAAAGGAAGAACGTTTTCGGACTCTCATCAAGCATCGTATGGCAGAGCTTGAAGGTAACTATAGTGTGGGAGCACTTTCCTTGTGTACTAGTACAAAACAATTATACAGACTTCAGTTATCACTTGGTTACACAATGCTTTTGCTAAAAGTCTGCTTGTGGTTTCATGTCAAACCAGAACTGCCTGCAAGCAGGGGTGAGGATCTGCAGTCCAAGTGCTTGCTTGAACTTTATGGGTTAAAGGTAGAATTAGCCTATTCATTCACTTCATATAAAATTGATCTTTTTTGGCTTGCAGAACTTCCAACTTGTCTCATGCTAGGTATTATTTTTAAGTCAAGAATGAAATAAATTGTGTGGTTGGCCCCTAAGTCATAATGGATTTAAACTGGCCTTTTCGGATCATGACAATGAAGATAATGAATCTAATCCGTTTTCAACTTCTTCAAATTTATATATCAAACCAAAGCCCTACTAATTGAGGGCATTCTCTTCTTCATGGAGTTGTTACCATACAATGTGTTCATGTATTGGCTAGCTTATTAAGGCCCATAGCTCAAAGAATCGTGTATATGCCTTGAAATAGTAAATTTTTAATAAACTTCATGTCCAAGGACTGAATCGGTTGGAACATGAATCGCAATACAAATATCCATCTTCCCATAGCTTTATGCTTTAGTAACATGGATCCAAATCTTGTGCTATATAAGGGTTTCTTTTCTTTCAGTTAGGAGAGCTGCAAAACAAGGTTCGTATTGAAGTGGGTTCAGAATACTGGTTACGCCTTCTTTGTGCAAATCCTGAAAAACAGCTATTTGATTGGGGCATGACTCGCTTGCCTAGGCCTATGTATGGTATCGCAGATGCTTTTGCAACAGGAAGTGGTGATCCCTTGAAAAAGAAACGTGATGCAGAGGTGATATTGCTTGCCTTTCAGTTAAATTATCTTCAAAATCATATGGCTAGGTGATCATATCTGTGATTGTGTATTTTCTAATAATTTAGACTGTTAGTTGATTTACAATATTGGTTTCAGTATGCCATTATTGTATGTTCGATGGATCTGCAGAAGTAACCCATTAACAAATGATATAACCAATATGACATTATAAGTTACTAGGAATTTTAGAAAATGTGTAAGAGTGTTAATCTATACCAATTGCAATCATAGATCATGTTTCATCGCTATATTCCTGCATGTATTGTTATTTGACGTGGTCTTATTTTCTTCGTCTCATGCCTCTATGACATGGAAATTTTCATTGAATTGGGCATTTCCGTATCTAACCAAAGATCGGATCTATGTATAAGTTTCAGTCATTAATACCTCGTCTCTTCTTTGAATGACAAATATAGCCAACTGTTTGGATGGCGTATAATATATGAAAGGCTGTGCCAAAGGATGTCAGATTTGCTCATTTGTTGTAAATTTGTATTCTTATGAAACTGATACAACTTATAAAACCTGCTTATTTTGGTAACTTTTGTTGACTTATGCTTAAGAAAGGAAACTAAACCTGAACATTAACTGAAGTACTGGTTTTCCTAACGCATTGCTGCAGAGATTATCAAGATTTGAGGAGGAAGAAAGAAACCGTGTGGAAACTAGAAAAAGGCAATTCTTTGCAGATGTACTTAATGCAGCACGTGAACTGCAGTTACAGGTGCAGGCTTCTCAAAAGCGCAGAAAACAGAGAAATGATGGTGTCCATGTATGTATTCCTTTATTTTCTGTACACAGTTTTTAGCTTAGATGCTTGGGATAATGCATGTCAATAATGTATCCAGTAAAGATAACTAGATAAGGCAACAAGAATTGGATGGCTACTGGACTTAAATAGTTTCAAAGTTAAGTTAGCATTTGTATCTGAATTAGCTCTTCAGTGTCATTATTGTTACTGTGTGGCAGTAATCAGTAACCTTTTTTAAGCTGAAGGATAACATGTACTACTTTTTTTTTGTTTTTTTTGTCTTTTTCTTGTCTGAGGATGTTTGCATTATCTTTCAGTCTTGCAAACCTTCCAACAGGCTGTCCATGGAAAGTAAGGAGTCCTTTTATAATAACAAGTCTATGCTGCTGTAATTGGATCTTAAATAAGTCATTTTTTCACTGACTCCTCGATTTTCTTCCATTGTCTATTGTTTACTCTGAAGAATGTATCATCTCTCTTGAAGTAAAATAACTAAGAGTTAGTATATTGTTTATTTAGGCATGGCATGGAAGGCAGAGGCAACGGGCTACAAGGCAAGAGAAATTGAGGTTCCAAGCACTGAAAGCTGATGATCAGGAGGCTTATATGAAAATGGTTGAGGAGAGCAAAAACGAACGATTGACAATGCTCCTTGGAAAAACAAATGAACTTTTAGGTCGCCTAGGAGCTGCTGTACAACGTCAAAGAGATGCTGAACATGATGGCGTTGAACCTTTAAAGGGCTCTGACATTGACTTACCAGAGTTGGCGGCTTCAGAAACTCCGAACAATGATGAGGATTCAGAAAATTCTGAATCAGCTCCCCAGGCAAAGACGGGAGATCTATTAGAAGGTCAACGGCAGTATAATTCAGCCGTGCACTCAATTCAAGAAAAGGTGAGTCTGAGGCAGCTTATGGTTTCCATTATGTCTATCAGTATTAGAACATCTTTTTATGTATATTGAATGAGATATATATTTTGGAAGAAGAATGTACTGACCAACCATCATTCAGGAAGTTTGAGTTTTTCTATGTTTCCCTGAAAATGGAAAATTGCAACTGTTTAAGTTAGTTTCTTGTGTATGGCAATTTCTGTAGCACTGTGTCTTTATGTCATCCTCCTATAATAGTTCGATCTGTCCTAATAAGTAAATCTGACTCAATAATCTCTAATATAGAGCATTCCAGGATACTGAAATCTAAGCTTGATTATAACGTGTTTTGCAATCTTAGCTTGCTCCTGATCCTTATGGTCTTCGACAATGTTACTGCATGTTAATGTGAAGATTGGTGTCCTATTATATAGGTGAGTGAGCAACCGGCTATGCTCCAAGGTGGGGAATTGAGAAATTACCAATTGGAAGGACTTCAGTGGATGTTATCCCTGTTCAATAACAATCTAAATGGTATCTTAGCTGATGAAATGGGACTGGGGAAGACAATTCAAACCATTGCACTTATTGCCTACCTCATGGAAAACAAAGGTGTATCTGGGCCCCATTTAATAATTGCACCTAAAGCTGTATTGCCAAATTGGATGATTGAATTTTCAGCATGGGCTCCGAGGTATGTTATAATGTAAAAAGGGCAAACAAGTTAACTGTTTCTCTTTTGGTTAATAACTGTATCCTTACTCATGGAATTTCTCTGTGTTCAGCATTATTGCAGTTCTGTATGATGGCCGTTTGGATGAGAGAAAGGCATTAAGAGAAGAATATTCGGGAGAGGGAAAATTTAATGTACTAGTAACCCATTATGACCTCATCATGAGAGATAAAGCATTTTTGAAGAAAATCCATTGGCATTACATGATTGTTGATGAAGGGCATAGGTTAAAAAACCATGATTGTGCCCTTGCAAGGACTCTAGTCTCAGGGTATGTGAAATAATTTTAGTAATAGCTTTGCTTTTGATTCAAAAATTGAAGATTGGTCATTATAATTGCATGCCTTCTCTATTCGTTGCATCTTTGTTTCCATGTGCTATGGGATAATTCGGAATGACTGATTAAACTTCTTATCTATTACTCCGAATAATGTAATAGATAGTCTTTGCATCTCATCTTGGGTCAATTCAGAAATATCCTCCCTGTTTTACTAAGTCTAAACCTGGGTACATCCTACCCCCTACCTCATGTAGGCAGTAGCCGCTTTAGAGTCCTTAGGGCATGTTGTTGTGTTGTTGTATTTTCTTCATCTAACACTATGAAAGTTTTGTATATGGTGCCACCCTCAAGTCCATTTTATTTACAAAATTTTGTTTGAGTTCTATTGATCTCCTTATTATACACTATTTTGCTCATTCAAAAAACACTTCGAGTGTTCTGAACTAGTTATATTTTTCATCACAGATATCGGATTAGACGGAGACTCTTATTGACAGGAACCCCAATTCAGAATAGTTTGCAGGAACTGTGGTCCCTTCTGAATTTTCTCCTCCCAAACATTTTTAATTCAGTTGAAAACTTCGAGGAGTGGTTCAATGCTCCTTTTGCAGATAAATGTGATGTATCTCTTACTGATGAGGAAGAGCTACTGGTCATTCGCCGTCTACACCATGTAGGCCTTGATATGATCTTATGTTTTTATCTAATCTTGTTTTTTCTTGTTCCTTCAACACTTCTGATTTTGTGATTCATTTCACAATCTTGTTTTTGTTGATTCTCAGGTTATAAGACCATTTATATTGCGAAGGAAGAAAATTGAAGTGGAGAAATTTCTTCCTGGTAAAACTCAAGTTATATTGAAGTGTGACTTGTCAGCATGGCAGAAAATTTACTATGAGCAGGTCACAACAATAGGGAGAGTGGGACTCGGTAATGGTAAGTATCTTTATATGTTTTGATTTGTTTTAATTATTTAACTGAAAATATGTTATTGAGACACTTCATACTTTCATAGTTCGCATATTTTTCTTTTAAGTGTTATTGATTTATCAGGTCTTGCTACAAACTTTGAACATATTAAATTCTGTATCTTGAAAAGTACACATGGATATTTGTTGTTCGATTTTGTTTAGACTTTAGAGCTAACTGATATCTGGCAAAAATGAGAATAATTAACGGGAGCGGTTTAGTATTGGATATATACTTATTATACTTAATGGTTGGAAGTTAATAATGGTGTTTCCATGTAGCTCGAGAAATAAAAGTCTAAACCATTCCCAATCAGTATGTCACTATCATCTTGCTAATTTCAGTATTAAGGGAGAACTAGTTTTGTTGGACTTGAACAGATTATTGAAGAATCAGTTTCAATTACTTGAAGACCAATGACAGAAAGCGAGATGACTTTATATTTAATCGCTTTCAATTCGAATGTACATACTCTCACCCTCTTGCTAATGTGAATTGACAGGGACCGGTAGGTCAAAGAGTCTACAAAATCTATCAATGCAGCTAAGGAAGTGCTGTAACCATCCATATCTGTTTTTGAGTGACTACAACATGTGGAACGAGGATGAGATTGTTAGAGCTTCCGGAAAGTTTGAGCTCCTTGATCGTTTGCTTCCCAAACTCCGTAGAGCAGGCCATAGGATCCTCCTTTTCTCTCAAATGACACGTCTCATGGACATTCTTGAGATTTATTTACAACTTCATGGATACAAATATCTTAGGCTCGATGGCTCAACCAAGACTGATGAACGAGGAGAGTTATTAAGAAAGTTCAATGCTCCAGACTCCCCCTATTTCATGTTTCTTTTGAGCACTCGAGCTGGAGGACTGGGTTTAAATTTGCAGACAGCTGATACAGTCATTATCTTTGATAGTGATTGGAATCCCCAAATGGACCAACAGGCTGAGGATCGAGCACACCGTATAGGTCAAAAGAAAGAGGTAAGAGTCTTTGTATTGGTTAGTGTTGGATCAATTGAAGAGGTCATCTTGGAGCGTGCAAAGCAGAAGATGGGAATTGATGCTAAGGTCATCCAAGCTGGATTGTTCAATACTACTTCCACAGGTTTGTCATTTGATGAATTTATGTTTCCATCTGGCTTCCGAAGTGGAGTGCCCAGAAAGCATATTGCAATGATATATATGCATAAACATATTAGCCACTTACTAGCTTTAAATTAGTGCATGAAAGTACGTATTTTATTGAGTGAATCATTGTATGGACATATTTCCTTTCTGTTCTGCAGCACAAGACAGGAGACAGATGCTAGAAGAGATAATGCGTAAGGGTACCAGCTCACTTGGTGTAGATGTCCCAAGTGAAAAAGAGATAAATCGTCTTGCAGCTCGATCAGAAGAGGAGTTCTTTGAATTTGAGAGGATGGACAAAGAAAGAAGGGAAAGAGAACGATTCAGGTCTCGGCTTATGTTCCATGAAGAGGTACCTGAATGGGCACGTGCAGCTATTGAAAGCAATGATACAAAAGGGAAAGGGTTTGATTTTGATAGTGCCAATGTTTCTGGAAAACGTCGCCGAAAAGAAGTTGTTTATGCAGATACGCTTAGTGATTTGCAATTCATTAAGGCTGTGGAGAATGGAGGCGACTTCTCCAAGTACGGTTCGAAAAGAAAGAGGGAGGTCTCGTCCACTCCGAATGATGATTTGCCTGGTAATATCACTGCTGTTGAGAATAAAGGAATCTATACCAACAGTGAGACCACGTCTCAGGCCAGTGAGGCAGAAAGTGAAGATACTCATGCAGCAAGTCTCAGGCCTGAGCCAGAGAGTTCTACGAGGAGTGAAAACAATGTTAGAGAGCCTAGTATGGATGGATTGTCATGGTGGAAGCCACACAAGAGGAAGCGTTCAAGTCTGCTTCCATGAGTAGCGTCGCAACAATATGAAGTGTAGCACGTGTTCGTGATTGTAAATGAGCCTTATTTTGTGGCTTGCGCTTACATTTTGCAGGCTGTCTGGTACGCCGTCGGCGTAGGCATTCTCCTTGCTGCAATATGGAGTATGGTCTGCCAGTTGAACAATTCAGGGATCTCTTTATTCTAAAATAGACCTTGCAATGTAGAATAGTAAGATGCAATGTAACAACAATAATAAACAACTTGTAAGCGATTATAGCTAGTTTCGATAGCTTTTGTAATCAGACATAATTGTATACATCTGAATTATTTTGATATTTACTTGTAGCACTGGAGAATGGAGATTATTAAATTCAAAATTTAAATGGAAATTGTATTGATGAATAAATTGACGACATATATAAGTATCCAAGTTTCATCCTTATATCTATCGTATGAAATACTTCAAACAATAATACATGTTGAGAAAAATTGATAAGAATGACATAATAATGTAATGTACTTATTATCGACATATTAATTTGGATTTAGATTTTAAAGATCAAATTATATTATTTACGTGAAATGAAGGAAGAATGACAAAATAGCAAAAGAGAAAAGCGAAGACATCCCCTAGACAGGGTGTGAAGATTCAATACGAGTTTGAATGAACCGAAAAATACGAAGTTTGATTTGGTTCAAAAAATTCGAAGGTGCAAGTTCTAATGGTTCGAAATTCATACAAAAATCTAACATTTTTTTTATAAAATAAGAAGAAAATTGAAAGATTTTTCTTTTTATAAAATATAAGTAATTCCTCCGAACCATATCGTTAATTCGAATTCGGTCGTGGCTATATATATAGAGAGAGAGGTTCGAGCTGGATTCGATCTACGAAATGTATTGAACCATTTACAGGCCTGCCTGCTTAATGTAATTTTGGACTCCATCTTTGGTGCGTAGCTGGGAGCAAACGGTTGCATTCAATATGAGTCCAGAAAATTGTTCACATGTGTTCATGCATGGCTGAAAAATTGAATTTCGTGATCGACATACATTAATCTCTCAATTTCTCCCTTTACAGAGTTGACTCATGCAAGCTATACAAAATTAAATGATCTATTCTTTTAATTTCACCTAACTCTGAAACGAAAATGAAATCAGAGACTCCACATTTATAAATCTATATTCAATTATCAATTAATTTGTCTATAAATACCACATTTCGGTACCACTTCTAAAATATCCTCAAAACTTTTATTCTAGACATCTAGTGTACGTGTTTATTTTCTTAGGCAAAATGGCAAGTTGGTATGTAATGTTTGTGTTTGCAATTGTTGTGGTTCATGCAACAGCTAGAGACATTCCTAGTACAACACAAAATGTTGAGGTTGTTGCACCACAACATGTCGAAACAGGGAACGTTGTGAGGGCAAAAGCTCCGGCGGCTGCGGCTGGGGTGAAGGATGAGAAGTGTGTCACAGCCTTTGGTGGGATAGGTGGGTTCAAAGGCCTTGGTGGTTATGTTGGGGTGATGCCAGCGCTAGGCGGGGTCGGGGGAGTTGGTGGGGCAGGTGGAGGAGTTGGTGGGGCAGGTGGGGTTGGAGGTGCAACGGGACTTGGCGGGGGAATAGGTGGTGCCGGTGGTGCTGGCGGTGTTGGCGGCATTGGTGGTGTTGGTGGTTTGCCTGTAGGTGGGGTTGTTGGTGGAATAGGCAAAGCAATTGGAGGAGGGATTGGTGGTGGTGTGATGCCAATACCATAGATAGTTTTTATGTACTAGTTTGTTTTAGTTTATGATATTATTGCATGCATGTTTTTTTATGTACTAGTTTGTTTAAGTTTATGATTTTATAGCTTGCATATGTTACTTTTCAAGGGTCTATTTGGAAGTATTTCTAGTAGTGAAATATTAGGAGTCATCGAGTCTAGTGGTCTTTCATATCTTCTTATCATTCATTATAATTCTCATATGCATGTTCTCGTTTTGTTTGAAAGATTTTCAATAATTCTTAGTGCTTCATCAGTTTCATTTATGTTTTTTCCCTGCTAATAACACCTTTCAAGTTTCAACAAATTCAAGAGTTAATTGAATAACATAGTGGAAAAGGCTTTTACTAGTGACCAGAAGGTCCTGGGTTCGATACTCACCTCATCACTAATTTACAAAATAAAAAAAGTTTCAACAAATTCAATTGATTCTCTGAGCAATTTTATAATTCATGCAAATGAAATAATTAAAACATGTACAAATGCACGATGATAATACACTAGCAAAATGTTTATATGTATAGTATATTAATTTTTTATTAATCATAAACTCCCGATTAGGTAAAAGGAATAACTAAACTTAATTATGGAAAGTGTTTTAACACGTCGAACTAAGATACAAAAGTAGTCAAATAATAAACGTGTAACATAGTGATACAATGTTGCATAAAAGTGTAACAAGTGCTCCAAAACCCATATGCTCAAATCAACACGAAACAAAATCGAGCCAACCTAAACAGACTGAAATTGACGTCACGTAAGTCGGCCATAGGCCATAGCCCATAAGACATTTGGGGATTTTGGGCCTCTACTCCCTCCAGAACAAGTCCATATATGTAAACCACTCAAATTAGCAATCGGGCATTTACCAGAAGCAATTCCCACAAAATGGCGGGAAAAATTTTGTAGATATTCTTCAGAAGAGCTTCAAATTTAGCAAAAAATGAACAACTCCACCTCCAATCGCGATTTGCAGACTTTGTTAGAAGCTATCAGAGCTTCAGACGTAAGATTCAATTTCTCCAATTTCGACTTTTTGTTCATTGTAATTGTTACTCCCCACACGAATTTCTCATGATCGTTTGAGGAACTAAGAGGCTTAGAAACTTGTGAATCAATATTGGAATAATATGTAAAAATTATGAAAATCTATTTCGCTTTTGAATAATGTGTAAAAAAGTATTGTGAAACTTTATTTCACTTTGAATAGTATGTGAAATATGTCGTGGGACTTCCAGATTTGAAGTTTGGATAATATGTTAGAGAATGTATATTATTTATGTTATACATAGATAAATTTGAATACTATATATAGATGTTATGAAACTTAGATTTCAATTTTGCTCGGAATGATTCGGAGTTCTACTTTATAAGAGCACCGAGGACTGTATGTTTCGATTAGCTATAGTTTGAGAGTGTTCTTAACATAGCTTGTGTTATTATATAGCAATGGACATAACTATTTAAGAGATGCTTATTTCTTATGATTACAGATTGGGTCACCGCATACAATACTTGACTTACGATGAAATTGCAGAGATACTGAATAATGACTTACGGTTATAGATTGGGTCATCGTGTGTTTTGTCATTGTGTTTAGATAAGGAATCATCATGAGTATGATGTTATTCATTCACCATGGGTGCTAATGAATAATTTCGCTTGTAGTCGTATTCTGCTTGTGAGTTCACTTTGCCTTTATAATTTGTTTTCATTACATGGTTGATTTTATTGACATTAATCGTTGGGGCATTAGTGGTCAGTTAAGGCTCGAGTTCTATTGATGTCATGGCTGTGTAACGGAAAACTCACAACCTTACGTTTCATGCATGATAATTGGCTCGTGCTATTTCATTCGATTGCTTTCTGATTTATAATATAGTTTTATGCAAAACTACAGCTAAATTCTCACTTGAAATGATAAACCTTGAATACTACTCTTTCTAGGTTGTAGAAACCCGTGTTCAGCTGCTCAATGAGGTTGAGGAGTTACATGTGGCTCAGAAATCTGAAGTGGCACCTCTACTGGAGTCTCTAAAAGTATCTTTATGAATGAAATCTGATACTTTTTTGTTACACCACTTTGATGTTTTCAGATTTTTTTCTCGAGTTTATGAGGAATATTATGCTAAGCAAAAAATCTTCAGGCAATGAATGAATCTCATTTCTCAAAGTGACATGCTAAATTGAAAATTTTATGTTATGCTTATTAGTTTGCAATAATCACAAGTATCATAGAACTTTATTTTTCTGACTTTGAAGTTTATGCTCATCTTTGGATTGCTTTATGGTTGTTAAATAAAGTAGCGCATATTCAGTTTCTCAGCACCTTAACACAACCAGATATTGTGGGAAGATTTTACTTGTCTTGATATATCTCAATGCATGCTGAACAAGACTATCTTGCGCATAGCTGCAAGCTATCTAGAAACAAGCATGTCTGGTTGCCTGGAAAATGTTCTTGGCTTAGGTATAAAGGTATTTTTCCCCTAGCACTGATCCCAATAGCTTGCTATATTGTTTTCTCATGGTTCGTGGTTGTAAGAATTTTTTGCAAAATGTTTCTTGGACGTATAAATTATCTGTTTCCAGGCAAGCATTTGGTGTGGAAAGCATCTTAAAATGACTCTTGTGTCAGCAGAGGACTCGCCGGAAGAGGAGCACAGTGGATATTTCTACCAGGCAAGTGGTTCCATGTGCTGTTAATTTCTTGATTAGTCTTGTCTGTTTTAGCATAAAACTTCTCTCTAAAGCTCTCATTAAGTAAAATTGTAGAATTGTGGCAAGCTAGGGGCTAGCAGACATAATATATAGTTATGCACCAATTAGATGTTGAATGTGATAAGTTGTTATGTAAAGAGTTATCTTTCTAAAGGTTGCATTTTCTCTTCTTGAACTTGTCACAAGATTTCTGTAATAACATTGGTTTCTTATGCTTTGACCATTATCCGTGTAAGTTTCGTACTCTTGTTTTTACATATCCTTTTATGGGGAGTTTACGAAAAGTAAATATGTATTGGTATATTTTTCACAGAAAAATAATAACTGCATGCTATTTATATCTGAAAGATGTCTGTGCTCATATGTTTAATATCCTAATTTGTGGCAGTTGCTTTCCGACATTATGAATTTCTCTGCAACCAGTTTCTCAGCTTTCGCAAAGCACCCTATTCCAGATGGCAAGGAATTGATGTCAATGGTTGAGAATTTCATTTCTGAACAGCTAAATTTGACAAAAGATGTGCTGATGGAGATAAAAGTAATGGTTACTGACTTACTGAACTTGGAGTATGCTAATTATACTGAATGTTAATCTGAATTTTTCTTTTACTGAAATGGTCTTTTGTAGTTTCCGACTAGGACGAAGTCATTCCTGAACGATATCTATAGGAATTTTGTTGACCATGTTTAGTGCTCCAAAACAGAAAAGCGAACTACCTTCTTTGCATCTACTTGATCTAACCTGCTTAATGTACTTCGGTATCAGTCAGCAATTTATTACTTATGCATGTTATATATGTGCACATGACATTCACTTTTTGTAAATTCCATGTGACTTCCAATAGATGTACTAAAATTAAACAAATTAAAAACTGATTGCCCCTTTGAATTACATGAGATTGCATCTACATTTTCTGATACATACAAAATTTGCCACTAATCAAGTGATATTTACCCAGAGAATTCCTTCTTATGGCCCGAAGTTGCAGAAGGAGGCACATCTCGTCCTTGATTCTGCTATTAGACTATGCAAGGTATATTCCACTCCTGTAAATTGGGATCAATATGGTAAGGAGGACAAGGATTCAAGAGTCAATGTTGAGACTGATCGTGACAATCATGTCATTAATGTTATGAAATATACTATTGAAAAGTTGTGCCAGTTGGGAATCCTTGCTGCCAATGATGGTGGGAGTCTGGTGAGTGTACTTAATTTGTCTTGGAAAGGTGTCGTAACCTTGCTTCAGCTCGGTAAGGGTGCTTTGGCAGTAAAAATAGATGTAGCTGATATTCTTCTGACTCTTAACTCCTTGGCAAAGGAGTCCTTGAAGTGTGCTGCTGAAACTTGGTCAAACTCTCCCAAAGCAGTAGTTTCTGTTGGAGAAGCTAAAAGAATATTTCTTCCAGTTAAGTTCTTCCTGATCAATGCAGTAAGAATTATTACCCAATACCCATCTCAGGCCTTTTCAGTGTTTAAGGACATAACTTTAACTGTCATCATGATCTCAACCTTTAGAGTTTCACTGAGTAAACATGAACTTCTAAATTCTGTATCAGTAGCATTAGCTGAGACTTTGGAACCAACTTCAGTTCATTTACTTAATTCTGTGATAAATTCAGCTCTACTGAGGCAAGATCAAAAGTTTAAGATATTGGACTGGTTATTTGGTTCTGAAAGTAACAAAAATTCTGGTCACATACCAGTACATGAGAATCATCGATTCCTTTCGCTCGAGGGGATATTTTCTGTCACCGTTGATAGTGTGGATAAATCAGTACAATTGCTACCAGGTAGATTTGCCTTATTTCTTAATCTTCTTAAAGGGGCGTCTGATCTTGATGACGACATCAGACTTGGTATGGCAAGGAAGCTTGGGTGGATTTTGGGTGCACTTGTGGATGAAAGCATTTATTCATTTGCCATGACAATCCCTGGCTCATCTGGTGGCTCTAATCAAGGAAAGGAGTTGGTTAATCAGTCTTTGATATACCTCATACTGCACTCTTTGAAAACATTCATGATTGTGGTCTCTTCAACTCAAGCATGGGATGAAGTGGAGTCTTTCCTCCTCGTAAACTTTTTCCATCCTCATTATCTTTGTTATGAAATTGTTACAGAACTATGGTGTTTTGTCTTCCGACATGCTGATACAGAAGTTATCATTGATATCATTGATAAACTTTGTTCATTGCTGATATGCATGGCGCACCCAGTTTCCGTTTTAACTTATGGCTGTGCATTAAGAAGAATTGCAAGATCAATCTCCATGCTTGTTACTTATGGTTCACCATCTGTTGCAGATCAAATATTTAGTTATGTTATTAATAATAAGAGAGGTCAATACATGCCGAGTTTTTACGCAGCCCTGCTCATGGAGGGTTTCCCGTTGGAATGCCTTACAGAAAAGATGAGAAATTCAGCTCAGAAAAGCCTCGTAATAGACTATTTTGACTTCTTGCAGAAGTTTAACAATGATTTGCCAAAACTCTCTGCTTCTGAGACTTTTGGATCTCCTGTGTTTTGTCTGTCTGCTGCATTGCAACATCAGTGAGTACCTCCTGTTTCTTTCATAAAAAATCGTTGTCCTTACATTTTTCAATTTCATATTCTTTGCTAAATGCTTGAGGTTTGTTCAGGCCGAAAATCAATCTACGTAGTGCATGTACCCGTAAAAATATTTTCAGCTATTTCTAGGTTTAAGTGGATTGTTCTATTGATAAGCTTATACTTGTAGACAGGCCAGCCTCTCTGATACTGACATGAAGACCCTGAAGTTTCTTGTTGCAGTCTCTCGTAAATACAGAATTTGTGAGGATGAGACTTTAAAACACAGTTACCGCTGTCTCCTCACTGAGACACTATGGATAGTATCTAATTTGAAACATTTATATTTATCTGATGGCATAGAGGAAGTTATTCTGGAGCTTGAAAACCTTTTCGTTTCAAAGCCCGATATACGGGATAATCAAGTTTTTCAATGCAAACCCAGTCTTGCCTCTTTCATGGGAGGCCTTGGTAATATGGAATTTGGGGACTCTGAAGATAGTGCAAGGAATACTGCAGTTATGGAATTGTATCACATGTTACTAAGGGAGCGGCACTGGGCACTTGTTCACCTGTCGATCTCAGCTTTTGGAAATTTTGCTGCACGTACTTCATGCAATCAACTGTGGAGATTTTTACCACAAGATGCTGCTCTTTCTTTTGATGTGGAGTGTGGGAATGTAGCAGATGAGGACAGATTTATGTCAGAGATGAAGGCTTTCTTGGAGAAGGAAACTGCTTGTTTAAGTATGAAACCAAGCCCTGATCAGTATGAAATGCTCATGACAGAAAGTTTGATGTTAAAAGATGTGGTCCAAAAAGTTCTTAACATGTCTCCTGAGCCTAGTATATGCGATCCAATGGAGATTGATGGTGATAAACAAGCTAATAGGAAAAGGAAACTCCCAGAGGAGATTACTAGAGGAGTCGAATTGCTTCAGAGTGGCTTGAAAGTTATGGGCAGTGGTATTTCACATTGGAAGCAGATACAGTTAGGTTCTACTGACATCCAAAACAAACTTATAACCCAGTTCTCTCACCTTGAAAATTTGATTGCAGACGTGGTCAGCCTAGCTCACAAAAGTTCTAACTTCTCCGATACTGGAGAAAATTAGATGCACCAGAAGCTGTAGACGAAGTGATCTAAAACTCAGAGCTCGTGATTTAGTCTGAAAGTATGGTAACGTCCCTGAATTATTTTCTTATGTCCATATATTGTACTTCTCCTTGGCTTCTATTTGTGGTTCGCGCTTGGAGAATTAGGTGGGTGCAGGTGATGTACAATCCCAAACTCGTCTATGATCTCACTGGTGATGCATTCACTAACACTGGCAGTAGTGTGAAAAAATCATCCCAAAACACCCATATGTTCTCCTAATTCTGCACAAGTATGATGATGGATTGGATGCAAGAATGGTCTCAAAATCCCATTTGTGCAGCTTAGTGAACTAGAATTAATAATCCTGCAGATTATTTGTTGTTTTCCTAGCTGTATTTGTGAGATGAGAGGAACTCAACCAGTTATTTCCTTAGTTCATTTCAAATATCAATTATTTTAAATGTAATTTATATATTTTTAACATGTGTTCTTATAGCACATTTTAGAAAAATCATTTATAAGTGCATTACTTCTAAAACTACTAAGAATAATAGGAAATTGATAAGAACATGTAATTTGTAAGTTATGACTATTCAGGAACATGCAAAAACATATCACCTTCATTACAAGAAAACATACAATCTGTTTTTCATTTGACAAAATTAAGAAATGTTGATAAACATAATAATGATTTAGCTTGAATTGAAATTATTATGTTACTAGTAAAACATATTTACATATGATATTTTCGTATATATTTTGACATACAAGAAATAATATTATAAAAAATAATTTAACAAAATTGAATGCTATTAATGTCTTATGAATGGAATAGGATTTCAGCTTTTGGATATTTTGCTGCACGTACTTTCAATTTCTTGAAATCAGTATTGTCAACAATATTTTATTCCACGTGCATGAAATATTGGATAATTTTAGTTTTTACTAGAATTATTTTCATTGAAACAAATGTTTGTACGTCATATCATAAAAATTATTTATTTTAACCATTACAAAATAGATTAGACAATCTTTTAGAAATGTGGGTATCATTAGAAATATATTCTCCCTTATTACATATATATATATTATATATTGTTAATGATATTATATATAATCCAAATTAATTTTAAAAATTCAATGAAAAGGTTTAATCGTAAATAATATTATATGAAAGGAAAAGTGTAACCCAAAAATATAGTATGAATCTTTAATTCAAAAGATAATAACTTATATGATCAATGATTAATTCATTATGTTGTCATCCTTCTTCCATTCTAGATTGATGCTTGAATAAATATACAAAAACTTAGCTACCAAGTTACGGACAGTTTTTTTTTTTTTTTTAATTAGCGATGAGGTGAGTATCGAACGAGGACCTTTTTGATCACTGACAGTAACCTTTTCCATTAAGCTATTCAATTAATCCCAACAGTTTAATTGATTTTCAATTTAGTGCACCTTTTTTGTGCAATTATCATCAACATCAATAAATGGACATAATCTGGAAATTCTAATTGCATCATAAAATTAAAATCCCTAATATATAGTTGTCGTTACTACAATATATAATAGCTAAGCAACTAAATCTTCACTAATCAATTAAATGGTCTGATTGATTCTATCAAATATAGACTTCTATACTCCGTATATTTTAAAATTTATGTAATCAACTTTTGAAAATTTTGACCATTGATTTTTATTAATTGATAAAAAGTAATATAATTATGTTGGATCTTGTTAAATTTCATATCAATATATATTTTTAATGGTGCTTCGTTGACCATAAAAGGTAAAAAACTATCTTAACAAAATATCGAAGGAGTATTATACCCAAAAATAGCATACTAGACCAATAACTTCATCCCCTATGGTAGAATTCATTAAAGAAAATCACACCATTCACCAAAACCATATACTCCTATTTATGTTAAAAACCATGGTGTTGAAGCAAAAATCTTTTTTGCTAACAGTTTTGTTAGTGTTTTTCATCAACAACATTGTCCTAATCACATCCCAATCAACTTCATCAGAAAAATTTGACTATATTTGACGGGGTGTCAAGGGCAATTTTTTAATGCCAAGCGACACGCGAGAGACTAGATATTTTAATGGTCTCTCTCCCTTAAAAAATTGAAAATTAGATATTCCCTTGGTTCCTTTTTATTTGTCTTTCTAGCCATTAAAAAAATAAAAACAAAAAAAAACACAAAAAGAAAGGAAGAGGAGGAGGACTTCTTGAAATAGAGGAGGTTAATGATGATAATTGTGATGAGGACGATGAAAAGGAGGAAGAAGAGGAACAGAAGATGAGCAGAAGGAGGAAGGAGGCTGAAGATAATGATGAAAAGGAGGAAGAAGAGGAACAGAAGATGAGCAGAAGGAGGAAGGAGGCTGAAGATAATAATTGTGATGAGAAAAACGAAAAAAAGAAAGAAAAAAAAAGAAAAAAAAAAGCTAGAAAGACAAATTAAAAGAACTAAGGGAATAAACTGATAAGATCATATACTACCTCGATCCTAGCCAAAAGGCCGAGAAAGGTACGTATACTACCTTTATCTTAGCCAAAAAGGCCGAGAAAGGTATGAGCTTAACCAAGCAAGGCTGTCTCTTTTTATACTCAATTCAAAATTTAATTGTTATGTAATCGGGCAATATGGGACAAATTGTAGTAATTGTGGTTTGAGTTTCGTAATCTTCCTTCCTTTGGCTCTAACATATGGCTCGGTGAATGTAAATAGGACGAGTTGAATAAGTGATATACACCATAAAATACGGCACCAGAAGGGGCCATGCTCAAAATTGATGGAACTAATCCCTTTCTTCATCATCTGAAATCGGACAAACGTAAACTAACATGTAAGAGCTTGGTTAATTGTTCAATTAATCGGGCTAATTCACATACTAAACATTACAACAAACAACGAGCCAATACTGAGTTAATCGAATAGCCTAGTGAAAAAGACTCTTGCTAGTGACAAGAAGGTCTTGATTCGATACTCACCTCATCGCTAATTTTCAAAAAGAAAAAACAACGGGCCAATACTGAATTGGTAGACTTGCATCAACTTACAGAGTGTTATGACTACTGAGGAGGATTTAAGTTCTCAAGGCAGAGAGCTTTAAAGCCTAATAATGGCTTGACAAACTAAGCATATTCGGTTGAACATGGCACATAATACACATGAATTTTCTACATCTAATACAGATTTCAAGAACATCAGAAAATGAAGGCGACAAAATATAGGAAAAGGAGTGACTTAGAGAAACTGTAATCACTAAAGACATATCTACCACAAGAATCTTTTAATAAATTATTCTCTTCGGTTTTACAATACAAGACTTTTTCATTTTTCAATGTAAAAAATTACAAAAAGTTACTTTTATGAAAATACTCTTCATTATAAGTTGGTGGATATAAATTTTATGTTTTTTGAACTAAAGAATAAAAAGTAATTGACGGTCAAAGTTAGACACGTAAAAACGAAAACGTCAATTAAAAAGAAATGAAAGGGAGTATGTGGCAATATCTAATTAACAAGTTATATGTGTGGCAAAGTAACATATAAAGCCAAAATCTCATTCAGTCCCACATCGCCTCAACACATAAGAAGTAAATTATGAATTGATAGATAAAAAGAGACAACGTTACATGATTAAACTCATACCTTTCTCGGCCTTTTGGCTAAGATCAAGGTAGTATACGTACCTTTCTCGGCCTTTTGGCTAAGATCGAGGTAGTATATGTTCTTATGAGTTTACTCTCTTGGTCTTTCTAATTTGTTTTTCTAGCTTTTTTTTTCTTTTTTTTTTAGGGTCTAGGGTTTAGGGTTTTTTTTTTTTTTTAATGGCTAGAAAGACAAACAAAAAGAACGGAGAGAGTATTTGATATTCAATTTTTTTTAAGGGAGAGAGTCCATTAAAGTAAGGTATCTCGCGTGTCGCTTGGGCGTAAAAATATTGCCCTTGACACCCCGCCAAATAGTATTTTCGATCAACATTCAATAATTATGTATCTGATATTAATTCATGATTTTTATAATTCAAATTTAATTTTCACATACCATAGTAATTCATGTGTGAGGAAAATGCAATCAATTTACAAGAGTTCACCCCAAATAGTCAAATAGATTGCAGGTTACATACTTGTATTGTATGTCTCAATATTAGAAATTGAACACAAATTATAATTCTACGGGCATAAAAATATATAACGAACAACTCATTCACTAATAAAGTAGAGCAAGATCATAATAAGACATGTAGTGCGTATGTAATTGGAAAAAGAACACTCAGCTCGCCTCGACATGAAGCTCCCAACTAATCGAGATAGAGTGTGTGTGTTCGGAGGGTAGTAAACAACCTTATCCTTTTGGCAACGGCAAGGCCGTAATTGCCGGAAGCACAATGAAAGTTTCAGAAATATTTGAGTTATGTAAAGAATGTAGTCCCTTGGAGGCATAAATGAATGTATGTTTCAGCAGTTTACTGTGGCCATCTCCCATATTCTATTGAATGGGCATTGGGCAATCATACTCCAGAATGATTGACTGGAGCAAGAATTACAGTAAGACATGTAGTAGCTGAGAGTTAATCGAATAGCCTAATGGAAAAGGCTCTTGCCAGTGACCAGAAGGTCCTGGATTCGATTCACCTCACCGCAAATTTACAACAACAACAAAAATAGATTAAAAAATGGTGAAAAAAAGTGGAAAATGGAGAGGACGGCAGTGTTGACAGGAGAGGAGCCGGTTCCTTATGTTACATGTCCAAATTATCAAAAAAAAAAATTCTTGCTAACTTTCAGAACAATGGGAGGAGCTCTTTACTTTTATGATCTAAGTTTTGGCAACAAAAGTGGGCGTCCTGATTTGTAATAAATTTGTGATAGCCTTTTAAGAATCGGTTTCTCATGCTAAGGTCACCCGAGACTGTGGTGCTTAGTCCCCAGTACGATGAAGCCTCCTAGGTTCTCACGTGGCTCTGGTGCCAAGTTCACCCGAGACCGTGGTGCTTAGTCCTCCCGATACAGTGGTGCCACCTACTTCTCGGGAGGCCTTGGTACCGAACGTAACTTGACTGATTAACTTGAGAAAATTAGAGAAGAGTTTGAATGATGAATCTGCATTTCACCGAATAAATGTTCTGGTAACAACTACTACAACTTCGTCAAATCTATGCTAGTTTGGCCAACTTTAACACCAATCTCACCATGATTACAACTCTTTTCTCAAAATAACAACCTTATGATATCAAAATAATAAAAAATACAGCAGCTTATTTTCAAGATGATCAATAGTCCATGCCGCCCATGCCACCTCCCATTGCTGGAGCTTCTTTTTCATCCTTCGGAAGTTCAACGACGACCGCTTCTGTTGTCGTTAACAGAGAAGAAACGCTGCACACAAGTAAAAATAAGCAGTCAATCGAAATGCATTTTCTAATGGACATTCAGAACGCTAAAGGAGGCATGCAAGTGTCGCTTCTCTCACCTAGCAGCATCAACTAAAGCTGTTCTTATAACCTTCAGGGGATCTATGATTCCTGCTTTTACCATATCGACATATTCACCTGTAAAATCGGCATTGTATAGCTTTAGATGAAGGCATGCCTGATCACTTATCTTTAAATATAATCGTTTTTAAGAAAAAGAGGACCTTTGGCAGCATCATATCCAAGATCGGGGCTGTCCTGCTCCAACAGTTTGCCTACTACCACAGCACCTTCTACTCCAGCATTACATGCAATAGTGTGTACTGGCATCTGCAAACATGTATTGAATATAAGAGATGGAAAAGAACCTGAATGTCGAAATTAGTTCAGAAGATGAGAGACCATGAAACCAACTCTTCAAATAAGATGTTATACCTTCAGGGCATTCTGAATTATCTGCACACCGATCTTCTGATCGAAGTTGGCAGTTGGCAGTGTGTCTAATTCTTTAGTTGCATATAAAAGAGCTGCCCCTCCTCCTGCATAACAGTAACATTTATGTTAGCCATTTGCATAAATATTGGGCCACAATTAACAAAGAACAGTTTATCGCTTTACCTGGAAGAATTCCTTCCTCAACAGCCGCCTTAGTGGCATTGAGAGCATCAGTAACCCTATCTTTCTTCTCACCAACTTCAGCTTCACTAGCTCCTCCGATCTGTGAGTAAAGAAAGGGAAGCGATAAGGCATGTAGCACTTCCAAAGGGAAAACGGTTTGCTCAATTGTAACGAACGAGCAGTGCGAGAAACATATGTTTAGACTAATTATAAGATGTGCAAACCTTTAACACAGCCACGCCACCAGAAAGCTTTGCTAGCCTCTCTTGCAACTTCTCCTTGTCATAATCAGAGGTGCTCAATTCAATTGCTGATCTAATCTGTTAATTATAGTATACACCAAGTTAACAGACAGGAAAGTTACATGCAACTTTTAGTACAAAAGTGTATTACCCAACATGATATCGTTCATTACACAAGAAAATACTTGAACATGAGAACCAAAAGTGATAAATACCTGTTCACATCTTTCTTCAATTGATTTCTTGTCACCAGCACCATCAAGAATCACAGTGTCATCTTTAGATATTGTCACCTATAAAAAAAGGCAACAGGTTAAATTTTTCTGCAATGAATAGCAACAACTGTATAGTAAGATATATTGATAAGCAGAACTTGCCTTCTTGCATGACCCCAACATATCAAATTCCATATCGTCAATGCTCATCCCAAGTTCTTCTGTAATTACCTGCATTTTTGGGTTAAAATGAGTTCCATATGTGCACATAACATTTAGTGGGCCATCCTGGAGTTCAAAATACAGTGTTCTCCTGATCATCAACGTACTTGTCCTCCTGTTAAGGCAGCAAGATCTTGGAGACCAGATTTTCTATTTTCACCAAACCCTGGAGCTTTTATGGCACAAACCTATATTCACAAAAAATATTTACATAGATCAATACTTATACAATCCATCCCACTGAAGTTTATTGTAGGATACATTAATGAAAGAAAATCAGACTGTGAAGGGCCACAGAAGTACCTTGATTCCAGCTCGAAGCTTGTTCAGAATAAGAGTTGCTAGCGCTTCACTGTCTACATCCTCCGCAACAATCAACAAGGGCCTTTGTCTCTGAAAAATATATATATAAAAAAAAAGCAAATACACCCACACAACTTACCATATGTTCAATTGGACAAAATGAAGGAAACGATTTAGGAAGATACAGAAAGCTACCTTTAAGGCCAACTCAAGCACTTTCACAATAGATTGAATGCTTGTTATTTTCTTCTCGTGGATCAAAATAACAGGATCATCCAACTCCTGCAGACAATATGTTAGTTAGCAAGTAGTTTATGAAACAAGAGATAACATATTGTTAACAATTATTAATGAAATCGATGGAAAACGTCATCTTACACATTTCTGGTTTTTTGTATTTGTGACGAAGTAAGGAGAGATGTAACCCCTGTCCAACTTCATCCCCTCCACAACTTCTAATTCATTATACAGTGTCTTTCCATCCTACATGATTGACAGACAAATGAGCACTCAAGAGATCAACATGCAGTACACGAGCAGAAGTACAGTAGTGAAGTTGGAAAAGCACAAAACCATACCCATCACAAAGAAAGGAGCAACAAACCTAAAAAAACATAGACCAACAAGTAACTTGTTCAATGAAACTGTAACAGGACTCAAGATGACTTACTTGAATTGTGATCACACCTTCTTTTCCAACTTTCTCCATGGCTTTAGCAATCAGTTCACCAATTTCGCGGTCACCATTTGCGGAAATTGTTCCTACCTATACAAGTTTTATAGCATCATTATCGGCAAATATGTTTACACAATTTATTATAGCAAGCTCATAGTGCTGTCTATATTGAATACTGATTCTTGATGAGATTATTTTTAAATTCTAAACAGAAAACATATACTTGATGAGATATAAATTATTAGCATGCAGTACATAAAGTAATCACTTCAGAACCCAAGAAACACATTAGCACATGGCAGACCTGGGCGATCTCTTCAGATGTGCTAATCATCCTTGCTCTGCTCTTCAAGTTTGTCACAACTGAATCTACCGCCATCGTGATACCACGTCTGAGGTCCATGGCATTCATTCCAGCTGCAACCGACTTGCAACCCTCGGTGAATATTGCACGTGTAAGAACTGTTGCACAAGTTGTACCTGCAAAGAAGATAGATGACACCAATTTCATAAAATGAACCAGCAATAACACTATGTCCAATTTACTTCAAGAAGTCCTCCAGACTTGAAAGAAAAAAGTATTTTTAGAACTCATCTTACCATCACCAGCAACATCATTAGTAGCATTGGCCACCTGTTTTACAAGGCTTGCACCAACGTTCTTTACTTTGTCCTTAAACTCGATACTCTTTGCAACTGTCACACCATCCTTTGTCACTTTTGGTGCACCCCAACTTTGTTCGATGACAACATTGCGACCCTAAATAAACCATAAGGAAAATCAACATAATCTTAAGATACCAACAAGCAAGATTTCACAAGATAGAAAAGATAATTGAAATGTGCTACGGTTACTTTTGGTGAATCGGGCATGATTGATACTCCCTCCGTTCTCTTTTACTTGTCTTTCTAGCCTCATATTTTTGTTTCTAAATACTTGTCTTTCTAGCATAATTAATTACAAATTTACATTTTCAATGCACTTTTTGATTAGTTTTTACTATGAATTTATCAACCAACCAATCATATAGTTTCAATTGATTGTCATTTTACATTTCCAATGTACTTTTTGGCTATCTTTAACTTTTTCTTAATAATTGTGCACATGGCTAGAACGACAAGTAAAAGAGAACGGAGGGAGTATTATTTATGAAGATCAACATGAGACTCTAATATTGCCAAAAGTCGATGCTACCACATCTAAAATTACTACCTCTGTTAAAAACAAAAACGTCAATTAAAAAGAATCGAAGTGAGTATTACCTTTGGACCCATGGTGACTCTAACAGCATCGGCAAGCTCTTCAACACCTTTCAGCATTAATGCACGAGCCTCGACCCCAAATCTGATATCTTTTGCTGCATAATTCCTGCTCCATGCCAATCTACCACCAACCTAATTCCATCATCACACATATCTTATAAAAAATCACATATTTATTTACAAACTCCATAAACAATATGCACAAAAAATATATCAATTGATCAACCCACCTGCTGAGAAGTGTTTCTAGCAACCCTGTAAACAAACAAAGAGAAATCTTTCAATTGGGTTCCTTCAGAACAATCCAAAAAGTACATACTCCCTCCATTTCGTTTAAAAAAGATGACATATTCTTGATATTTAATAATTGACTTCTTGCTATTTTTGAATTATGTATCATACAACATTTAGTGAGCAAGTATATCAAACCAACAAACAAAAATCGGAAAATACAATCTTTTTAATATGGGATAGTTATTATACAATGTGAACCACGTTTAATGAAAAAGAGTTCATTTTTAATTTTGAGCTCAAATATTTTTGTATGGGACAACATTTAGTTTAAAAATATACAAACCCAACCATTAAAAGATGCAAACATTTTTGTATGGAGGTAGTATACGATACTATCAACTATATATAATGAAAGAGCTTATTTTTATTACAAGAACCTGGTTTTTGAAGCAAGATTAGCAGCAAAACGATACATGTTTTGTTTATTACAGCAAATGAGGAGAACTGAGATGCAGAAATGTTGTTGACTTTTTGTCAAAGATGAGGAACAGAAGTGAGATTTATTGTAGAAGGGGGTGGGTAGGGGGAGTGGGGTGGGGGTGGGGGATGGGGTGGTAGAAGGGTCTAGAGACTAGAATTAGCAGCTTCTAGTTGGCTGCCTACTTGGTTTCTTCTAGGGTTTTAGGATTTGCCAAGAGGTTTAAGAGATTAAAATTTTATTTTGCATTTTTACAATTAAGATTAGCTTTTTAGTGGATTTTTTTAACTAACCAAGTTTAGCAGGAAAAAAAGTACCAAGACAACAATAAAATTAATGTAAAAATTAATCATAGTAGTTATCATTATTATTAAATCACCATATTATTCGAGTAGTATTCATGATAGGTATCCATTGGTCCGTTATAAATATTTAGTACGACATTATGCAACAAATTATAGGTTACAAATTAAAGATGATTCTCGTCAAAATTCACAAATCATATAGACGGGGAAAAGAGACATTCATGAAAAAAAAAACCTCTCACGGCTTATCCATGCCTTTCTTACAACCTCGAAATAAAAATCGAAATCTTCTAATAATAGTGAATCAACTCTATAAATGAAAATGATTATTGATTTGATTTTCGGATTGAGGCCACTATTATTCGAGAAAAGTTTTATCAAAATTCAAAATTGAAAAACATAAACTTTACTGTACCAAATAGGTTATGGACTTGGACCTTTGGTAACCCAGCCCATATGTCTATATTCATGTTAGATGTTACCAAAATCCCAAGTCATCATTCTTGATTTTCCGTTTCTCCATTTGCAGATTTTTTTAGAGTTGATTGAAGCTATCAAATTGGCCTACATTTTCAGGTGCATATACAACTTATATTTAACATATTTATATTCTGCACCCCAAATTTTCTATTTCAATATTATGGATTATGCTGTATTAGTCACTATTGTAATTTGTTATCCTCTGCAAAATTAGTTGTACAAACTTTTATGGGTGGAGTAATTTTTTTTAAAATGAACGAGCAAAATCCATTAACTGGACTTAGCTGAAATATGTTCTTGAAGTATAGGTTTGCTCATTAGGATTTGTGTAATAAGGCCTGGATTTTAAGTTGAGCTTTCTGGTGGAAATAATTACAAATATGTTATGCCCAGTGAAGAAAAGAAACAATAGTCTTCGTGTTTGTTGAAGTCGACATGTCTCAATGCCTCTCTGGCTCCGGTCAAAGGGGATAAACGGTCGGATAATAGGCAACCATACCCTTGTGGCAGTAGGGAGGAGCTTCCTGAATGTTCATGTTTCTTGAAGTATTGAGGGAATTTATTAGGGATGAAATTAATCTACGTCTATTTTCCATCACTTGACTTAAGTAGTAAGGAGCTAGAGTTTATGAGCTTAACTGAAGAGGTGACGCTTGAACAAACATAGAGTTGAATGGAAGAGATGATTCTAGCTAGAGCTAAATTGAAGCGTAGTATTCATAAAGCCGCCCCCATGTAGCAGGATAAGGCTTAGACGCTTAGTTTAGAAGGGTAGTCAATCTTTTTACAACTCTTATTATTCTCCATTTGGCTATGTTCCTTTGTTTACTTGAGACATGATTTCTTGTTATTGAGTAATCTGCAACTTCGCATTGGTCTATAGCTCTTTTAGGTTAAATATATTAAACAGAGTTGGAGTGCCTTTCGAATTATATGGCCAATTATACTGCACTTCAGAAATTGAAGTTGAGGCGAAAGATCAATTTTTCAGTCGGTTATGCATGCCGAAGGACAACCTTTTGGGGCTTTCTAGATTTTCTTGTAGTGAACGTTCATGAAACATGAATTGGTAGGTGCTTAAATGTTATGGTAACTCTTGTTAATATAAAGGCATACACTTGGCCCTTTCATTCAGTACATTATCGGTTGGTGTGCTTTGAATATTTTACTGCATTCTAAATGCTTTACATTTCTCAAGATTTTAAAGTTCTCGCTATGGGTTTTGTAGGCTCATAACTAGAAGCACAGGCTTCACAATGACGAATGCCTCCATATGTAGAATTAGGATCGTTCACTTAGTAGGGGATCCACGTTACCAGAGGAGGAAATTTGGAGCTCATGTAAGAATCTTTTCGTCATGTTCGGTGCCTCTGTCCTCAACAACTGTCCCATTCATCCATTGTCACTCACCAGTCCAGTTGACTGCTTCCCTTTCTCCAGCAGATGCACCTCAACGGTCTGAAGAATGGTTTGCCCTTCGCAAGGACAAGTTGACAACAAGCACTTTCAGCACTGCTCTGGGGTTCTGGAAGGGCACCCGTCGATATGACCTGTGGCACGAGAAAGTATTTCCACAGGATGAACAACTAATTCTAAGTGCTGCAAGTCGTCATGCTATGGATTGGGGTGTACAGAATGAGGCAGTGGCAATAGAAAGATACAAAAAGATCACTAGCCATGATGTGAGTTCATATGGGTTTGCAATTCATGCAGACGAGCAATTTGGTTGGCTTGGTGCTTCTCCAGATGGGCTCCTAGGATGCTATCCAGGAGGTGGAATTCTAGAAGTAAAGTGTCCATATAACAAAGGGAAGCCCGAGACAGGTTTGCCATGGAAATCCATGCCCTATTACTACATGCCTCAAGTGCAGGGTCAAATGGAGATCATGGACAGAGACTGGGTCGATGTATATTGTTGGACACCCAGCGGTAGCACTGTCTTTCGAGTGGAAAGGGATCGCAGCTACTGGAATTTGATGCACGGGATCTTACGAGAGTTCTGGTTTGAGAATGTAGTTTCCGCTAGAGAAGCTCTTTTGTTGCAAGGGAAGGAGGAAGCCAAGTCATATATACCAATGTCTACTCATAGACAAACGGGGCTTATAATATTTCGAAGCCGGGAATTGGCCGCTAACGCAAAATTGTTATGGAGGGAAATTGCAGGTTGTGTTGAATATTTCAATCATGGGGTTGCAGGGCCTGGTGCCTCTTAAAAGACCCTTCTTGA